>CM038712.1:47865188-48387688 GCA_021613375.1 Megaleporinus macrocephalus | reverse complement strand
GGCTGTTACAACTCACCAGACCTCCAATACAGGGCACAACCGGCCTACTCTAGTCCCTTTAGGGTCAGAGGTCAGTGGTTATATTTCACACTTTGAGCCCTGGGCATGGTTTCAGCACCTGCAGTAAACATGCCCACAGTGTTTCAGAGCCGAAAATTAGTTTTATATACTTTTGAGTATTTTTTTTTTATCATTTAAATATGGCTGGGTGGTTAATATATTTTCTTATGTGGCGTGATGGACCGGTCAGCGTTTTTGAGGCCAATTCTGACCGCCGATCACCTTTAAGCGCAATCGGCCGATAGCCGATACCAATCAAGGGCGGGGCTTTATGCTTTATGGTCGAAACTGGTTTATTACCATTTTTAACGAGCTCATGTGAAACAGCATAATATTTTTAACTAAATTAACAATAAATCAAACAAATATCCCCAATACTGCAATCATTACATTTAGACCCTTAATTTAAATAAAAAAAAAAACAAATTAAATAAATGCAGTCATTAAAAGACTCTGTTATTTTAAACTAAATCTGTAATCATTAAATGTAGATCTTGAATTGTTGCTGCTGTTCTGTTTGTACTGGTCAGATCTGGTCTGTATGGTGTTCTGGGTTGTTTGTTTTGTGCTAGCTGTGCGTGCTAGCTCGGCTGTTTGCTGATACTCACTGTATTCAGATGCGGGTGTACTCTAAAAACCATATCAGATTAGTAGTGTTAAATGTCTTTGTCTTGGTTCCCAAAGTACCAACTGCCAGACAAACGCAACGCAAACTGTTCTTGCCATGCGCTACGCTTTAGTCAATCTGATGAAAATGAGACTGGTGTTTCCACCTAGCGGTTCAGATAGGAATTGCAAGGACCTGGCCAGAGGTGGTTTTTACCAAAACGGTAGCCGGAAATATAGAAATTAGGCTCATTTGTTTAACGCCATTGATCAGCTCTCAGGATCGGCTAAATTGGAGAAATGTCGGCCGATCACGGATCACATATTCTGATTAAAAATCGAAAAAACTTTAGACTTATACCAATACATAGCCGATTGATCCTTCCATCTCTAATATTTATTATTGCTTTACACCCCCCCAAAAAAAAAGATATGTCGATTCAGACAGGATTAATATAATCTGTGTGTTTTCCTACTGGTTGTTTTATAGAAGGTACGAGGGCAATGGAGATGAGAATAAAGCTATCCTTGAGTCACATAATTAAATTACTTTGCATTACTGCCTGTACTTCTCCCTCGCAGCCCCATACATACTAATCAGAAATCTGAGTCTGAACTTTTCAGGACAATGAAGCATATCAGGCTTAAGTGATGTTCGTTATAAAACAGAAAATGTACTGTTGTGTAGGATAATGTACCTTGATCGACTGTCTACGTAATTTTTCCTTACTTCACCTGCACTTTTCCAACTGGACTGCTTTGCTCAGTCAACCTGCCAGGCATGCATTAGGATGATGTCATTTGCTTATAAAACAGCAACAGATTGCGCTCCCTTTCCAGAGAAGCTTCTCTGTGCTGTTTTTTTCCCCTCTCAAGATCCAATACTATTATTTTCTGAAGTAGAAAATTGGCCCCAGCCAGCCAACGGCCATAATCAAACAGTGGCTACAAGACATGCTTTGCACAAGCTCAAATATTTGCACTCAAAGCTTGATAACTAATGTCATGAGCGAGGAACTATATTATCATGGGTCGACAGAGCTGCACCAACCAAAACCAGAAAATCTCATCCATAAAAAAAAGCTATTAATAACACAGTATTTCACAGTTTCCTTTTTATCCAGAGCTTAAGGGTATCAAAATGAGAGTCTTAAATCTGTTCTCTGATGAAAGGAAGTGAATCTCCACTTTTAGGAGACTGACTGGGCCATAAAAATAGACATTAGGCAAATTTGGAAACAAAAGCCGCTGAGAATCAGCAGCTATAATCATCACAGTGAAGAATGTCAACTCAAAAGAGAGATAAGCCAGAATAGACTGACACGAACTACAAGTCCAGTCCCCAGAGGGAGCATCATGTGACAAAACATCATGTGATCTATGCCTAAACGTACAATGATAACTTGTAATTGTCAAAAAAAAGGAAACTGTAATGCTTGGCAATCATTTTGGACAAGTGTGCTTGAAACCCCACCACAGAAGAGTGTCATCAAAAAACAATAACATCTATACAGCCTGGTGACACATAGTCACGCTGCTGACGTTTTAAATCCAGTTAGTGAAAAAGTTCTCAATGGCAGGCATTCGGGGGTAGAAGTCAATTTTTAAGGTCGCAAGGCGTGATGACCTCAGACACGACGGGCTAACATCTGGCCCAAAAATACAATTGGCCTATCCATGCTCTGCCCATAAAGGCCCTCTTTCAAAGCAGCTGGCACAGAGATCCCACACAGTCATAAAAACAATCCCTGTACGTCCAGTGATTCTGGATTTTAGCTTCATCTCTATAGTCTAGCATTTTAAACTGGAAACTCAATGTTATTCAGAAAACCTATGCTGCTGTAGCTAAACAAAACTAAGGAGACTGGAAACAACAGTGAACTCGATCACATGACCTCAAAAAACTATGTTCAACAGTGGTACCACACAATTTTTTTCTTATTTAGAACTAGAATTAGCCACATGTGTTTGCACACAGCAGAATTTGACCTCTGCATTTAACCCGTCTATGCAGTGAAACACCCACATATACACACACATGCCCAGAGCGGTGGGCAGCCCTATCCACAGCAGAGCAGTTGGGGTTAGGTGGCTTGCTCAAGGGCACTTCAGTCATGGCCTGCCGGTTCCAGGGATTGAACCAGCAACCTTCCGATTACAAGACCAGATCCCTAACCTTCAGGCCACGCCTGCCCTGGCCATAACTGCCCCAATAGATTAAAAAACAGATTTAAAAATATTACAGAACAAAAATAAATACAGCACTGTACATTTTGGTGGATGTGATTTTTGATGACATCCTGTTTGCAAGCCATTTTAACCATCTGCTTCAAAAGAATGAATTGTGGGTAAAGTAAATCAGGCGTCCTTCTGTAGTCAGTGCCATGCCCTAGTTGTGGATCCACTAAATTATGAGAATATAATTCATAACTGTTTAGCAGTCAAAACATAATTAATGCTACATGCAGAAAGTGGCAGATCATCATTTCATATTATATTGTTATCAATTATATCAATAATAATAATCATAATAATAATAATAATAATACAGACAGAACAGAATAACAGGACAGAATAGCATCACATGCGTTCTTTTAATCTGTAAAATCAATCTTAACTGTAAAATCAATCTCCTCTCTCCTCTCCCTGTCTCTCCTATTTCTCTCTTCCTTTTAATGGGTGCGTAGACATAAGAACACAGGTTGGGTGTTTTAGAATTTTAAGAAATGCTGTGAGATCGCAAACACAAAACTCTGTCTTCATGCAGATATATGTTGAAAACACTGTGTTCTACTCCCTATTTGAGTTGGATTCGTTTTTCCAGAGGCGGTCCAGGACTGTAATTTGTGCGTAACTGGACTGGCCAATTTGTTCAAGACCAATGATCTTTGTAATTTCCTCAAATTACGCCACAGCAGGGACCCTTCCCCAAATAACACCATCACAATCAGCAAAGGAACATTTGCAGCAGCATTTGCAAGGTGTGCTACTCTTCCAAACATTATGCTGTGTGCCTAAATGGTAAACTCGGACGAGGGAGGAGACTCTGTGGGTATATCAGCATTAGTTAAAATGATAGTGTCTAAATATGTCAAGTCAAGTTTATTTGTATAGCACTTTTTACAACAATGTTGTCACAAAGCAGCTTTACAGGAGGTCAAAAGCATGAAAACATAAAGTCACAACATTGGGAATATAATATTTATGCTGGGAATATACCTAATATACCTACTTGTTGTTTTCGATTGTTTTTTAGTAATCTTCAGTAAACTTGAGAATTAAGGAACTGGATCATTATCAAAATATAGGAGGTAATTCACGCCAGAATTAATACTTATCAGACGTACAAAAACTATGGACCAGGACTGTTTAGTCTTTCTGGTAGAACCTGAGAGATATACAGGCTATATGGATCCAATCCACAAATCAAGCTAATCTTCTAATCACAGTGTTTCCTGGAGACTATACCAAACTGTCCACACATTTTTTCATCTTTTTCATGGTCATACTTGTCCATTGTGCTTGGTTTCCATCCAGCGGTAGAACTGTAGGTGCAGCGACAATGATAAGATGAGCTATAGCAGATCAAGGTCAGAGTTACAGCTTGCCTACCAAAATCACAATGAGGCACTCTTAATGGTGTAACTGAATACTATGAATACATCTAAAGCTCAGTACTTTCAACAAAGAACACTTCGGTGCAACAGATTTACAGACACGCCCTTCAACTGTACTGTAAACATTACCCAACTCTCAACCCTGGCTGCACCTCTAAATTTGATTTGCCAAGACAGGACAAGCTGCTTCATTAGCAAGTGTGACAGTGTCTGATTTGTGTCCATGTGGCGTGGCACGTATCCCACCTGACCAGCTAAGTTTGGGCCAGGAGAGGAGGCACTGACAAAGGCACAGCTGGACTTGGTTAGCCACACGCTCATCCACTTCCTTGACCTGCCAATAAACCTGAGAAGACACTGCTCTGAGAAGACACAGCAGAAAGCATCATCTGCTGAGACAGTGCCAGAGGCCGATGATGACGGGCTTCTCAGGACTCGAGACACACGTCCGTGAGATGTTTTCAACTAGTACAACCTCAGTCTCACCAGTAAAAGGATTTTTACTCATGATTCGATATTAATAGTCTACAGAAATTCAGGTTTATCTAGTACTGTGTTTTTAATCTTTGTAGTGGGATAAAGTTCTATTTACAAGGTATTTGCAGGCGTGTTCATTAGCCAAATTCAATTATATTTTTATTTTCACAAAGCATTTACACGGTTCTTCTGGTCATCTTTAGATGGTCTATAGCAGGGGTATTTAATTAGAGTGAGTAATGTCCAGTTAGAGGAGATTTCCTCAGGCCAAGGTCCGGACCATCATCTTTTCTAACTTGTGTTATGATTCAGTGGTGTATCCTGTTTACTGAAGTAGTCTAGTATCAGCATCTTATACCATCAGCTACTGAAACACCAACACATCACACATACCGTTCAGTATATTTCAGTATATTTCAGTATATTTACTGTTTAAATACTGAACTAAATTAATTATTTATAAAGCTTAGAAATTTTACTTACTTCAAGTAAAAACAAGGGCTACATTACAAAAAACAGAATGCTTGTCACAGTGTAGCTGGAGCAGGGAAAGGCAGTTGCGGACACAATTGCGAACTGTAGTTCAAACACAGGGTATATATACAGAGAGTAACAAGAGGGAACAGGTGACACAACTCAGGGCCGAAGGAAAACAGGTGTGACGGGCGGGGCCAGGGAGCACGTGACAAAACAGAAACACATGGACGGGACGTAAACAAGGGCACATGGACGGGAGGCGTGACAATGCTTTTTAAAAAACTGCATCTTTTAGTGTTTATTTATAGAGAAAGTAAATAAAACGTGTGTCTTCTTGTTAACTCAGCTTCACAGATTAAGATGTTGGTTGTACAGAGCGGTGTTCTCCAAAACTAGATGAGCAGGTCCATTCCAGAACCGTTCCTGTTAAACACTCAGTTCTCTCTGTTCACTTTTCTGTTTTTAGAGCTCCTTATTCTTTCTGACTCGCTTTAGTCTCCGACTGCTGCTTCTCGCTTCATACCTCGCCTGTGTGCGCGCCGCACTCCCCAATGTGCACAGATCTGATTGGCTGAGGAGCCTTCCGTGATCTTACAGCATGCACGATTGGTCTCTGAGTTCACTGCACCGTAAAGCCTGTATACCATAAAGACAGGAAAAGCTTGTCTCGCATGTGAGAGCTAGCGACACTACGTAGAACATACACTATTTCCAAAACGGACATAAACAAACCAGCAGTACGAGTTGTTACTGCGCTGATCTGCTAGAAAGAAGAAAAAGGTACGAAATTGGATAAAGACACGGGGCCAGCAGGGACTGTCTGTTCTGCAGAGAGAGCTGGAGGTAAATAGTTTATCAATGAAAACGTACGTGTCGCCTGCAGCTGCAGAGAGATTGCGTGAACGGTTACGTGGCACTCTCTCTATGTGATCCCATTGGCTGTAGCTAGACGCTGCTGTTGACTCACAGTCGCCGACTGACCTAGATATTAAACATGCTAGATGTTTGCCGGGCGTCTGAGATTAGTCGGCAAAGACTCGGCGACACGTCTGCGAGTGTCTTTCAGGCGTTCACACTACACGACTGGGCAAGCGCCGAGTGGTCGTCAATTTGCCTCCGAGCAGAGTTTTTAGGTCAGTCGGCGACTGAAAAACCAGGTTAAAATCGTGTAGTGTGAACTAGACATTAAGCTCAGTTCTTTCAACAAAGAACACTTTGGTGCAACTGATTCACATCAAGTTTGACTGGATCCTCTGAATTCTGGGGTCGTTAAAAGCTCTATTTAAACTGGATTAGTTGTAGCTGGGGAGGTGCTGTAACTTATGCTCCATGGGTTGAATCCAGTATAAATGGGGGATGTGTGTAGTTTTTAATAATCCAGAAGGAATTACCTTTTAGAATTCACTAAACTTATCGCTCCCTCACTCCCTCAGTAAGGCAATCATAAATGAGGCTAACAGAAAACTGCACTCTTTTCTATGACCTGAAGACACAAGGCTAACCGATATAATGGAGCTTGATTCGACTTGATTCGTTCATTAATTCCCACATTCATGACGTTCATTGAAGATCATTGAAATCCAAAGCAATTTGGAGTCTACTCCAGGCATGATTACCATCCAGTCTTCTTCCTTGTCCAAGATCACCAGTGTTGTTGATCTTAGACTAGATGTGAACCATTTAACACTATGTGTTCTTATTGTTAGGAATAGTGGCACACGTTGCTGATGTTAATGTCCCTAAGAGGGTAATTCATGTTTCCCATCCATTCTTTATCTGATCATTTACAAATGGCAACACTTGTCTGTCTGATGGTCAAAAACAATTCTCCATTGTGATCAGACACAGAGTTGTCTCACAGCGTTCCAGTTTAAAACTCCATTGCCAACTCTATTGCCTCCATTGCCGGAAGAGACACATTTCACTGACGAGTGATAAGACAATGACTGATCTGTGCAACACTAACACGATGACTAGCTGAAACTCTGTTTTATGTGTGTCGTCCATTCACTGGAAACAGATACCCTCTTGACACGGACTCTGAATCATTATACTTAGTGGTGCTGAGGGGGAAAGCACAAGCAGATCAGACATTAATATCAGAAATGGAAGGATCGATCGGCTATGTATCGGTATCAGACGATTTTTAATCAAAATATGTGATCGGCCAACATTTCTCCAATTTAGCCGATCCCGAGAGCCGATCGATGGCGTTAAACAAATGAGCCTAATTTCTGTATTTCCAGCTAGCGTTTCATCCAGGAAGAGGAGCGTTTCAACTAAGAAACCAGCTCCCTGCAATTCCTATCTGAACCACTAGGTGGAAATACATACCCTTTTATTTTCCACAGACTGACTAAAGCAGCGGTGTCGCAAGAAAAGCATACGCTTATAGAACGCATGTCGTCCGTCTGGCAGTGTTTTACCGTATGTGACACAGACTCATCCAGGACATTAGTAAAATTAGTAAAATCAGCGTCTCTCGTGGGAATCAAGACAAACATATTTAACACCATTAATCTGATACAGCACTGCACGCAGCTGAATACAGTGAGTATCAGCAAACAGCAGAGCTAACACACACAGCTAACACAAAACAAACAACCCAGAACACCATACAGACCAGATCTGACCGGTACGAACAGAACAGCAGCTACAATTCAATATTCTACATTTAATGATTACAGATTTAGTTTAAAATAACAGAGTCTGCGTTTAATGACTGCAGTTTTTACTGTATTTATTTAATTAGCTTTTTTCGTTTTAAATTAAGGGTCTAAATAGAATGATTGCAGTATTGGGATATTTGTTTGATTTACTTTGTTTATTTATTGTTAATTTTGTTTCAAATATTATGCTGTTTCATATGAGCTAGTTAAAAATGGTAATAAACCAGTTTACACCATGTTTCATGACTTGCTTGCGCTAATAACTACATGTAGCCCTGCCGTGGCGTATACCCCGCCCTCTATCTGTATCTGCTATCGGCCGACCGCGCTGAAAGGTGATTGGCGATCAGAATCGGCCACAAAACCGCTGATCGGTCCATCTCTAATATACATATTATATAAAAAAATTAATCCAGGCAATCAGCTGTTATGTATTTGCATTTCCCTTATGATCTAAACTGAGGCCACCGGTGGTTTCCATTTCAAGGTAAAACTCTGCGCCAGCTTCACAGAGATAGACATTCATCTCAAAGGTGAGACCATCAAATGTAACGCACAGCCCTCCCGCGGTGTCTATCAGCCCACACAGCATGCTTCCTCCACAGGGACCCACAGTAGTTATATTTGTCCATGACGTTCAAAATTGATTTTTACCCATGACTACAGCATCCCAGTTCAGTTAAGGCTAATCCTGCTAGTAAGACACAGAAATCATATTGAACTTTGTGGTGATGGTAAACCCATAGAACAGACCTTGGTGCGGTGCAGTGCTGTGGAAGGGGGTAACTGTGAGCCACTATGTCAGCGATCGTCCAGTACCTGGATACGTTTGAAAACATAGTATTTTGCCTCGGTTTGGTCCTCTCGTCCACACAACAACATACTTTTTTCAAAACTTTCTTCAGGGTGGACTTTGTCACTGTTTCAGTGTCTTGTGGATAAAAAAACACAGCATTTCTTAAACAATATTATCTATTATTATCTTCAGCTCTAATTATCTACAACTATAACTATCAAGTTAATTTTGTATGAATTGTTTAAAAGAAGATCAAACTGTACAAAAAGTGCTAAGACAAATACTTACAGCTAAAACAAACAGAACTAAACATATAACTAGGGCTGGGCAATATGGGAAAAAAACTTATCACGATATTTTTTTTCATATCGGTCGGTATCGATATATATTCAGATATAAATCAAATCACTATTGCCTTTGTACTTTAAGTGAGAGGTAAAGACAACAAAATTTCAAATTTTTGTTAAATTGTATTTATATACCATCAGAAAATACACAAATGTACTAAAGGACATTACACAACTGCATTTCAAAGAAATTATACACACACACATATATATATATATTTATATGTAGAACCTAAGACTGTTCTCGATACAGCGGGAGCTTTAAAACACATGTAGCTGCCGCTACGCCTCCACTCTGTGCTGTGAGCTTCAACCAAACATAAAATGGCTGGAACTCTACTTCAGCTACTTCAGATTGGTTTGGGGGCAGCGCTATTCTCATTGGCTATTCGTGTTGTCTCTCAAAACATGGACTGAACTTAATTCTATCGACTTTCTATCGACTACGTCTTACAGTTATATCGTTTAATCACCCAGTTCTACATACAACACATAAAACATAATGAAGATTATAACTAATATTTACACATTTTGATATGAAATCATTCCTCATAATGCCTGTCCCTGTTGGCCAACGGATTTAGAGTGAGGGGTCTTCTGGACATGTGGCCTGGCCCACTCTCAGAGACTGTTTGATCTGTATTAAACACGTAGAGAGTGTAAAGAGGGCGCCAGAGAGTCAGAAAAGATTGTTCTGGCATGTTTCCAAACAGGGATGTAAAAATTTAAAATTTAAATAAGGAATACAAGGATGCGCATTGTCAATTAAACCCTGTATTTTATTGAAAATATTACAAAAACAACATTTTAAATGTTGAAACTGAGTTGTCTACTAAAGCTTTGCTATCCAGATTTCAAACAGAGACTCCTTTCCTTGATATTTAGTTTATTAAACTGTAAATACTGTTTGATCAGAGGAGGATGGTCCCCTTGTAAGTCTTGGTTCCTCCCAAGGTTTCTTCCTCCAGTCTGAGGGAGGTGTTCTTGCCACTGTTGCCTCTGGCTTGCTCACTGGTATATATATGTTGTAACTGTCTGTTTTCAGAACTGCTGTAAAGCTGCTTTGAGACAACATCGTTGTAAAAAGCGCTACACAAATAAACTTGACTTGACTTATTTTTAATATATGTCCATTTATAGCTGATATCAGCACTGCGTTGCAAAACAGTTGGACAGATTCGTGTTTACATGAATCTATTGAGGTATTTTATTTGAATAGGATTTCTCAAAAAGGTCTTTATCACAGCCATATAAAGCTGCAGGCTCCAGATTGCAATGTGCAACTCAAGGGCAACTGTGAGCTCAAACAGCAAAGTGAGCTCAAACAGCAAGATGAAAAAAACCTTGAGCTCAACCGCAGCTCAAAAGAAGCACAGACACTTTAAGGGCTATAAAGTCAAATACATAAAGGATTGTATGTACTATTCATAAGTGACTGAGTTTCTGTAATTAAAGTGAAAAACAGCTCAAATATCATCAGAGTACCAGCTAATTTAGAGTATAAACAAGTGCCTTTTCATCAGCTTTAGGCTTTCCAGAAATCTGTAATGTCCTCACCAAGTATGTAATGCCTAATGGCTTAAAAAAACCTGCAAAAATCTGGACTTGGCTAAGAAGCACATACTCCCTACAATTGCTGTGTAACCACACTGTCAGTGCAAATGTTTTTACTATTAATTTATCTTATCAAGGCAGTTTAGCTTGGACGCTGTGGGGACATCATAAAGTACTGACCTGGAACTTTCTTAGGTCTCTAGGTGTGGATTGCACTGTTTTAATAAAATTATTGGGGGATGATGATAATTTGCATTGCATAAACAGTCAGTAATCACTGAAAATCATTCTCAAACAAAAATGCACATGTAATTTACAGCATAACTATGTAACTCAATATGCAGCCACATAATTCTAATTCCTAATGTAATACGTAACTTGAGTCATTATATAATTGCATTTTAATAGCATAGAAAGCTAAAGTAATTTTTTAAAGAGTATCTAATCTGCAAAGAGTATCTTAGTGACTGAAGAGATCTTAAATCTAGACAATCTACAGTCAAGTTTGTCAAATGTTTTGTTGATTATTAAAGTGCAAGAAATAGGGTCATGCATCCTCTATAGAAAAAAAAAACTTCAGTATGTTAATTTTAGTTGGACTTTGAAAATAAAAACACTGAATTAAAAGTGTGATATAAAATCTAAATTAACATTCAGCTTTCTTTTTTCTCTGATACGTTAAACTCAGCTAATAACCATCAGTGGTGAATTAAACTGTGCATTAACAGAAATGAGAAAATCCACAAAACTACTGTGTCTCCATTTAAGACTGCTGTAATAATATTATGAGATCACTCAACTTACATACAGAGGGCATGCACTGACTTCACCTTCCTGCCCACACACAAACCCTCAATTAAACAAAGTGGCAAACCGTTCAGCAACAAGGCTGTGATTATTAGGAAACAGCGAAACCGTGAAACAAGCAATTATCTGATAAAAAACAATTAGACAGTTTCTGATTATATATACATATATATATATATATATATATATATATATATATATATATATATATATATATATATATATATAATCTTTCATTCATTTCTGCCAGACAGTGAGAGCCATACTTTATATATATATATATAAGTATGGCCCTTACTGTCTGGCAGAAATGAATGAAAGATAACATGGCTTAATCACTCCTACCAAACTGCTATATCGTCACTGTCCAGTGAAAAACATGAATCTCCAGTTTTTTCTATTTTGAGTTTTCAACATCATTTGAACACACCAGTGCCTGTTTACATTGTGTGAAAAATTCATGACGATTGGACAAATAGAAGTGCTTCACAATCGCTTGGAAAAAAATCTGGTTCCATTGACTTACATTGAAAGTAAAGTAGGTTTTTGGTCTCTCCTGTAAAGTTGCAATTTTGGAGATACTTGGACGGCAACGATATACTAACATTATTATTTTATTACATGACTCCTCTTAGAAATAAAAATGACTCCCTTGCTTCAATCGTATTCGCAAGCATCTGACAATTTTAACCTTCTCTGCATGTAATAGTGTGAGCAAACAGTAGTTAGCACATTTTTAGTAAGTCTGCCCTCTCCTTCTCAAATTATGTTTGATTTTCACTGTTACTTTTCCATTAAATAAGAACAAAACTAAACTAAAACAGCAATTTACTAACACTCAAAGAGCAAAGAGCAATAAAGATCTAGATGTCCCTTTTCTGTTGCTTATTAACTTTGTTAAAAAGTGTCATTTTACTGTCGATTGGACAAAGAGAAGTGCATCACAATAGCTTGGAAAAAATTCTGGTTCCATTAACTTACATTGAAAGTAAAGTAGGTTTTTGGTCTCTCCTGTAAAGTTGCAATTTTGGAGATACTTGGACAGCAACAATATACTAACATTACTATATTATTACATTAACAGTGAATTATTTTCTTATTAGTCTGTAGAGCGATTTAATTATTCTACTGTGTACACGCACAGTGTACTGAGCTGCTCAGTACTCGGGGACGCAGCGTGTTATTCTAAATGAAACGACCTCATTTGAAACTGTCTATAGACAGAACTGCCAGAGCTGTGTTTTATGTAGCGTCAGGGGTTGAGCGTTTTGGTACAATGTGAATAACCAAAGAATAAACATTCAAACGTTTTTGCACAGTGGATGTCTGGCTTTAGAGGACATTCTGCAGCTCAGCCAGCCAAAATGTGAGCTCCTTGGATGCGTTAGCCCCGTAGCCTTCAGATGTGGTTCCTGCTGTCACTGAGCTGCAGAGTCTGCTGTTGAGTCGAAACTACGAAACACGCTTTACTTACAGCTGTTCTGATTTGAAACAAAACCCAGTCTTCTCCTCTGCAGCACTACTCCATCCAACTAACGACTTGTTTATAGCCTAATAATACAGAGAGAGGTTGAAAATGGTAATGTAAAATAGAACTGCACCTGTTCTTGGTTCATAAAACCACAAATAACACTAGAAGTAGAAAAAAAATTAATATAGGACATAAGCCCTTTACAACCAACCAAGAAGACTAATTTATGTTGAAATATTTTGAAAAGCTAAGTATCCCCTAGCTTTTGACGGGCAGTCTACATTCACAAATTCGGGTGGGTTCTTTCTGTTATCAATATAGGGCCATTTTCAGCCTCATAACGAAACCCTGTGTTTACATCTACCATTTAAAACAGGTGTATTTAATTAGAGTCAGTAATGTCCAGTTAGAGGAGATTTCCTCAGGCCAAGGTCCGGACCAACATCATTTCTAACTTGTGTTATGGTTTAGTGCTAAATCCTGTATATTTAAATTACCTAGTATCATCATCTTATACCATCAGCTACTGAAACACCAACACATCACACATACCATTCAGTATATTTACTGTTTAAAAGCTGAACTAAATTAATTATTTATAAAACTCCAAATCACTTTTTTGGCCTTACTTTAGGTAAGAACAAGAGCTACATTTAAAAAACAGAACGCTTTTGAGCATCTTAATGTGTTTATTTATAGAGAAAGTAAATAAAACGTGGTTCTTCTTGTTAACTCAGCTTCACAGATTAACATGTTGGTTGTACAGAGCGGTGTTCTCCAGAACTAGACGAGCAGGTCCATTCCAGAACCGTTCCTGTTAAACACTCAGTTCTCTCTGTTCACTTTTCTGTTTTTAGAGCTCCTTATTCTTTCTGACTCGCTTTAGTCTTCAGCTGCTGCTCTTCGCTTTGTACCCCGCCTGTGCGCCTTTGGTGATCTTACAGCGCACGCGATTAGTCTCTGAGTTCACTGCACCGTAAAGCCTGTATACCGTAAAGACTAGAAAAGCTCCATCAAACACAGTCGTAAATAAATCATTCTCAATAGTTTATTAGTCTGGGTCCGCATTGGACAACGTCTGGGTCCGGATTCGGACCACGGCCCGCCTATTAGTGACCCCTGATTTAAAATAATACTACATTGTAACACATGCCGACTTCCACCAACTTCAGTGACTCTAACCCAAACACTAGATCTGGAGGAAGCATCTGTCCTTCTTAATAATTCACTTTACAGGCAAAAGATTACTGACTCTGGTTCAGCATTAATAAAACCAAAATACATTTGAAATATCAGGTTTTGCAGACCCTCTACCGTAGACTGCAGCACAGGAAATTGGTCTTCAGGTTATTTTTTTTTTTTTTTCATTCCACACTTCCAGGCACACATTCATTTTGAGTGCAATCACCAAGACCTGATAATCACAATTATTTTTGATTGTGATTACAGTTATTAATTGCAATCAACAGTTATTGCAGGTCTATTACAGTCAAAGTGCACCTTCCTGAAACATCTGTGATTCAGTGGTCTGCATGGATGCTTGTAACTGATGCACACAACATTTACTGGAACACGTCGCTGTCTAAACCCTGGACTATAAAGAAAGTCTTGTTACTATTCATAAAAAGGAATGCTTTATTACAACTATTGAAAAACACAGTAACAATACACAGATTCCTAGCAGACAGTGAATCATTGTGTGTTGTGTTTAAACCTCTGACCACTAGATGGCATTGTTGTAATCCATTTTCAGCTCCACTCCAACATTAACAAGCAGCACAAGGGCGCAATGCTATTGTAAGCATTCGCAAACCTGTTTATATAGTGGTGTGTTTTAATAGTAGGATTTGAAAAATCACAATATATCACTTTTTTATTGAATTGTGACCGCTGTATCACGATACGTATTGTATTGCCAGTTATTTATCACACAATAGTTTCAGAAGTTCACAGATGCATATAATTAATTATTGAAGTTTATTTATTCCAATGTATTTGGAACCATGCAGAAATACATTTTGTATTTCTTTGATATATTCCCTGTATGTACAGGGGCATCACTATGAGCGTGAAAACATTTAAAAACATAAAAACAAACAACCTCTCAAGAATCAACCTCAGAATGACCATCTGTGAAACAACTGAAAAGCTTAAAGAAAGTGTTTAGCTGAGCAGCCTATTTACTCTACTTCATAACACTCAATAACACTCACATTCTTTTGACTGTCTTTCATGCTCTTCACTCACTAGCTGCGCCTATACCTGGTCATATCAGCTACTGACAGCTTTGAGATATATAACAATACCTTTATAGTATTTTTAAGCTCAAACTACTTGAGAAGTATTTAAATAACGATGAGTAGCATTAACAATTAGTCGAGTTGTAACAATACACTGTGAAAAGCTTAATTCTCCATGATGCACATTATCAGAACGCATGGTTATACCCAATAGTTGCACAAGATATTATGAGTCAGTGTCAATATCATTTTACCAATATTTTTCCTCTACATATCTACCGATGCCGATTCTGCCACATAAAAGATTGTAAAATGTACCTGGATTAGCATTAGACAAAAATGTATGTTTATTTCTGCAGTAAAATCAACAAAAAGCAACATTTTAGCACAGCAGCCCAGAATCTGTCAAATAAATGCCAACTATTCGGATAAATGTTTTTTTTTACACATTTTTTAGTAAATCCTCTCTCCTTTTGAATTCTCCAGTTATGTTTGTTTTTCCAGTTATGGTTACTTTTCCATTAAATAAGAAAAAAACTAAACTAAAACAGCAATTTACTAACACTCAGAGCAATAAAGATCTAGATGTCCCTTTTCTGTTGCTTATTAACTTTGTTAGAAAGTGTTATTTTACTGTTAATTAAAATACACACAGTATTTATCAAAGCATTTATCAAAGCTTAATTCTCCATGATGCACATTATCAGAACGCATGGTTATACCCAATAGTTGCACCAGATATTATGGGATATCAATTTACCATTATTTTTTACTCTACATATCTGCCCATGCTGATTCTGCCACATAAAAGATTGTATCTGGATTAGCATTAGACAAAAATTAATGTTTATTTCCACAGGGTTACATATGCAGTAAAATCAATAAAAAACAACAATTTAGCACAGCAGCCCAGAATCTATCAAATAAATGCCAACTATTCAGATAAATAGCTTTTTTTTACACATTTTTTTGTAAATCTGCTCTCTCCTTTTGAAACTTCTCCAGTTATGTTTGTTTTCACGGTTACTTTTCCAATAAATAAGAACAAAACTAAACTAAAACAGCAATTTACTAACACTCAGAGCAATAAAGATCCAGATTTTCCTCTTCTGTTGCTTATTAATTAAAATACATGCAGTATTTATCAAAGCTATTTATCAAAGCCTAATTCTCCATGACGCACATTATCAGAATGCATTGTTATACCCAATATTATGGGATATCAATTTACCATTATTTTTCCTCTACATATCTGCCCATGCTGATTCTGCCACATAAAAGATTGTAAAATGTACCTGGATTAGCATTAGAGAAAAAATAATGTTTATTTCCGCAGGGTTACGTATGCAGTAAAATCAATAAAAAACAACAATTTAGCACAGCAGCCCAGAATCTTTCAAATAAATGCCAACTATTCAGATAAATGGCTTTACAAAACGTTTTCTCAGAGTGTTGAGACTGAAAAAATGAAACCGAAGAGTGGCAAAAATTTTGGGTCCAAAGCACAACTGTTACAAGCTGTGCCTCCTGAAAGATCTGCTGAGAGCTTTTGTGATTACAGACATCTTTGAAAGCAGAAACACTCTAAAATGTCAAACGGCAACCAAAGTAAGAAAGTCTGGTCTTAGTCACTCCAGATGCCAGCAAGCAAACAAGCATGTGTTTCTTCTGGCTGCTATAGTGTGAACTGATTACATAGAAAGAGCTTTTGTTCAAAAAGCTCCAACGTCCTCCAACCTGAATGACCGCAAAGAACTGGCCAAGGCGACTGACTTACAATACAGGTAGTGTTTCCTTTGTGTTCTCGACTTTAACGAAACCTCTCTCAAAGGTTGGGCTCTAGTGTGGTGGGTATTGTTCTGTACAGTGAAGTATGGTAAAGATCAGCTCAGAACAAGAGGTCTGACCGTAAAAAAGGCGGAGACCATTATGGAAGAGGGCCGTGAGGAGTTTGAGTATGCTAGGCTACAGTTCTGAGCACCCATTCATAGCCAATGAATTAGGCTTATGGCATTTCCAAAAAATAAATTAGGTCACATAATTAAATTTTTCTCATAATTGGTTGAAGCTAGTTTTGAGTTAGCATGCATAAAGTAAGGGATTCTAGGACTTTCTTCTGTACATTAAAATCTGTTAGACAAAGACAGACTGTCCTTGCAGTCATACCATCCACACACATCAGCATTCACATCCTGAACACATGCTATTACTGAGACAAAACCACCATACAAAATAAACAGCAGCTTCGAAAATCATCATTTAGATATTCTCTGCCCCAAATATTTGTATGTAATACAGGTCACGCTCTTAGTTATTACAGAAAGATGGTAGAGATGGACCGATCAGTGTTTTGAGGCCGATTCCAATCGCCGATCATCTTTCAGTGTGATCGGCCGATAGCCGATACCGATCGAGGGCGGGGCTATTAGACACGGCAGGGATACATATTAGCACAAGCAAGTCATGAAACATGGTGAAAACTGGTTTATTGCCATTTTTAATGATCTCATGTGAAACAGTATAATATCTTTAACTAAATTAGAAGCTGGTCTATTTGGGAGTAAACCGCTTGATACAGCTCCAGAAGAGCCACATCTGAAAATATTAAAATAATAGTAATTCTACTAGGAACAGCAGAGCGTGAATCCTTTAGCTCTCTGGCTGTTGCTGCTGCTGTACTGTTCGTACCAGTCAGATCTGGTCTGCATGGTTCTCTGGGCTCTGCTGTTTACTGATACTCACTGTGCTCAGCTGTGTGGTGTCTCTGAAGTGTTGTATCAGATTAGTGTGTTAAATGTCTTTGTAAAATCAGAGACACTGATGTTACTAATGTTACAGATGTTACAGAACACTCTGGATGAGTCACATACGGTAACAAACTGCCAGACGGATGATGTTTTCTTTCCGTAGATGCAGTGAACGCTTAAACTGTTCTCGCGAGGCCGCTGCTTTAGTCAGTCTTTTGAAAATTAAACGGTATGTATTTCCTAATGGTTCATATATCAATTGCAGGGAGCTGGTCGGTGCGGGTTTCACACAGGGCTCCTCCTCCTGGATGAAGCGCTAGCTGTTAATACAGAAATTAGGCTCATTTGTTTACCACCATCGATCAGCTGTCGAGATCGGCCGATCGCCGATCATATATTTTGATTAAAAATCGGCCGATAGCAATACATGGCTGATCGATTCTTCCATCTCTAATAGATGGGAACATGGTACTGTACCAATGACCAATGACTGTAGATTCACTTTTTTTACAGGTCAAAAGCATAAATAAACTACTCCACATATGTTAACACAATCACAGTAAAAGTGTTTGGTGTTTAAATTTAGCATCTTTAATTTAGAACTAGAGCTACGAGGCTAACATCGCTAACACCAGATACCAAATATACTAGCCCAGCATTATTTACAGTTAACATCCAAGACATATTATACGCCTTTTCCACAAAATAACACAGTTCCATGGGGAGCTTAATGACATGTCTGCGAC
The DNA here is from genome assembly GCA_021613375.1 of Megaleporinus macrocephalus. NCBI lineage: Eukaryota > Metazoa > Chordata > Actinopteri > Characiformes > Anostomidae > Megaleporinus > Megaleporinus macrocephalus. The sequence goes on along the minus strand of CM038712.1, from coordinate 48,369,074 downwards.
ATAATGATAACGTGCTGCTGCTCAATCCACCCCAAGTCAAGAATGGCTTTGCAGTACTCTCACCATAACATTAATCTTCTTGACGTTCAATTAATAGATGAATAGCCTTAATGTTATACTAAACTGCAGCGAGTAACACCAAGAACTTTCTAGAACATTATATTAATATTAAAATATTACCTCAGCTGTTAGCATTAGCAAGTGCTAAACAGCCAAAGAAACACAGAGTAGAATATTTTCTTAAATAACTTACTTATATTTCCCTTATCTGCAGTTTTGCCACAGACAGTTAGTACTGACCCATCATTTACATTATATTTTTAACAAAATTAACAGTAAATAAACAAAGTAAATCAAACACATATCCCCAATACTACAATCATTACATTTAGACCCTTAATTTAAAATGAAAAAAGCTAATTAAATAAATACAGTAAAAACTGCAGTCATTAAACGCAGACTCTGTTATTTTTAACTAAATCTGTAATCATTAAATGTAGATCTTGAATTGTTGCTGCTGTTCTGTTCGTACCGGTCAGATCTGGTCTGTATGGTGTTCTGGGTTATTTGTTTTGTGCTAGCTGTGCGTGCTAGCTCTGCTGTTTGCTGATACTCACTGTACTCAGCTGTGTGAAGTACTGTATCAGATTAGTGTGTTAAATGTCTTTGTTTTGGTTCCCCAACGAGACACGCTGATTTTACACATTTTAAAAACGTCCTGAATGAGTCTGAATTACATACGGTAAAACACTTCCAGACGGACATGCTTTCTATCAGCACTTCCTTTTTCGTGAGGTCGCTGCTTCAGTCAGTCTGTGGAAAATGAAAGGGTATGTATTTCCACCTAGGTCACATAATTAAATTTTTCTCATAATTGGTTGAAGCTAGTTTTGAGTTAGCATGCATAAAGTAAGGGATTCTAGGACTTTCTTCTGTACATTAAAATCTGTTAGACAAAGACAGACTGTCCTTGCAGTCATACCATCCACGCACATCAGCATTCACATCCTGAACACATGCTATTACTGAGACAAAACCACCATACAAAATAAACAGCAGCTTCGAAAATCATCATTTAGATATTCTCTGCCCCAAATATTTGTATGTAATACAGGTCACGCTCTTAGTTATTACAGAAAGATGGTAGAGATGGACCGATCAGTGTTTTTGAGGCCGATTCCAATCGCCGATCATCTTTCAGGGTATGTATTTCCACCTAGTGGTTCAGATAGGAATTGCAGGGAGCTGGCCGGAGGGGGTTCTCCTCTTCCTGGATGTAACGCTAGCTGGAAATACAGAAATTAGGCTCACTTGTTTAACACCATCAATCCTTCCATCTCTAGTTTTTACAGAAAGGTAGGTGAATATTGACTTCTGTTAGCAATGTCAGTATCAAGTCATATTTGAACGTCTCAACCTTGTCTCTAGTGCGTGTGTTCAAGGCCTTTCTTCTTGCGATTGTGTGTGAACATTGTCAAGCTTCTGACAAGAAAATGTATAAATTATGAACTCTATATGTATTTCTGTTTCTTTAAAATATGAAACACTGTTGAAAATGTGAAAGTTTCTCTTTTCCATGTTTGTGCAAAACTATTGGCAACAGTAACAAAGCACCAGTAGAAAGAAACAATTAAGACCACAGGCTGAGGACCTCAAAGCCTTATATCAACGTCCAAGTATTTACTTTGGTTGCTGAATCATTGTTAATCTGAATAAAGTTGAGAACAGATGTTGCTGCCTCTGATGCAAAATAGGTAGTTTTGGAAACGTGCCTAGTAAAGGTCGACCGATATGTTTTTTATTCGGACAGTAATCATTTTATTCACTCACTAACCAGTCACCTCTGTGTTCCAACAAAAGCATCGGAATCTCCAAAAGCAGCTCAAGCTGGACTACATACTAGCCTGTGTGGAAGCAGCTTCTGAATAAACGGTTGCGTCCCATTCACTTTACCAAAATGGACCAAAGTAGAATGGCGTCACTCAATCTGTGAGGAATTAAGATTTTACTGCACTTGAAGACATTTGGCTCGCTTCTGCTGGAGAGTTGTGGCGATCCGAGCTGTGAGGGAAAGTTTCTGCTTCTGAAATGAAGTGGGGAAAATCCACGTTCTCCTAATAGAACTACTACAGATGGTCAGTTTTCACACTCTGTGAGGAGCACATGGGATTCGTCATGTTATGGTTATACAAACTGAGATTACAGGCAAAGTTTCAGATCCTGGTAATAGTAAGCAAGGAAGCAACTGGAGAAACTCTCCTTTCTCCTTTCACTTTTCTTCCACAACAGTGGAACAGTTTGCATTTTGTGAGAAGTAAAGCATCTTCTCACGGATATTTGGTCTTGTTTGGCGATATACAAATAAAAAAATCAGACTGTGTCCAGTGAGTGTTGTTTAGATGCTTCCAAATATTTCACATTTTTGTTGTGTTTGTTGAGTAATGGCCTTAAACAGAGCTTAAACAAATCTTTGAAGGTAGTGAGCTGCAGCTGTCTGTACTATTATTGATAAAAAATAGAAACAAAAATGACTATAAATTATATGTAACTTTATTACATGTAAAACTGTACGTTTGACTATATAAATACTAGGGGTGTAAAAAAATATAGAAAATATCGGGATATTATGTTTTGTGATACTGTATTGATTCTCAAAAAGACAGTATCATTTACATTTACGGCATTTAGCAGACGCTCTTATCCAGTATTGATACACAGAGTCCTGGCCGACAGTGAATAATTGTGTGTTGTGTTTAAACCTCGGACCACTAGATGGCAGTGTTGTAATCCGTTTTTAAGCTCCACTCCAACATTAACAAGCAGCACAAGGGCGCAATGCTGTTGTAAGCATTGAAAAACTTGTTTATATAGTGGTGTGTTTTAATAGTAGGATTTGAAAAATCGCAATATATCACTTTGCTTGCAGTATTGCAGTATATCGTGATATATTGAATCGTGACCGCTGTATCACGATACGTATTGTATCGCCAGGTTCTTGCCAATACACAGCCCCAATACATACTGTAAATAATCTACTGTTTTGTGGAGGCTTGTCTGCACTGGCCCACTGAAGCTCCACTGTAAGCTTTTACACACATTCAGCTCCATCATCCCATTGTTCACCACATTACTGTAATATTTTATTACCACACAGAGGTAATAAGAGATGATGGAGTGCCCAATGTAAAGAAGCCTAAAAATATGGTAGCACCAATTGGACAAGTAGGCTTTGAAAATGATAAGATACCAGCTCCCCATTTCCAAATACTAATTTTATATCATTTTACACCTACACGTTAAAGGAAATCCTATCATTGCATTTTACTTTGATCACAGTCTGTATTAAAACTGTAAAGTTTTTGAAACTATTTAAGATATTTAAGATTAACATTTTTAGTTTATTTGTTGGTGTTTTATGGTTTTTGTGTAATTTGGTAAAACAATATGATAGTACTATTTAGGGGTGTGTTTAAAAAAAAAATCTGATTAAAATCGATCTTCATTTGAATAATCCGATATCGATTCGTATAAACCCGAAATCAACCTTTAAAATTAGCATTCCAGACCCCCCCCCCAACAAGATCTGGCTGGGGGCGCACATCAGTTAAGCATGGCTGAAGCACAAGTGAAGGCGCCCCAGAACTTGAAAGCTGGTCTGGCTACATTTTGGATTCAGAAACCAGGACGGTATATAAACATATAAAGACTAATGTTTTTAGTAATGGTAGGTTGAGTGTTCCTTGTACATTTACCACATTAGTTCTCTGAAAATCTCTTTTCATATTCAAACAAAACATATTATTGTAACTGAAACATCCCTGAATGAATCGAATCGAATCGAATCAGAAATCGAATTGAATTGGGACCTTGTGAATCAGGAACGAATTGATCTGGGAAATCAGTGGCGATACCCAGCCCTAGTACTATTCACAGATTATATTACACACACTGTGTTCAGTAAACAGCCAACCATGTCTTATAGCGTCTATACAATAAACCCCTACAGACCCAAGTTCTCTTTTTGTCTTCTAAAGGCAAACAATCAAGCAGAGTTGAGCCGAGGTTGCTGAGAGGCTGCTCTAAGCAACGACAGACACACAGTCCCTCTTTCTGATGGCGGCTGGTTTCATTCAAGATGCCACCCCTCTGCCAGATCGCTGCAAAGCAATTATTAACCACATGTGAAGAGAAATGCTTCACGACTACAAATATTTCTAAGCTGTTATTTCTAAATCTGCAACTGTGTGTGTTTACACTGTGTTAAAAGATTTGACTTCATGTAAAAGGATGCGTGCGATTGTAGTACGTTTGCTACAAATTACAACCCTCAAACTATTTCCTTTGTCAAAGTGATGACAAAACCTTAAAGCATTCACTCAAAATGCACTTCCTCATCATCAGAAAGCTTTTCCTAGATTTTAAATCTCACTGTATAGGCTACTCATGGTAAGCATGGTCAGCTGGTATATTTATTTATCTTTTTTGCTTAGGTGTCAATGTCAAAACAAATATGATAAAAATATATATATTTTAAGTAAATGGGGACCATTTCTATTGATTCATTCTTCATAAAAAAAAGAGCTGCTGGAGTCTTTTAAAGGGCGCAAAAAAATATTAAAACAATGTCAGCCAAAAGTTTTGTGTATTTGGAAAATAGGCATACAATCTGTTTCACTAGGCTAAAATCATAAGACAAAATTCCATACAGTTTGATACCAATAAGAAATATGTTTAAGGCTATTTTTTTTTTTATTTTAAACAATTATTTTAAACAATTTTGCTCAGTTGTAAAAGTTGTAAAAATCTGTAAAACACTTGGAATGAATACAAATATTCATAAATCGAATGAAATCTAATTGCTTCCACTTAGCCTCATCAAATATATTCTAGGGTATCCCCATCATCATCAACTAAAGAGGCTTGGATGAGCTCTTGAAATTCAGCCCAGGAATCTGGGCTTTAATCCAGTGGAAGATAAAGCTGTTTTTAAACATTCCAAATGATAACATTTAATTTGCTAAGCTTTAAGCTACAAATGCTTCCAAATATTATGTAAAATATAATATAATATACGATACAAACCCATTACTCTCTTCCACTAGCTGACTCTTTAGCATGCTGTGGGTTAAATGCTTAACAAGAAGATAAGCCCTGCACTGGAGTTCAGCATCAATCTTATAGCGAGAAAAAGCAATTCCTCAGGCATGTTTTGTACATCATGTTCAAACTGAAAAGTTTGCCTGGCGAGGTGAATAGCTCACTGCGGCCGGCCTGCAGAGGGTAAATGGGTTCCACTGGAATAATCCACTACTCACTGTCAACCCTGCCTTTCTGCTGCAAATGGATACTTGTGTAGAGAACAGTTATATATGCAAGAGTTGAAGTGGGCGAGGGCAACTTAAGAAAGGAAATAAAACAAACAACACAGAACAAACAACACAGGTTTTGTTCCAGATGAATTAGTGAATTGCATGAATTAGTTCAAGTTCATGACCAGCACACTTGATTTAATTTCATGAAGTAGCCAAACCAGGTGCTCGGTGGCTACTCCTACCAATACTGGGCAGCCACATGGAAAGTTTTGGAAATGGTTAAATAGTTACTAATCATTTGCAACAGACAATGCAGTGCAAAGTAGTCAAAAACTATGATTTAAAAAATATACATGCTGTGCATGCTCTGCTGAAATCACCCTGTAAAGTCTGAAATAATTATTTTAGTCAGAGGTTTCGGATCATGTTTTCACATTGTGACATCACAAGCACTCAAAAAGATTTTAATGTGGCGAAATCAGCGCTATACTGATAAAGACCTGATGAAAATAGTAGATCATTCATTTCCATCCTCAGAAAACACAGCCTTCACAAAATTCTCTTTCAACGTGCTGTCAATCACTTTACATATCATCACTGTCCAATGAAAAATAAGTATCTCCAAAATTGCAACTTTACAGAATTTTTTCCAAACTATTTTGGAGCATTTCTATTGGTCCATTCATCATAAAACTTTCACACAATGTAAACAGCAGCTGTCGTGTTGAAATGATATATAAAACAAAAAATCATCAAAAATGGAGATAAATCTTTTTCATTGGACAGCGATGAGATGATGAGTCTCTAAAGAAAGTTGTTTCTTTCTGGTCATTGTGAGTCGGTCAGCAAGCCATCAACTGCTGATGCTTCAGATACTAAACTAACCTAGAATGTTGTTTCCTTTTATACTCACTTATTAGTAGAATGTTTTTCAGCTGTGCATCACAATTGAGCAAGAGTGTCCTAACAACCAATTAGCCCAATAAAGCCTAAAACTAAGCTTTAATACAAACATTTTTGTTTTTTAAAAATCATCTGATACACTTACATTAACTGTGAAATGGACAATATTGTTTGTGAATTGCATGAAATGAAATTCTAAAGTGATCCTAAACTTTTGAGTGGTAGTGTATATATAGATATAGATATATTTCCACCACATCCCCAAAAATTGACAAGTACTGACAAAACCCATGATATGCTCAGAAAAGTGTACTGTGGTGTAATTTTATTAATAAATACTGTAATATTACCCAGTCATAACTTTGTATTAATAACTATATTAAGACTATGTGTATTCATTAAAATATTAATGGTTTTCTGAGCAAACATTACTGCAAAACACTTTTTCAAAAATAACATTCTTACTGATGCATACTTATGCAGAGTCTTTTATGTCATAGTAAACAAATTCTGTAAAAAAAATTATAGCACTAAAAACAACAACGCAGGCCGTGTCAACCTCGACCTGGTGTGGCATGTTATGAACTGAAAACCTACAGATGAGCTTATTTGCACAACCCAATGAGCCATTTTCATTAAGCCTGATATTTCCCAGAGTCCATTTCAGATTAACCACAACCGAGGTAGTATCATTTAACATAGAGAGGTCCTCAACTGTTAAATCATTAATCAGATTTTGTCCTAGCCACATAAAACAATCCGTGCAGCCAAATGTTGTTCTTACATGATTCATGTTCTAAGATGGCTCACCTTGATTTACAAAAATATTATATATGGAACACGAATGGATCCAGCTTTCTGTGAGCTTAAGTAATGATGTGGCAGAGCTGTTGGCAAGCTTCAATATAGCTCATGTCAAATATGCCAAGCAGGATTGATGTAATCATCTTTGTTCATTAGAACCCGTGTGTTAGTGAATTTAGTCTTTTTTGAGTAGAACCGCTATTTTTATCCAACATCTTTAATTAAATCATTAAACTCAAGTCATCATAAATAACATCAAAGTCCATCTGTTCCACGTCATGCACTGCATATTCACAATGAGTGTGTTCCATCTTCATACAGATACGTAGAGCACGTTCAAAGAGAAAAAACTAACACTTAATGATCTGGCTGATGAATCTCATGGCAGTCCTTATCTGTGTCTAGAGACCGTGCCAATAGTCACTCCATCTGTTCAAAGCTGTGTAAACAATCAACAGGCCCATTTGGATGTGCAAGTAACTTCCAATTTTCTGATACTTAACATATGAGCAGAGAGGAAAATGCATAACAGTGTTTTATCCCAGCACAACTTCTCTTCTTCTTCTTCTTCTTCTTCTTCTTCTTTCAGCTTATTCTCTGTTACAGGGATCGCCACAACTCTCCTACTAGATTTGGCTAAGTGTTCTACGTCGGATGCCCTTCCTGACACAACCCTCACCACGCAGCCGGGCGTGGGACTAACCACTACACCACCACACTAACCACTACACCACCGTACTAACCACTACACCACCGTACTAACCACTACACCACCATACTAACCACTACACCATTATACTAACCACTACACCACCATACTAACCACTACACCACCATACTAACCACTACACCACCGTACTAACCACTACACCACCATACTGACCACTACACCACCGTACTAACCACTACACCACCATACTAACCACTACACCACTATACTAACCACTACACCACCATACTAACCACTACACCATCATACTAACCACTACACCACCGTACTAACCACTACACCACCATACTAACTACTACACCACCATACTAACCACTACACCACCGTACTAACCACTACACCACCGTACTAACCACTACACCACCGTACTAACCACTACACCACCATACTAACCACTACACCACCATACTCACCACTACACCACCATACTAACCACTACACCACCATACTAACCACTACACCACCATACTAACCACTACACCACCGTACTAACCACTACACCACCGTACTAACCACTACACCACCGTACTAACCACTGCACTACCGTACTAACCACTGCACCACCATACTAACCACTACACCACCGTACTAACCACTACACCACCGTACTAACCACTACACCACCGTACTAACCACTACACCACCGTACTAATCACTACACCACCGTACTAACCACTACACCACCTTACTAACCACTGCACTACCTTACTAACCACTGCACCACCATACTAACCACTACACCACCATACTAACCACTACACCACCGTACTAACCACTACACCACCGTACTAACCACTACACCACCGTACTAACCACTACACCACCGTACTAACCACTATACCACCGTACTAACCACTACACCACCGTACTAACCACTACACCACTGTACTAACCACTACACCACCATACTAACCACTACACCACCAAACTAACCACTACACCACCATACTAACCACTACACCACCATACTGACCACTACACCACCATACTGACCACTACACCACCATACTAACCACTACACCACTGTACCAACCACTACACCACCGTACTAACCACTACACCACCGTACTGACCACTACACCACCATACTAACCACTACACCACCGTACTAACCACTACACCACCGTACTGACCACTACACCACCATACTAACCACTACACCACCATACTAACCACTACACCACCATACTAACTACTACACCACTCTTTATCCCAGCACAACAAACAGAACAATTACATACACTTTCAAAACTCCATATGATAACTAATGAAACTAGAATGATGACTGACAGACTTGACCTTTCAGGCCCAGCAATACATTCTTTTGTATCTCAATTGTTGCAATATTGGACATGTCAGAATGTGCAATCAATTCATAAGTTCATATTTCTTAAGGTCAGTATGGATCAGATGTATTCTTTCATCATGAATCAAGGTTTTAAGGGAAAAAACATTTAAATGACATTCTAAGCATAATCACCCGATTCAGCTGTTTAAGTGTTGCTAGCTGTGCTACATCAATATAGTCAAGCTATTCTGTGGCAGCGATGATGAAAGATCAACAGAGGCAGAAATGTTTAAATCCCTCTGATGTTTAGATAACTCAGTGTTTCTCCCAGATGGCCAGAAAGTATAATAGGGCAGAACTTTATTTAAAAACTCTGCAGTCTGTTAATTTCAGTGTTTCCCTCATAAAAGCATGTTTGGAAACACCACCCTATCAAGTATATTGAAAGCAACTTAACTAGGAGTGTAAAAAAATAAAGAAGTATTAAATATCGGGATATTATGTTTGGTGATACTGTATCGCTTCTCAAAAACACAGTATCAGTACACAGATTCCTGGTGGACAGTGAATCATTGTGTGTTGTGTTTAAACCTCAGACCACTAGATGGCAATGTTGTAATCCATTTTCAGCTCCACTCCAACATTAACAAGCAGCACAAGGGCGCAGTGCTATTGTAAGCATTGACGAACCTGTTCATATAGTGGTGTGTTTTAATAGTAGGATTTGAAATATCGCAGTAAATCACTTTGCTTGCAATATCGCAATACATTGCGATATATTGAATCGTGACAGCTGTATCATAATACGTGTTGTATCGTCACACAGCCCTAAACTTAGCTAACCTTTTGTCTCATTTTACCAATTTCTTAAATATTTTACATTGTTTTGGACAAACAATCGCACACTGTGCAACATGATCTGTAATAAACAGCTTGTGTTTCGATATGTCTGTGATTCTGCGGTTATTTCTCACACCATATTCCTTTTTTTCCACACCATAACCCATCTGTATATAAGGATGTGTCTCAATTTCCATATATTGACCATTCTGAATACGTTCAAGCTGCAGTCCCACATAAAAAAAAATACTTTGAAAAAAAATATATACCTAGTCCTCAGATATGAACAAGAATTATGTTGAAACTCTGTTAAAACCAGTTGAATTAGTTGAGATATTAGTAAACTAAATATATACAAAATCATCATTAATGGAATAGCCTCTACTGGGTTGTGTTGGGGGTGGTTTATCATGAGTTTAATTGTTTATTTGTTGTATTTCTTTAATGTTCTACATTTGTATGTGTCTGTTAGTTCATAGAGCTTATTCATGCACCAGACACATTCATGCATTTTTTATAACAAGAGGTGCAACTGCATCCCTGTCAATTATAATATTAACTATAATAAATATTTAATACATTTCCTGTAGCAATTAAATAATATAAAAATAATTATAGTATAGAGTTACTTCAAGTCCAAATTAGTTAAAAGCTCAGTACAATGACTTAAATACTGACACGCCAACACTATATATTTGAAACCTGTGGGAAGCGCTGAATTTAGAGCCAAGCAGAGACCAGATCAGAGACTAGAGAACAGAAGAGTTTGAGCGTCAGGTTGTCTGTCTCTCTTTGACAACCAATTCGGCTGAATTTGGTCTTTAGCAAAGACTGTAAATTAAATTTTAATGCACATATCAAGAACTTCACTGCTGTGTCAGTCAACAGACATTTAAAAGAAAGCCCTCTGTTCAGCCTTCTCTCTCTGAGGCAAACACTGCTAAGCTATTGCATGCATTTATAACTAGCCAGTTACTGCAATTACTGCAATTTTGTCTTCTCTCGTCTCGCTACAAACACAACATCTTTGCTGTCAAATATCTCATCCCTCGAGTCCCTGCAACCACAGCTTGTTAGTTTTTGGTTACACTTTAAAGGTCTATTGTTAGGTAGGACTACACAGCATATATAGTTTCAGCATCATCATCACAATGTGTACTAAAGTTATTTATCAGCTTTTTTCACTTGCCTATAAAATCACCTCAGTCATTCCAGGTTAATCACAATATATATCGCACAACAAAAATAATATTGCAATGTCTGTTGCAACCAATATTGTACAGCCTTAGTTGTTAGTTTTAACCTTAACGTGGAAGCACAGGCAAGTACCTTCCATACATTATTTTGCTATTCTCCCATTCACGGCCATTCTGGTAGTCTAGAGTGAGGACAAAGTGTATATATATATATATATATATATATATATATATATATATATATATATATATATATATATATATATATATATATATATATATATATGTATGTATATATACACACACACACACATGGTCTAAACAGGTTTATTACCATTTTTAACAAGCGCATGTGAAACAGCATAATATTTTTAACTAAAATAACAGTAAATAAACAAAGTAAGTTAAACAAATATCACCAATACTGCAATCATTATATTTAGACCCTTAATTTAAAACAAAAAAGCTAATTAAATAAATACAGTAAAAACTGCAGTCATTAAACACAGACTCTGTTATTTTAAACTAAATCTGTAATCATTAAATGTAGATCTTGAATTGTTGCTGCTGTTCTGTTAGTACCGGTCAGATCTGGTCTGTATGGTGTTCTGGGTTATTTGTTTTGTGCTAACTGTGTGTGCTAGCTCTGCTGTTTGCTGATACTCACTGTACTCAGCTGTACTATTAAGCGCTGTATCAGATTTTAGTTTTAAATGTCTTTGTCTTCTTTTCCCCATGAGACAAGTTGAATTTACAAATTTTACAAAACGTCCTGGATGAGTCTGTGTCACATACGATAAACAACTGCCAGACGAATGATGTTTTCTGGTAGCACATGTTGTGAACACCATAAACTGTTCTCATGAAGCCGCCGCTTTAGTCAGTCTGATGAAAATGAAAGGGTGTGTATTTCCACCTAGTGGTTTAGATGGAGGGGGTTTCACTGAGGGAGTTTCAACAAACCGCTAGCTGGAAATACAGAAATTAGGCTCATTTGTTTAACACCATCAATCGGCTCTCAGGAGCGGCTACATAGGAGAAATATCAGCCGATCACATATTTTGATTAAAAATCGGCCGATACCGAATCAAAATCAGGTAAGAAGCACAGAGGAACCACGTTTGGAATTTGCAAACACACAAAAGCAAGGAAAACAAAAGCTTCATTATGGAATAAGGATGGACAGATTTAAAAAAGAACAGTAACGACAGCTAAAAAAACATAAATGTGATAAAATCCTGGAAATGTGTAAATTATATCACACGGGTGACTTCAAAAAAATTGTTAAGCACAAAAACTAAATTGCGTATACGGAGAACTCACAATACGAAACCACACGCATGAGAGTTTCAGCATTTAAAGCCACTTTGCAGTTCTACAGTTACAGACGTTGTCCAGTCAGTGACGATAGCTCATCCGTTTGTGTTGGTCATGCTCTAGCTCTTCGTCAGTGGTCACAGGGTGTTGCTAACTGGATATTATTGGTTGGTGGAGTCCAACTGTGACACTGAGGTGTTTAAACACTCCAGCAGCACTGCTGAGCCTGATCCAATCATATCAGCGCAACACACACTAACGCCACACCACCACACCAGTGGTGACAATGTAGTACCTGCTCTGTGGTGATATGAGGGTGCATACCCTTAAAGGGGGTAAAGATAGAATAAGTATGCAGAGAAACAGGTGGGCTATGGTCTGTAATGGTAGAGCTATAAAGTGCTCCTATAGGGTAGGTAGACCTAATATAATGTAGACGCAAGAGGGTTAATGAGTTAATGAAACTGTTATTCAGTTTATGCTAGTCTGAAATTGAAGGATAGAGCATAAACATGATGTAAGACATTATGCTCAACACCAGAAACAAAAAATAACAGTCTGTTCTTTTGCTTCATGTATGTAATCGCATCTTCAATTCAATCTGCTCTGCTAAAATAATACTGCCTTCCATTTGTCAATACAAATAAGAGGCACAGGAAGAACAACATGGCCAAACATTGTTTTTCTAATATATTATGAACTTGTTGACAATCTGGTGAAGAGAACACAAGAAGCAATTGTGTACTAAAGCTGCAAACGCTTACAACTTCTTTGTTACCACTGTGAGAAGATACTAGACTTTACAATGCCACAAGAACAAAGACATTGACTTATTTAATTAACTTTATTAACTTTTTTTTAAGCCAAAACACACAAACAAGGACAAACTGCATATAGCATTTATCTACTACTCGACTTAAAACTGCAATTAGAACAAATACACCTAGCAATGCATCGGGTCACTACACATTGGCAACCCCTGCTGGAAAACGGAGCCTTATCTGATTGGTTCCCTGGAAAAACGCTGGAAACAAATTGATTCAAAGGTAGTATTAAACCGAGTCTGTCAATTTGCACCTCTCTGTGATGTCGATTTTCAGTGGGTTCCATTGACAATTTAATGGAACCAGGCTGTTCCACATTTATCTGTGCCACTTAGGTGCTACTGTGCGACTAGACAATCACCTGAAAATAAAAGCTAATGTCTCTGCAAAGAGAAATCTTTTCATCAGACTGCCTGCAACATATCATCACTGGGCAAGATCAGTGAAAAGCGCTTGTGAAGACTCATTTGATATGAATGGAGCCCAAACTTTACTGCCGCTAATGCTGATCATACACTAGAAGACTTTTAAAAGAATTTAAAAAGACGTTTAATAGATTAAAGTCTGACACCCTCTTATATCTAAAAGACTAGTCACAGACTTTTAGTCACAGACTAGTCACAGGCTATGATTTTGCAAAGACTGGGGGTCTTTCAGAGTCACTATTAACAAGACTGCCACTAGATTCTCACTAGATTTTCCATTTATATGATTGAAGCTAGCAACATTTAGCTAAAATGTAGGTTTGCTGCTAGGCTAACTGTAACCACTGTAGCCCCGTTCGAGTGTGTTTTAGCATAGCATAGCATACTCGGCGGGGATTTGGAGGGTTTTAGTGATTTCTGTTAATCTTTTTTCCCTTTTCCACTCTTTGGTGGTGAAAATGTGAAGATACGTCAAAGAGGCACTCTTGCTCACTCCACAGCTCACTTCACAGCTCACTCCACAGCTCCACCAGTTTCTCCTCCTTTTGTAAAGTCCAGGAGGACCCCAGTTTCCGAACCCTCGCCGGACTCCCCTCCATGTCTAACTACTTTACCCGTCAGACATTCCTGAGCGCTCGCGCGCGTGTTGGAGGTGCTGCACGTGGGGGTGCGTTCCTTGTGGCTTCCCGTTTGGTGGTGAACAGAACTCCTCTATTGGTTGTTGACAATGTTTACGTCTCTGTTTGCGCGAGCCAAGACTTCAGACTTATGATAATATTAAACACGTTTTATCTGAACGCTCGGACAAGAAACAGACTGACTTAAACCTGCAGTCTTGACCACCTCACACTAAACGATCGAGATGATGCGAGCGGGATTCAACTCTAGCCAGACTCTCATGATTTTATTCCGACTATAAAATCACTTGAAAATCGTTTGGTGTAAGGTCAGCATTAGACTGAATCTCAGAATGTCTCAAAAGACTGTGTTATTATTGCACCAGAGTGGCCGAAATCCTAAAAGCACTGATAAAAGGCAATGGTGACATGGACCAACACAGACTGAAACAGCTAGAAAACAAATGAATACAACAAAGTAAAATAAACAGAAGTACTGCCGAAATGATAAAAACAGGATAAAAACAGCGCCGATGTCATTCAGTAGTCTGTGTTTTGTAGTCTGTGCTTATATTTGCAACTCTGGGGTTTCCAAAAAATCACTTCTATCACTCCCTGTGATGAGGAAAGAGTCCAGAATGCAGTATGTTTAGTAGTAGTAGTATGTTTAATATTACTTCGAATTACATTAGTAGTTAAGTAATGAAGTTACTAAATCAAAAATACTGCCAGTGTTGCGTGGCTCGAGTCAGTTTACTATTTAAATCTTTCTGTTCCACCTTAAATGGTGCACAAACAGTCACAAAAGTTATCACAAACATTTGCAAATGGGACCAATACTTGATTCTGTAAACCAGCAAAAACATGATAACATTAATGTTACCCACTGGTCCAGCACAAGCAGAGCAACCTCATCATCTATTCATGCCTTTTAACTCTCCAAGAAGTTGAACTCAGAATAAAATAAGCTGAATGAGACGCCTCAGGCACAGGAATGTAACCACAGCTCCATTTCAGGTGGGACGGGAAAATTCAAACAAGAAGCAGGAGAATCAGAGATATGTTTTTGATGGCCTACATCAGCTTATCAGGGAGTCTTAAGTTGGTACTCAAGTTGGTATTAAGTTGAGTCTGTCCTAAATGAACCGGAGTACAGAAGCTTGTAGTCTATATTATGGCTGCTTGTAGCTTATATACAGCTGCTGCTCTTCATACCTGCACATAAAAGCAACATTTTTAATTATAATAAACTTATTATATATTATTATACTTTATATATTTTGTATACTTTTTTATTATTTCTTTTTTGTTATCTTTATCTATTGGTAAATGGAGGAACAGCAAAGTAAGAATTTCATTGTACAGTGTAACTGTCTGTTTCTGCTGTGCATAGGACAATAAAACTCTTGAATCTTGAATCTATATTACTTAGCAGGGCACATGTTTATTTTATTTTTTAACTTGTGTGTGTGCCCTTATTCTGTACCTAAGAATACAATACCACACTGGCAAAGCGTTCCAGTCTAATTCAGAGCATTAGCTTAGCAACACCCTGTGACCACTGACGAAGGGCTAGAGCATGACCAACACAAATGGATGACCTACCATTACTTTACTTCTACAAGGTGGACAACAAAGTGTATTAGCTGTAGCAATGTTTATATTTTGACTCTTTAAAAACTTAAAAATTCAGTGATTTTTTAGAGAAAAATATTCAGGACACAGGACAGGACAAGACGGATTGGGTTTATAACATTTTTGATTACCATGGGTTGTGTCGGAGGTAATTAAAAAAAATAATAAAATCCTGCAGCGAAATTCCTCTTAGACCCAGAGTTCCACATATGGCCATAAGAAATACTACAAAATGACTACACAACCTCAGTAGTCTATGGATCTGCTATTGTATGACTTTCATACAATGTAAACTTGCAAAGCCGCATGTAATTCAATATTACAGGTACATTATGAAAGGAATGTAATGTTTACATTCAAACCACATTCAACGCATTGCCTTTTGCCAAGTTTTGACGTTTTAATGATATACAGGTCACATGAATCCAGCTACCAGGAGAATTCCCCACCCCAGCAACAGGTTACATGTTTATTCAGCAAATCTATAAAAACTGTACAGCCTTTTGTTCAGAAAAGAGTGATGACAGCAAAACAAAAGACTTCTCAAAATACAGGAGAGTTCGGGAAAGCCTGGTATCGGCTCAGCTTACATGAATGATTTGGTGATACCACAAATACTACCCGATACCAAGTTTGCCTATTGAAAAAACAAAACATAGGTGAATAGAACCAAGCCAAGCCGAGCTGGTACCACACAGTGGAAAAGCAACTATTGTTAAGAAAGAGCAACTGTATCACTAAATAACCATTGATGTACTATATATATATATAGTTTTTTATTCAGTGCTAAAGCCAAGGATAGACAGATATGGAATCATTAAAGCTTGTAAATGTAGTTTACCCACTTTTTAGAGCTGTTACAAATCATAAATATATAACCATTGTGAGTTTAAAAACTTAACACAAACTTAATTTCTACTCAATTCGCTAAATCATTAAATCATAAATCTTTAAATCACTAAATACACATAAAAAAGATGAATAATTTAAATAAATAAATTAAACAAATACAGCCAACTTCATAAATAAGCATACTGTGCAGCCAGGCAGGATGAAGATATCGGAGGGTGGCTTGAATGGTCTACAAGATGCAATACCTGAGGAAATCACTACAGTAGTCACCATATTTTGGAATATCACCACCACGAAATACTGTTATTTTCCAGTTCACCGTGTTTAAAAAATAACATTCTCACTCCAGAACAGTTGAAGCTCTTCTGAACTTGATTAGGCTACTGGGGTAGTGCTCTGACTCGCTTGCCAAACAATGAAATGCTACACAAACACAAGCATTCCACACGCCTTCAAAACAGCCAAGCTTCACCGGTTAATAATATGCTTTGCGAGAACCATTTTCTTTGAGCTCATGACCTTTTGTTTGAAATAATGTGGAGTCAACAGATCTGAAGAGTCGACTCCAAGCACTAAGGAGAAAACACTTGGTGTACATTAGACAACCAGTCATCATCAGCAACTAACATGACACTGCGTAGATGAGATTTAATATTTAATCTAAAGCAGTAGTCTCAGTAACTCAGCATTAACGCCTTGTCCCTGTTTTGGAATAATAAAATATTCTTCTCTGTGAGCTGCTACATTTTTGTGCCACACAAGTGCTGCCACCCAAAGGAAAGCCTATGGCCCTACATTAGTTTTCCCCCATTTTTTACTTGATTGTTTGCTTATTTTGTGCTTACTGTTTGCTTATTTTTTGCTTATTGTTTGCTTATTTTTTACTTGATTGTTTGCTTATTTTTTGCTTATTGTTTGCTTATTTTTTGCTTACTGTTTGCTTATTTTTTACTTGATTGTTTGCTTATTTTTTGCTTATTGTTTGCTTGATTATTTGCTTATTTTTTGCTTATTGTTTGCTTATTTTTTGCTTATTGTTTGCTTATTGTTTGCTTATTTTT
Source organism: Megaleporinus macrocephalus (assembly GCA_021613375.1). Classification (NCBI taxonomy): domain Eukaryota; kingdom Metazoa; phylum Chordata; class Actinopteri; order Characiformes; family Anostomidae; genus Megaleporinus; species Megaleporinus macrocephalus. The sequence goes on along the minus strand of CM038712.1, from coordinate 48,351,270 downwards.
TGCTTCATTGTTTGCTTATTTTTTACTTGATTGTTTGCTTATTTTTTACTTGATTGTTTGCTTATTGTTTACTTGATTGTTTGCTTATTTTTTGCTTATTGTTTACTTGATTGTTTGCTTATTTTTTGCTTATTGTTTTCTTTTTTCCAGTACCTCGTTATGTTTTAGCACAGGCTGAGAACTTACGCTAGAGTTTATAGTTTATAGTTTATAGTTTATAGTTTATAGTTTATAGTTTAGAGTTTATCAGACTTCTTGCCTGTAATCTGGTCTGAGAAATCGGGAGTACGCTGTTTACATGATCATTTGAATAATCAGATGACTGCCGAAATCATCTTGTATGATCATATCATTGATGATCATATTGTGCATATAAACACTCTTACTGTTTATTTTGTAAACAAGATGCATGAGTGTGAAGTTAAAAAAAATTGTGACATACTTGGCGAATAAACAATTCTGATTCTAATTGATCTCTCTCCTGTTTGCTGACAAGAGTTGACCAAAAAGTTGTGTTTATTTTTAAGATGATGGTTACAAAAGACCCAGTTTTCTCTCCTGCACCACCAACTGCTGTTTAAACACCGCCAGCAACCTGATCAGGGCGGCCAGATTTGGTGCAATCACTGGTTTAGAATTTTAATACAATGCTATGAAAATTCTTACTAATGCTGTGCATGACCTAGTATTCCGGTCACATTACTAAAAGCTAAATTAATAAATAAAAAGAATAAGTACTAACACCAGAAATCAACATATGAATAACAATATTGATAACAATTAAATACACAATAAGAATAAAAAGTCATGCAAATCAATTCAACATGTCTTTTTAGAATATATTAGAATAGAATATAGAATATTCAAAAGTTTAATACAACATTCAATACCAGTTTAAATATTTGATAGTTTTTAATTGAGGAAAAATATTGCTGTGTGTACAGACCTGCTATGCAAAAGGAGCCTCAGGATATGAATGCAAATGTAATAAGTTGCATAACCTGTTATATAACAAAAAAATTAATTGCATAATAACATTTGTATAGTATTGCAGAATAAAAGCCACACTTCTAAGAGAGACTAAGATAATGGATTAAACATACAAACAGTAAAATTCATAGCTTTATGTGAGGGGAAGAAAAAATGCTTAACTCTGAAGTATTATCAAAGCTCTGCTATAATGAGAGTCATAGCAATACATAAAACAGACCAGCTGTTTTGGACAGACTGATGATAAAAAAAAACCCAGAAAATTAGTATTTAATAGATAATAATATATACACTGAGACTGGGAAGAAAGTTGTTGTAAGCTTGGCGTCATCCAGAGTGTAGGCTTTCATTACTGCCATAGACTGTCTATTTTACGGTGTACTATAAACACATGGAACCCCGGACTGCCTAGATTTCTCAATCAGAGCGTCTCAGAGTCTCAGTGCAGCATTTAAACTTGTAAATCAACGATATTCTCCAGAGTAACATCAAATCAGGTTTCATTCCCCCGGTTACAACATCTGCTTATTCAATTTCACTAAAGGCACAGGTCAGACAGAAAAACAGGGTGCTGCACTATGAAACACAGCAGAAACAGGACCCTGATTGTCTTCAGACGTTCTCTGAAGAGAAAAACTACCAGAACAAGAAAATCTGCAACATGTGCTGGATCCTCAGATGTCAGCCTCTCGACTTACGCATACCATGTACACGGTGGGAGAAATTTCCTATTGCTAGACAATGTAAATATACAGATCAATCTCTTGCGGCCAGATCACATCTTTTTAAATCCAAAGTTTAAGAAATACTGCATTTTACTGTAATTCAACAGCTTCACTAGTAGTAGTGAAGTAGTGATTGTGACACAGTATTTTACCTTAAAAATAACAGCAACAACCATTAAAATAAACAAAAACATTCTACAATAATAGTGATCATTTGTTTTTTTGTGAGTTTAGGCTACGTTCTATTTCTGTACATTACCAGTAGTGTTAAAACACAATATATTTGCAAAAAATAGTTAGTGACTGTTACATTTTACATGTACTCTACTCTTTTTCAGTGCTTTATAGGAGGAGCAGGTGTCGTATTTGATTGACAATAGGTAAACACCAATCCCACAGATGCATTTTTAAAAATTAATGTGTCTGAGACAGTCACAGCTAGGCAAAAGTGTGTTTGCACACACTTAATAATCCGATAACTGCAGAAAACAAGATTGTCAGTAATCAGTTCAACAAGTTTACTTCCACACCATGTTTTCCTGCAACCCCACAACAGCTGTGTTAGACCCTGCTTGCTTATTTCCAGTACCTCAGTCTGATGTAGCACATGAGCAGACTGAGAAAAACAAACGAAATCAGAGTAAGAGCACACAGGCACTGAGAAAACTGATAACTGAGCTAAGAATCTAGCTTTATCAGACTTGTTGACCATAATCTGGTCTGAGAAATCAGGAGTACGCTGTTTACATGATCATTTGAATAATCAGATGACTGCAGAAATCTGATTATAATCCGATTGTGCATGTAAACGCTTTTATTGTTTATTTTGTATATAAGATGCACGAGTGTGAGGTTTAAAAAAAAATTTTTCCAAGAACTGTAAGCCAAGAACTATAAAATAATCTTTATTCTAAATAGTGCTGACCACAGTTAAACCAATGAACATGATTTAAATTTAAAATTAAAAAGTAAGAGCCACCAGATCTACATAGCAATTAATCACAAGATTAATTAAAGCAGACAAACCAGAACCGGGGGACACAAAACTCCCAACGACCACAAACAATTGCATGTTACAGATTCATGATAGGAGTAATAAGACTGGAGCATTATGTGCAGATACCCGAGCATATCGTACAGAGCATGGGCAGAAACGTTGTCCAGGAAACACCAACTATTACAGGTAATCGCTAGTTCTTCGACAAGCCTGTCTTCCTGTCTGTTACACAGGGTGTGATTTAAAGTCATTAAAGTAAAAGAAAAAGCCACAGGTGGCCTGATCCCTAGCAATAGCAACAGTTAATATAAACTATCCATTAGCACACTCTCATTAATGTTTAATGTTCGTAAACATTGGCACCATAAAACCATTTTCCCTTGAGATGAGAGGTGTTAACTACTCCTGGCAAAACAAGGTGTTATTCCTAAGATGACAGGTATAACTGATCAAAAATCGAAAGTCTCTGGCTCCAGTTTAAATAACGAATGAGGCTTTGGCGGACGCTTATTCTTAGAATGGTTGGCACCAATCTGAAAATCTTCTTTTAGCAAACACTTGAAAATATGAAAAAGTTTTTATTACACTTCTAGTTTTGGACTGGTCACTCCGTGGGGGTCTCGCTGCACTCCACCCACAAATTCGAGAAATGAAAGAGCTTTTGTGGGACACATGTGGCAGAAGGTGTCCTGCTGTGAGATACAGAAGTTAAATACTTCAGCCAAGAGCTATACAGACGTTTACTTTTAAGGCTGGTTACGTGTGTTACAGTAGTTCTGACTTTGGACCCAGATGCTGTCCAATGAGGACCCAAACTGATAAACTATTGAGAACTATTTCATTTAGACAGGGTTTATTTTAAGTGGTGGAACTTTTCTTATCTTTATGGTATACGGGCTTTGTGGCGCAGACCAATTTCTATGTAACTGGACCTTACTGACTGACCCCTGCTGTAGACCCTATAGAAACAGTGTCAAGTGCCAAACAGAAATATAGAGATACTAAATATGCAGCGTTATAATTCTTGTGAAAACACATTTAGACCAGAACCTAAACCTTTAAACCATTTCAGCTCAGCCCAGTATGACCATGCTCATATTTCCTCCATCACAATCACCTCTCCATTAAACCACTGGCTTATTTTCCAAACCTCCAGCATGCCAAGTTCTCTGGTTCTTCCTGTTACGATAAGGTGAATGACACTGTAGACCAGAGGTCACTATTAGGCGGACCGTGGTCCAGGTCCGGACCCAGATGCTGTCCAATGTGGACCCAAACTGATAAACTATTGAGAACTATTTCATTTAGACAGGGTTTATTTTAAGTGGTGGAACTTTTCTTGTCTTTATGGTATACGGGCTTTGTGGTGCAGTGAACTCACAGACCAATTTCTAATTCTTGTGAAAACACATTTAGACCAGAACCTAAACCTTTAAACCATTTCAGCTCAGCCCAGTATGACCATGCTCATATTTCCTTCATCACAATCACCTCTCTATTAAACCACTGGCTTATTTTCCAAACCTCCAGCATGCCAAGTTCTCTGGTGAGCCTGGGTTTACTATATGGGGCTTATGAGCAGATTCATTTAATACAGAAGAGGTATATTATACTGCTAAGTAATCATAGGCTGCTGTGATAAATAAATAAAACACATACAGGAGTACAGAAGTTGAAGAGCAGTGTCTCGTCTGTGCTGTGTAGAGCTGACTGGCCCGCGTGCTGTCGAGAAAGCTGCTTAAAGGCGAAATTCTCTCTACTTTTTCATAAGGGTTGACACTATCTCTTACTGTACTGAACCCTGATGACGGAACAGGCAGCTAAATCAAAACTACTGACCACAGAGACAGAAAGCTGGAAAAAAAAACATAGCAGTACAGGCGCGTCCGCAGTCAGAGCTCAACAGCCGTTCAATTAGAACAGCCCAGTTTAATTAGTCCGTCAACCAGGTTTAAACACTCAGCACCGTAACAGGACCCGGCTCTAACCTCGCCTGCTCAACTTTACCCAAGTTTCAGAGACGCGTAAAACACGCTCACCTGTTAAAACCAGCAGGACGAGTTGAAGTGAAGTCGGTTCAGTCCAGTAATCCATGACTCCCTCCGGCAGAGGATCCTGGAAATGAATCTCGGCCCAACTCTGTCCACTTCCGTTCCTGTGGAGTCTTTAAGATACAAAAACTAAAAAAAAGATAAATAAAACTAAAGAGAGCGGTGTTCACTCCTTCAGCATCCACTTCCTCCAGCTGCTCCGAGCTGCTCGTGTCTCACTGGGCTTCTCTGAGTTTCATGGTGCTGCTGATGCTGCAGCCTGTGTGCTCTGTGTGGAGCTGCTCCTCCCTCTCTCTCTCTCTCTCCCTCACTCCCTCTCTCTCCCTCACTCCCTCCCTCACCCCCTCTCTCTCCCTAACTCCCTCTCTCTTTCGCTCACTCCCTCTCTCTCCCTCACTCCCTCTCTCTCTCCCTCACCCCCTCTCTCTCCCTAACTCCCTCTCTCTTTCGCTCACTCCCTCTCTCCCTCACTCCCTCTCTTCCGCTCCCTCCCTCCCTCAACATCTCTCTCTCTCTCTCTCTCCCTCACTCCCTCTCTCTCCCTCACTCCCTCTCTCTCTCCCTCACTCCCCCTCTCTCTCTCTCTCTCTCTCCCTCACTCCCCCTCTCTCCCTCACTCCCTCTCTCTCTCCCTCACTCCCCCTCTCTCTCTCTCTCTCTCTCTCTCTCCCCTCACTCCCCCTCTCTCCCTCACTCCCTCTCTCTCTCCCTCACCCCCTCTCTCTCCCTAACTCCCTCTCTCTTTCGCTCACCTCCCTCTCTCTCCCTCACTCCCTCTCTTCCGCTCCCTCCCTCGTCCTCTCCCTCCCTCCCTCAACATCTCTCTCTCTCTCTCTCCCTCACTCCCTCTCTCTCCCTCACTCCCTCTCTCTCTCCCTCACTCCCTCTCTCTCCCTCACTCCCTCTCTCTTTCACTCCTTCCCTCGTCCTCTCCCTCCCTCCCTCAACATCTCTCTCTCCCTCACTCCCTCTCTCTCCCTCCCTCCCTCTCTCTCTCCCTCACTCCCTCTCTCTCCCTCACTCCCTCTCTCTTTCACTCCTTCCCTCATCCTCTCCCTCCCTCCCTCAACATCTCTCTCTCTCTCTCCCTCACTCCCTCTCTCTCCCTCACTCCCTCTCTCTCCCTTACTCCCTCTCTCTTTCACTCCCTCCCTCGTCCTCTCCCTCCCTCCCTCAACATCTCTCTCTCTCTCTCCCTCACTCCCTCTCTCTCCCTCACTCCCTCTCTCGCCCTCACTCCCTTTCTCTCTCCCTCACTCCCTCTCTCTCCCTCACCCCCTCTCTCTTTCGCTCCCTCCCTCGTCCTCTCCCTCCCTCCCCCAACATCTCTCTCTCTCTCTTTCCTGTGCTCCCTCACTCTCTCTCCTGCTCTCCCTCACTCCCTCTCTCTCCCTCTATCCCTCACTCTCGTTCCCTTACTCCCTCTCTCTTTCTCACTCCCTTACCCCTTCTCTCTCTCCCTCTCTTCCTCACACTCTCTCTGTCCCTCTCCCTTACCCCTCTCTCTCGCTCTCTCTCCCTCTCTTCCTCACACTCTCTCTGTCCCTCTCCCTTACCCCCTCTCTCTCTCTTTCCCCTCTCTTCCTCACACTCTTTCTGTCCCTCTCCCTCTCTCTCACCCCCTCTCTTCCTCACCCTCTCTACCTCTCTCTCTCCCTAGCTCTCCGCCTCTGTCTCTTTAACTCTCCCTCCCTTACTTCCTTAACCTCTCTCTCGCTCCCTCTCTCTCTCTTTTCCTTTCCTTCCTCACTCACTCCCTTACCATCTCTCGCTCTCTCCTTCCTGTGCTCCTTACTCTCTCTCCCACTCTCCTGCTCTTCCTCACTCTCTCTCCTGCTCTTCCTCACTCTCTCTCCCGCTCTCCTGCTCTTCCTCACTCTCTCTCCCTCTTCCCTGCTCTTCCTCACTCTCTCTCCCTCTCTCCTGCTCTTCCTCACTCTTTCTCCTGCTCTCTTGCTCTTCCTCACTCTCTCTCCCTCTCTCCTGCTCTTCCTCACTCTCTCTCCCTCTCTCCTGCTCTTCCTCATGCTCTCTCCCTCTCTCCTGCTCTTCCTCGCTCGTTTCTTTCGCTCTCCTGCTCTTCTTCACTCACTCTCCTGTTCTCCTGCTCTCCCTCACTCTCGCTCTCGCACCCCATCTCTCTTTCTAGCTCCCTCACCCTCTCTCTCTCTCCCCTCCCTCCCTCACCCTTTCTACCTCTCTCTCTCCCTTCCTCACCGCCTCTGTATCATTATCTCTCCCTCCCTCACTTACCCCCTCTCTCTTCCTCCCTTACCCTCTCTCTCTTCCTCCCTCCCTCACTCACTCCCTAACCCCTCTCTCTCTCTCTCTCTTCTTTCTTTCTCTCTCTCTCTGTCTGTCTCTCTGCTCTCTTTCTGAGTAGAGTTGCTCTCTCTCTCTCTCTCTCTCTCTCTCTCTCTCTCTCTCTCTCTCTCTCTCTCTCTCTCTCTCTCTCTCTCTGTCTCTGTATGTGTGAGAGTGGGGCAGCTGCCTCTGCTGGCCAACCACTCGGTCCTAATGCCAGCCAAAGCAACTCTGGCCAGATCAGACCAAAACACTGCACTGAGAACGCGACACGCTAATGATTCCTTTCAACGTCCAAAACCGGTCACAAGCATATTTAATTCTACAGGGAAGAAAAATCAAAGTCTACATATATGTGGTATTCTTAAAAAACAATTTAAAATATAGCATTATGTTTTATTAAAGCACAGTAAATGTATTTCAAATTAAATTGAGGACAGTCAAACAAATACACATAGGGTGCGTCTGAAATCTCCTACTTGTCTACTACTCAGTAGTGAATCAGTAGGCGAGCGCGGCTAGTATGTCTGAATACTCAGTAGTAAATCAGTAGGCGAGCGCGGCTAGTATGTCTGAATACTCAGTAGTGAAATCAGTAGGTGAGTTCGGCTAGTATGTCTGAATACTCAGTAGTGAATCAGTAGGAGAGCGCGGCTAGTATGTCTGAATACTCAGTAGTAAATCAGTAGGCGAGCGCGGCTAGTATGTCTGAATACTCAGTAGTGAAATCAGTAGGCGAGCGTGGCTAGTATGTCTGAATACTCAGTAGTAAATCAGTAGGCGAGCGCGGCTAGTAAGTCTGAATACTCAGTAGTAAATCAGTAGGCGAGCGCGGCTAGTATGTCTGAATACTCAGTAGTAAATCAGTAGGCGAGCGTGGCTAGTATGTCTGAATACTCAGTAGTGAAATCAGTAGGTGAGCGTGGCTAGTATGTCTGAATACTCAGTAGTGAAATCAGTAGGTGAGTGTGGCTAGTATGTCTGAATACTCAGTAGTGAAATCAGTAGGTGAGTGTGGCTAGTATGTCTGAATACTCAGTAGTGAAATCAGTAGGTGAGTGTGGCTAGTATGTCTGAATACTCAGTAGTGAAATCAGTAGACGAGCGTGGCTAGTATTTCTGAATACTCAGTAGTAAATCAGTAGGCGAGCGCGGCTAGTATGTCTGAATACTCAGTAGTGAAATCAGTAGGCGAGCGCGGCTAGTATTTCTGAATACTCAGTAGTGAAATCAGTAGGTGAGCGTGGCTAGTATGTCTGAATACTCAGTAGTAAATCAGTAGACGAGCGCGGCTACTATGTCTGAATACTCAGTAGTGTAATCAGTAGGTGAGCGTGGCTAGTATGTCTGAATACTCAGTAGTAAATCAGTAGACGAGCGCGGCTACTATGTCTGAAAACTCAGTAGTGAAATCAGTAGGTGAGCGTGGCTAGTATGTCTGAATACTCAGTAGTAAATCAGTAGACGAGCGCGGCTAGTATGTCTGAATACTCAGTAGTAAATCAGTAGGTGAGCGTGGCTAGTATGTCTGAATACTCAGTAGTGAAATCAGTAGGCAAGCGCGGCTACTATGTCTGAATACTCAGTAGTGAAATCAGTAGGCGAGCGTGGCTAGTATGTCTGAATACTCAGTAGTGAAATCAGTAGGTGAGTGTGGCTAGTATGTCTGAATACTCAGTAGTGAAATCAGTAGGTGAGTGTGGCTAGTATGTCTGAATACTCAGTAGTGAAATCAGTAGGCGAGCGTGGCTAGTATTTCTGAATACTCAGTAGTAAATCAGTAGGCGAGCGCGGCTAGTATGTCTGAATACTCAGTAGTGAAATCAGTAGGCGAGCGCGGCTAGTATTTCTGAATACTCAGTAGTGAAATCAGTAGGTGAGCGTGGCTAGTATGTCTGAATACTCAGTAGTAAATCAGTAGACGAGCGCGGCTACTATGTCTGAATACTCAGTAGTGTAATCAGTAGGTGAGCGTGGCTAGTATGTCTGAATACTCAGTAGTAAATCAGTAGACGAGCGCGGCTACTATGTCTGAATACTCAGTAGTGAAATCAGTAGGTGAGCATGGCTAGTATGTCTGAATACTCAGTAGTGAAATCAGTAGGCAAGCGCGGCTACTATGTCTGAAAACTCAGTAGTGAAATCAGTAGGTGAGCGTGGCTAGTATGTCTGAATACTCAGTAGTAAATCAGTAGACGAGCGCGGCTAGTATGTCTGAATACTCAGTAGTAAATCAGTAGGTGAGTGTGGCTAGTATGTCTGAATATCTCAGTAGTGAAATCAGTAGGCAAGCGCGGCTACTATGTCCTGAATACTCAGTAGTGAAATCAGTAGGCGAGCGTGGGCTAGTATGTCTGAATACTCAGTAGGTAAATCAGTAGGCGAGCGCGGCTAGTATGTCTGAATACTCAGTAGTGAAATCAGTAGGCGAGCGCGGCTAGTATGTCTGAATACTCAGTAGTAAATCAGTAGGTGAGCGTGGCTAGTATGTCTGAATACTCAGTAGTGAAATCAGTAGGCAAGCGTGGCTACTATGTCTGAATACTCACTAGTAAATCAGTAGGCGAGCGCGGCTAGTATGTCTGAATACTCAGTAGTAAATCAGTAGGCGAGCGCGGCTAGTATTTCTGAATACTCAGTAGTGAAATCAGTAGGTGAGCGTGGCTAGTATGTCTGAATACTCAGTAGTAAATCAGTAGGCGAGCGTGGCTAGTATGTCTGAATACTCAGTAGTGAATCAGTAGGCGAGCGCGGCTAGTATGTCTGAATACTCAGTAGTAAATCAGTAGGCGAGCGCGGCTAATATGTCTGAATACTCAGTAGTGAAATCAGTAGGCGAGCGCGGCTAGTATGTCTGAATACTCAGTAGTAAATCAGTAGGCGAGCGTGGCTAGTATGTTTGAATACTTAGTAGTAAATCAGTAGGCGGGCGCGGCTAGTATGTCTGAATACTCAGTAGTAAATCAGTAGGAGAGCGCGGCTACTATGTCTGAATACTCAGTAGTGAAATCAGTAGGCGAGCGCGGCTAGTATGTCTGAATACTCAGTAGTGAAATCAGTAGGCGAGCGCGGCTACTATGTCTGAATACTCAGTAGTAAATCAGTAGGCGAGCGCGGCTAGTATGTCTGAATACTTAGTAGTGAAATCAGTAGGCGAGAGCGGCTAGTATGTCTGAATACTCAGTAGTGAAATCAGTAGGCGAGCGCGGCTAGTATGTCTGAATACACAGTAGTGAAATCAGTAGGCGAGCGCGGCTAGTATTTATGAATACTCAGTAGTGAAATCAGTAGGTGAGCGTGGCTAGTATGTCTGAATACTCAGTAGTAAATCAGTAGGCGAGCGCGGCTAGTATGTCTGAATACTCAGTAGTGAATCAGTAGGCGAGCGCGGCTAATATGTCTGAATAATCAGTAGTAAATCAGTAGGTGAGCGCGGCTAATATGTCTGAATAATCAGTAGTAAATCAGTAGGCGAGCGCGGCTAGTATGTCTGAATACTCAGTAGTAAATCAGTAGGTGAGCGCGGCTAATATGTCTGAATAATCAGTAGTAAATCAGTAGGCGAGCGCGGCTAGTATGTCTGAATACTCAGTAGTAAATCAGTAGGCGGGCGCGGCTAGTATGTCTGAATACTCAGTAGTAAATCAGTAGGAGAGCGCGGCTACTATGTCTGAATACTCAGTAGTGAAATCAGTAGGCGAGCGCGGCTAGAATGTCTGAATACTCAGTAGTGAAAACAGTAGGCGAGCGCGGCTAGTATGTCTGAATACTCAGTAGTAAATCAGTAGGCGAGCGCGGCTAGTATGTCTGAATACTCAGTAGTGAAATCAGTAGGCGAGCACGGCTAGTATGTCTGAATACTCAGTAGTGAAATCAGTAGGCGAGTGCGGCTACTATGTCTGAATACTCAGTAGAGAAATCAGTAGGCGAGCACGGTTAGTATGTCTGAATACTCAGTAGTAAATCAGTAGGTGAGCGCGGCTAGTATGTCTGAATACTCAGTAGTAAATCAGTAGGCGAGCGCGGCTAGTATGTCTGAATACTCAGTAGTAAATCAGTAGGCGAGCGCGGCTAGTATGTCTGAATACTCAGTAGTAAATCAGTAGGCGAGTGTGGCTAGTATGTCTGAATACTCAGTAGGTATTAAGTAGTAGGTGAACGGTACCCGGATCACCTCCTGAATCGTCAGACATTTTTATGTAGGTGAGCACAGCACACTGCACTATCCCATAATTCCGCAGATGAATTCAAAGTGGAGTAAATAAATGGTGTAAAGCTGATCGTCGGCTGTGTGTACGTAGCTACTGCTAGTGAACTGCCGCTACAGCAGTTAGCGCTACTGCTGAGATAAACAATGATTACATTCCTCCCGTTTATCTTCTCTGATCTACAGCTCCACACCGTCTGATACATAATCAGATAAAAACACAGATCAGAGTCACTAAAAGTCTAAATCTGTCAGTAAACTGGATTTTAAATGAATAGCAGGACTTTTACGGTGGTGGTCTGACGTCTTGCGTCACAGGACGCTGGCAATATGGAGGACGTAGTGTGTCAGAGATTGTGTGGTACTAAAACTCTCCTACTGAAATTACCTACTAGTCTGCTGCTCGAGCAGCACATACTGACTCTAATCCAGTACCTACTGACTAGTAGGCGATTTCGGGCGCACACGTAATGTCCAGAAGTACCAGCAGAAAGGCACACAGCTGCGGATAGCAGGCAAGGTCCCCAGCAGCCATATCTGCTCTCTTTCACGTTTTCACGTGTTCAAAAAAAGCAGTGCTGAAAATGACCCACCATCCAGCTTATACCTGCTCGCCCCCCCCATCGCAGAGTATAGAGTATACAAAGAAACAGATGAAGTTTGTTTGTTTATTTTATTTGGATCTCCATTAGCTCCTATAATGATAGCATCTATTCTTCCTGGGGGTCCATCACACATAAAACACACATATACATCATACATACACCACAAAAAATAAAAAGAAAAAACATACAATATGTACATTCCAAATGTATACAAAAGAAGAAGAAATAAACATAGATGAGTAAGAAAAAACAAATATAAAGTAGAAACTTAACAAAAAATAAATAAATAAAAAAATAATACAAAAATGTGTCATTACAATTCCACTAACATTTCCCTAATCTTGTTTTAACTTTTATTTATTTAGTTTAATGGTCAGGAATCAGTTAGATAGTGTCTTTTTAGGAGTTTTTTAAACTGTATTTTATTATCAGTGAGTCAGGTGAGGAGCTCCACTCTTTAATAGCTCTGAAAATGACTGTTCGACACATGTGGTTCGTTCATGCTCTCTCGGTAATTTAAAGTAATTGTTTGTTGAATATCTCATCGTATAGGTTTCTCTCTCTTGTATTCGTTCTAATTGATTATAAAGGCTCAATAAAGATATTTAACTCATATGTATTCTTGATGAGTCCCACAAGGTCTGTCTTCAGCCTTTAGCTCTAGTTCTTTATGCATTCTGTCTACGCAGGGCCTGTACGGGCATCATAATATCATTCTCGCTGCCTTATTCTGAATTGCCTTCATTTCGACCACACTGCTGCACAGTAATCTAGATTAGACAGTACCAATAACTGTGTTACTAGCTTTGAAGCTTTTGATGGAAAAAATTCTGAACATCTTCTTATTACAGATAAACCTCTCCCCATTTTATTGGTATATAATAAAGTCTGTTACTCTAGAACTACTAAGTGCTTCTATATAAAGTATATCAAAGCTGTCATCTCCAGACAAGGTAACTTTACAGGACAAGGAAAAACATTTCTAACTTTTAATGAAAATAAAAATAACATTTTAAAATAATTATGTTAAATGTCAAATAATGAAGAAAAACAAAAAAAACAAACATTAAAAATTATAACCACAAGTAATTCTGGGCTGCAAGTTTAATTTAAGTTTGTTTTAAGTTTAGAATTATTCTGTCACTTGTGTTTGCACACAGGGAAATTTGGCCTTCGCATTTAACCCATCCGTGCAGTGAAACACCCACATATACATACACACTAGTGAACATACACACTAGGGGGCAGTGAGCACACCTGCCCGGAGCGGTGGGCACAGTGTTGCCAACGCCTCAGTGAGAAAAGTAGCTATTGGCTGTCCTAAAAGTCGCTAGAAGTCGCTAAATGATGTAATCGCCTAATTTGTCTAATGGTCTATCTGTGTGTATTTGAAGGAATAATGTTGTGGGAGAGTAAAAAGTGAGTAAAACACCCGAAATATGTTATAACTACAAATAAACTCTGAATAAATCAACTTCTTCTGTGGATCCTTTTTTTGTTGCCTTTGAAAATCGTCCGTGTCACACTGAAGAATTTCCCTCTAAGATCAATAAAGTATCTATCAAACTAAGACTCATTTCTATTTACATCCTGCTCTGTAGATAGGGGGCGGGGTCAGCGGCGGCTTTTGGCATGCGCAGTGAACGTAGTTCTGTAGTGCTCTGATTGTGAGACAGTACTGTGAGTGTTGGGGGTCGTGGAGTGGTGAGGGTCTGCTCTGATTGTGAGACTGACCACTGTGAGTGTAGTGGGTCGTGGAGTGGTGAGGGTCTGCTCTGATTGTGAGACAGTACTGTGAGTGTAGTGGGTCGTGGAGTGGTGAGGGTCTGCTCTGATTGTGAGACAGTACTGTGAGTGTTGGGGGTCATGGAGTGGTGAGGGTCTGCTCTGACTGTGAGACTGAGCTCTGTGAGTGTAGTGGGTGGTGGAGTGGTGAGGGTCTGCTCTGACTGTGAGACTGAGCACTGTGAGTGTAGTGGGTGGTGGAGTGGTGAGGGTCTGCTCTGATTGTGAGACAGTACTGTGAGTGTAGTGGGTGGTGGAGTGGTGAGGGTCTGCTCTGACTGTGAGACTGAGCACTGTGAGTGTAGTGGGTGGTGGAGTGGTGAGGGTCTGCTCTGATTGTGAGACAGTACTGTGAGTGTAGTGGGTCGTGGAGTGGTGAGGGTCTGCTCTGATTGTGAGACAGTACTGTGAGTGTTGGGGGTGGTGGAGTGGTGAGGGTCTGCTCTGACTGTGAGACTGAGCTCTGTGAGTGTAGTGGGTGGTGGAGTGGTGAGGGTCTGCTCTGACTGTGAGACTGAGCGCTGTTAGTGTAGTGGGTCGTGGAGTGGTGAGGGTCTGCTCTGACTGTGAGACTGAGCTCTGTGACTTTTCAGACTAGAGGTCGCCAAGTTGGCAACACTGGGTGGGCAGCCCTATCCACGGCGCCCGGGGAGCAGTTTGAGGTTAGGTTCTTACCGTACGAATGTTGCTTGTATTTATTGTAATAACAGCAATACGCAAAGCCATTTATTTATCTGGTACACTCAGTGAAATCACCCCATTGCAATTTCGTCTCAAAATAACAAAAAAGGTCTAAAACTGATCCAAGCTAAAGGGGAAATATTTCCAAGCCTCAGAGAGATTCTCACATAACAAAGTAATAATTCAAAATCCCTGCACTCTGTTAAGAGCAGGAAAGAAAAACCAAATTGCGGGATGACATTTTATCTGCAAGCCTGCTGTCTGAAAGGAATCTTTACCAATCATCAGGTTCAGAAACATGGAGAGCTTCAAATGTGCTTCAGCTCAGGAATTAGCTAATGAGTTGAATCAGAGGAAATGAAATACACTGTTTATATAGTGCAGTATTCACTAGAGCGAATGTGTAGCACACCACTGAACTGCTGTATTACCTCAATGCATTTCAATTTACATTACAATTTACAATAATCCAAAAGTATAGGGACACAGGTGTTCAATTGTCCATATGCAATCTTAATAATAGAAGCAGACTGACCATAGAATGGGACACGCTGGAGCAGCCACACCATGCTCAATGCCATGCATCGGAATATAAACCTAGCTCTGGTGCAGCGGAACCTTATTCTCTGGAGTGATGGAGCTCCAGCCAATGTTTCGGGGAAAAGTTGGAGTGACATTTTTGAACCAGAACTAATCATTCAACATTAGTAGCTGACTAATGCTCGTGTGGCTGAATGGAATCAAATCCTCACAGCAATGTTTAATTATCTTCCTAGAAAAGTAGAGGCTATTACAGCAGCACAGTGGAGACCAGCTCTCTATTATTATCCTCAATTTCAGAGGAAATAAGGCCCCATGCTTCACACAGTAGGTTTACACTACAACTAGTTGTTCACTGTGGTCATGTTTACAGAACTTAAAATGTTCCTGTCCCTTACAGCAAGTAAGTATACTTTATGCAGTTACTATACTAATGTCATTGTACTAGTAGTACACTTGTGTATGTACTATTTTAATACTTCTTGGGACTTAATTGGCCCACTTTCTAGTTTTAAAAAGTATTTTTTTAAGTACGCTTTAAGGGTAAGAGTAGTAAATCCAGTATACAACTACACCTAAAGTAATCTTAAGGGTTTACTGTTAGTTTACTAGCTTGTATGTTTTCTTTAAGTGTACTTAACATAATACTTATAATTTACTACTTATATTATTGTTGTACTTTAAAGTATATGACTAGGTTTAAGGGTTTTTTTCTACTTAAAATAGAACTTAACAACGTTTACTTACTCACTAGTGGACACGTATAATAAACAAGACACACTCAGATTAAGAAACATATTTGTATCTTTATAAATCTTTATAAATCAAATTTTCAATAAATATTGTACTGGATGTGTTTTTGTGCAGAGCAAGAGTACTTACTTCTACTATCTCAATCAAAAGATTAAGTACAAGTAAAGGCCAAATATACTTAGACTGTTCTATACTTGTCAGTATAACCCAAGCATACTTAAGTATAACTGTGTTTAGTATATCACTGAGAAGTACATAAAAAGTAAACTGAAAGCATACTCACTTCCTCTTAGTTTAAAAGAAGTAAACTAATGGCACACTTGAATAAACTTATTTTTTGTAAGGGGTGACACCCCACTCAGGAGAAAAGCTCAACCCCCCACAAAAAGATTGTCATGACATGACCTGAACAGGCTTCCTTGCAGCAGCAGGGTTGATTTAACATTTTTGAGGACTCACACACATCATCTGTAATTTGCTACATACAAACCTGTGCTGACAATGTCACCGTCTACAAACACATCTGGATGTACCCCAACTGCAAGCCCTGGACAACAAACCCATAAAACCATAAAACCACCTTCAGATACATAGACAGAGCCCTATACAGTGCTGCTAGAGGTGAGGCATTAGGGAAGCTAAAGCAGCCCACAAGAGCATGATCAACAGCCACTTCTCCAACACTAACCCACAGCAAGTGTGACAGGGCATCCAGGACATCCAGGGTGCTCGCTGGAAGGGGGGCTCATAAGGTGAAAGCAGCAGAGACAGACAAATCACCTCCACAAGCCTCCAACAGTCAAATCCTCACTGTGCAGGAGCATGATGTGAGGTGAGTACTCAGAGAGGTGAAGCTGCCAGCCCTGATGATGTGACAGGAAGGGTGCTGATGAAACATGCAGACCATTTTTTTCTGGGGTTTTCACAAGGATCTTCAACCTGCCCCCATCTAAATCCATCATCCAAACCTGCCTGAATCTGCCCTTCCGTTGCTGAAAGAGACATTAAAGCCTGCCTTCCCCGCACCTTCGACACACACACCAGTTCTGCTACAGAGCAAATAGGTCTACAGAGAGGGTTGGGCGATATGTGAAAATCTTATCATTCATATATATATATATATATGTAAGAAATTATGCCGATTAGCGTAATGTGCGTTGATGCGTCCCAAAGATGTCCGCGTCTACTGAAAGCATGGATTTATCCGGAGCACAAGCTGCAGCTACAAAAAAATTTCTCATATGCATCTAAAGTTGTGGCCGTGTTTCACACAGAAACACAACAGTGTGGTGCTCTGTCAGCTCTGCACAGTGGAGATGATCACAACAGTACAACTGCTATACACTGCTATATGTGCTTGTTCTGTTACTGATTACTAATTGCATGTCCAAAATTGTAAATGTAACCTCATCCTAGGGATTATCGGAGAAAACAGAAATTCAATTTAATTATATATATATAGCATGTTATTGTTGCATGTTATTGTTATTGTTATCTACATTATACATATATAAATGTTTGTATTAAAGTCTATTTTTGTATAGAGGCTTATTTTGCATATAGTCCTATTATTAGCAATTCTCAGTCCTCTGTCTAAATCTCCTGGTACGGCCACCAATCCAAGTTAAGGATGTTATTGGGATAATTGGTTGTTGTGAATAAGTGAGTATAAAAGGGAGAACAACATTCTAGGTTAGTTTAGTATCTGAAGATCAGTAGTTGATGGCTTGCTGACCGACTCAAAATGACCAGAAAGAAACAACTTTCTTTAGAGACCCGTCACTCCATTGTTGTGTTAAGGAAGAAGATACTCCATTAAAACAAGAACATTTCACTGTGATCCCAAACTTTTGAGCAGTAGTGCATATATATCACAGAAACAGTAGCTGATCTCTGACAGTAGCTGAAAGTCTGACATTATATGGAAATATTCCGAACATAAATATGTTTTTTTTAAAAACTGAATATATATATATATATAAATATATATATACTATATATAATATATATATATATATATATATATATATATATAGATATATATATATAGACTATAATAATAATCTAGAAATCTATTTTAAAAAAATAAATAAAAAAATAAATAAATAATAATAATGATAATAATAATAATCTCTCAGAGGTTTCAGCAGCTCACAGAAATAAACATGTACTACACGTTTTAAAATACATTCATTTTGCACGAAAACTTAAATTAAAATTTACAATTTAACATTTTGCACCCTTCATTAGAAATTTCTGAATAAGGAAATCACACACGCAGAACCGACTCCAACTGCAGATCATGATTTATGATTCCCCCCTAGCCCACTGCCTTCCTCCCAAATAAAAAAACCCTACACAGAAATCTACATGATTCATGTGATATATTCATCATTAAGCTATAATATTCGAAACATGTGAAAAGTGCTTTCAGCTGCTGTGACCGAGGCTGCTGTGCTTCTTTTTGATTTGTATGTAACTCAGTGATTTGGGCTACAGTAATTCTAGTTAGGTGAAAGCTGCTGGGGTTATCCTTCACATGCTGCCAATTGATCATTTCAAGGCTATTGGTACAAAAAGTGCCCGAGGGAAATTCAGCCAGTCATCATACGAGCTGCTCTCTTGCATACTCTCTATCATTTTCTGCATTCTTATAGACAAAGGTAATGTAAACCAGCCTGCACAAGAAAACTGCAGAGTAGTGTTCTGCTGAGCTGCACAGGTAACTGACACACCAAAAGAGATGCATGTCTTCAGAACGCATTCATAAAAGCAAAAGATCCATACCGCTGCTCTGTCCCGGCTTTAATGAAACAAACCATTGCTGTTATACGTTTGATCATGATTGTATGTTTCTTTGCACCATTTAAAAATCAGCTGCTTTTCTATTGTGTGGGTTCATGATTAATGCACAAATAGCAACGCTCCAAAATTACATGGAATACATTTGTGCCATACTTAAGGGCTATATCACAGAAAACTACAAAGAGGAAAACTCTCTTCCACAAAAATAACACTTTTCACAGCTGCCTGAAACACCTGGAATTTCAGCCCTTTTCTCCATTACAAGGTGACATAATCTCCTCTCACAGTCTTTATTGTTCGCCTCCCGGCAAACTTGGTGCAGCCTCACACAATGTGCGGAGAGCAAAACATTAAAAAACTCGCCACTCTGAAGCGTCCTGCTCCAGTCAGCTTACTAAAGTGAATGTGGTTTACTAAATTGCTCTGCCTGACTTTCAGGATTTAATTCTGACTCAAACTAATATAGCAGTACCACTACTAAAACACTGTCTCTAGACTATACTAAATGAACTTTGATATAAATTCTATGAACATTTATATCAATCTGTTCAGTACAGAGGTGTCAAGTGACAAAGTAAAAATACTTTGTTACCTTAATTTTGGTTATTTATACTTTTCTGGAGTAATTATTTTTCAGCTGACGTTTTACTACTACTCCTCACATTTACACTCCATTATCAGTACTTTCTACTCCTTACATTTACACTCCATTATCAGTACTTTCTACTCCTTACATTTACACTCCATTATCAGTACTTTCTACTCCTTACATTTACACTCCATTATCAGTACTTTCTACTCCTTACATTTACACTCCATTATCTGTACTTTCTACTCCTTACATTTACACTCCATTATCAGTACTTTCTACTCCTTACATTTACACTCCATTATCAGTACTTTCTTACTTCTTACATTTACACTCCATTATCAGTACTTTCTACTTCTTACATTTACACTCCATTATCAGTACTTTCTACTTCTTACATTTACACTCCATTATCTGTACTTTCTACTTCTTACATTTACACTCCATTATCTGTACTTTCTACTCCTTACATTTACACTCCATTATCAGTACTTTCTACTCCTTACATTTACACTCCATTATCAGTACTTTCTACTTCTTACATTTACACTCCATTATCAGTACATTCTACTCCTTACTTTTACACTCCATTATCAGTACTTTCTACTTCTTACATTTACACTCCATTATCAGTACTTTCTACTCCTTACATTTACACTCCATTATCTGTACTTTCTACTTCTTACATTTTAAACATAGTCTCGTTACTCCTATTTCATTTCAGCTTGTTTTCATTCATGTACATTTACATTCCATTAAAGATTATTGATATCATGTCTTTGAAGTTTGACTTAATTACAATACTTATAGACAACTAGTCATCAAATCTTCTGCTCCATGAAACACATGTTAATGTTCAGTAGTAACAGATATGCTTCTTTAATATATTTACATTGTACTAAACTACATTCATTATTAATGGGTGTATATGTGGCTGAAACAGGAAGCCTAGCGCATCCCAAATTAATCAACATTAACATTTTAATATAACATTATAGTCATTATGGCTTTTATGTTGTGTATTGTGTATTTATGTTGTGTATTGTGTCGCTGGCAAAAGAAAAACAAGTCAATGTACTGCATTTGTATAATGTAAAACAATAACATGCTTTTCCTTGGACAGCCATATATATATATATATATATATATAGAGAGAGAGAGAGAGAGAGAGAGAGAGAAAGAGAGAGAGAGAGAGAGAGAGAGAGAGACATATTTAGTCTATTCATACTACTTCCAGTAAATCCTCAGTTTCTACTGTTCCCACTAGATGAATTCATGGTATTACAGTAGGTCTTCCCTAGTAGAGAATCAGACGTACGTCTGGAGAACAGCGGAGAGCACATCTGATGTGTTTTGTCGTCTGACGCAATATTTGTGGCATGGCGGCCGTTTAACCTTTCAGTTAATAGTCAGCTTCCTGCCTTTGATGCTCCTAACATAGCTGTATGTAGATCAAAGGTATCTTTCAGATGTCTCTTATGTAGCATGAAATTGTGCCTCTGGCTCTAAAGTTCAGATGTATAGTTTTGAGTAATCATAAGGATTTCATTAACGCCTTATTTATTAAAAGTTCACTATAGCCACTTACTTTATTGCAAACTGTCACTATCAAATCCAGTGAAAAACAATATCTGCCCTCTAAATAGAAATGGACCAAAATGTGCCTGAATATATAATTATTAATATATTAATGATCAAACACAGAGAGTCTTTTCTTTCTTTCTCCTGTAAGGCTGACATTTTGAAGATGCAAGGCTTTGTTCTGACATCTACAACATTTAAGAAGTAGAAGATGAGGAGCAGTGTTGTGTTGAGAATAACATCACAGCAGTAATTCAGTTTTAGGGAGAAAAGCTGAAGGTATTGTAAATACTGTGGTGCTCTATTGCTTTTATTCAAAACCCAATTGATACAGTACTTGAAATATTAACAACAGAATGTGGTGATATATAAATCTACTTTAACCTATATGTGCTAAAGTACTCAACCAGTATCGACTCCATTGTTTATATGCTCATTCTGAAACTGATGCCCGCAGCACGTTCCAAAAAATCTGGGACAGAAGAAATGTACAACTAGGAAACCGGTGAAATCTTCAGAAAGCTTCCGAAACAGGTGATGCAATCATGCTGTAGTAGAAAAAAGAACCCCCCAGGAAAGGCCTGCTCGTTTATGAGATAGGAGGAGTCGAAACTTTGTTTAAAAAAAAAAAAAGCATCAGTGGAAAATCTAAACGCTTAAAAACAACATCTCAGCTGCGGCTTGTAGGGATTTCAGTTTTTCCGTCTCTGCAGTGCATAACAGCATCAAACGATTCAGGGGAATCCGGTGAAGTCTCAGTACCTAAAGGGCAAAGCCAAAAACATCTGTGATCTTCCACCCCTCAGACAGCATTGCATTAAAAACAGGCCCGCTTCTGTGAAGCATATCACCACATGGGCTCAGCAATGCTTCCCAATCCACAAATACAACTTACGACTGTATTATGTACAGAAGTCATATGTCAGTGTATGTCAAGTGCTGACGTTTCTGAATTTGAAATGTATGTAGAACTATTTGATAACTTCTCTGAACACACTATTAACACAAACACAAACAAAATATACTAAAGAAAACAAGAAACTACAAACACTGACAAACTAGCAAAGTAACAAATTAAAACCAAGACAAGTTAAACATTACTCCAAAATCAAGGAACAGGCAACACTATACTCACTAACATGGAACATCACAACACAAGACAAACACCAAGCCCAGACTAACCAGACAACCAGGGATAAATACAGGAACTAACAAAGACACCTGGGGCTAACAAGGGGGAGACAACATGAAGCAGGTGGGGGGCGGATACAAGGATCATATGACAAAACAGATCCACATGGTGGGGAACGTAAACACAAACACATGGGACAGACAAGGGGAATGTAAACAAAGACAGACAGACAGGAGATAGGGCAGACATGACAACTGCACATATAACCCTAATAGACCAAACAGAGCCAAATCATTAAAAATATAACCTCACTTACGTGAAATATGTCTGTTACCTTCTGGTTCTCTTGTTTTAGTTTAGGTTTGTTATAGATAGATCTGCCGGAGTCGCCAGCCACACTCTGAAATTCTGAAAATTCACATTCTCTCCAGTCATACTCCCAAGCCCAACTAACTCTCTCTCTCTTTACTCTTCCTGAGGTAATGACTCTCCTCCTGTCTGTTGAACGCTGTTGGAGGACTGACCATCAGGGCCTCCTCCCCACCCATCACTAGCCAGCTCACCTGTCCATCTGTATCAACTGCTACACCCTCAGTTACATCACTGTACACCATCCAGATGCACCAGAATTGAGATAGGAGGGGACTGTTTCAGCTGATGCCCGCTTTACACAAAGACTCTGCCTCAGTCAGAGACTGCCTCAGTCAGCGACTGCCTCAGTCAGAGACTGCCTCTGTGCAGCTTCTAAAGCTTTGCTATCCAGATTTCAAACAGAGACTCTTTTCTTTGGTGTTTAGTTTATTAAACTGTAAATACTGTTTGATCAGAGGAGGATGGGTCTCCTCTTGTGAGTCTTGGTTCCTCCCAAGGTTTCTTCCTTCAGTCTGAGGGAGGTGTTCTTGCCACTGTTGTCTCTGGCTTGTCTACAGGGGAATATATGTTGTAACTGTTTGTTTTCAAAACTCTGTAAAGCTGCTTTGAGACAACATAGTTGTAAAAAGCGCTACACAAATAAACTTGACTTGACTTGAAATATTTGTTTTTACTTGGGATCAGATTTTTACTTTTTGTTCTTGTGTAAAACCTGTGTGTGTTTATTCCTATTAAAAAGTGTCTGGACAAACATGAAGTGCTATTGTACAGTACTGTGCAAAAGTCAGAGACCTCCTTTTGTTTATTCAGTTTCCAGTCAAAACCACCATCTAGTACACAATAAGAAACTTCACAGAAGCCTCAACAAGTAAATATATTTACTTATCGTTTCCACTCTTCGTCTCTATTACAGCTCTGTTACATTCTTCTCTGAGGTCTTGCTTACAGTTCCTTGAAAAGATGTTTTTAGATTAAGAAGTTTTCACTTCCACATGATACCAAACACATTCAGTGACGTTGAGGTCTGGATTCCGGGGTTCATTATTCTAGCAGCTTCTTTCATTGGTGAATTTTCTTCTTTTTGCCATACCGCTTTCTTAGTGTGGTCTACTTCACAGCTACACATCCTTTCAGTTCCCTGCCGTTGAGTATTCCCACAGTGGAAGGACAGGCAGTAACAGCTGTGGATGTTTTCAGGCAAGAGGGCAGCTTGATTTTCTCCTCTCTCTGAAAAATGTAGATACTGTTTATTTGAAATGAAAATGAATTTGTTATCTATATCCTTTAATACAATTTAATACAATTTTAAACTCCAGTTTTTAGACTTTCTGCTTCCTTATGCATGTTAATTATCTAATCTCAGAATCTCAGAAATATCTCTCAATTAAACAAATTAAGTGTCAGGTTTTGCCACATCACTGTAAATGTTTAGATGAGTATCTGTTTGTGTCATATTGTGCAGTACTGTTCATCCTAATGCATTTGTGAGAAATGTTTATTACATGAGGTCTTATTAGGCATGAAAGAATAAAGTATGGTCATGTATTAGCATTTGTCTTCTTTACCTGTTTTTTTTACTCTTTCACTTGTGGGGCAAAGGAATCTCAAACATCTCTCTTTACTAGGGTCACTGCTAGGTTCCCAGCAGTGGCCATTGCATTCACCGGATATACCTTTGTCCAGCTGTGGCAATATTCTGCAATAGTCTTTCCACAAGGCCACATTCTCCTGTGTTCAAATTAAGCCAAATTATAAAAACATGGAATCATTAAATACACCATTAAATATTAGGTTAAAAACATTGGAGTATTCCTTCAAAGGACTACACAGTGGATCTCAAACTGATGGGCAGGGGCCCTTGGAGAGGCAGGCTGCAGAAGAGCGCTAGGTGGGCTGCATAAAATCTCTCTAGTCTGTGCTAAGTCATTTTAAAGTTAATCAGGCCACACCAGGTACAAAAAAGGTACAAAATTCTTACTGTTATATATATATATATATATATATATATATATATATATATATATATATATATATATATATATATATATATATATATATATACAAAAGAGACCTTAAACTACTGAACTGCTCCTCTGTTTATTAACAGTACAGATTATATTTGTACTTAGGTACTTGATATCTTGATATTTTCATTCCATGCAATCTTCACACCACCTTTGAAAGCCTGTCTAATAGTATAATATTACTCTAAATTGATTGGTTTCAGTGCTATATAGATTACACAGTTCCACACAAAACTGAAAAACAGTCACTACTTCATTAATGTTGTCTTCAGACAAAAACATATGGCCATGTTATATCAGACTCTTCCATAGCACTCTTCTACTCATCTATAGAATGCAATTTTTTTATTGATTAGCTAATGTTACATGTTTTATAATACCTCTACTTAACCCTGACATTGAGAAATCTGTTTTCTGAGCTATATTCATGACAACCTAGTTCTGTGAAATATGGGTTTGAAACATTGGGGCTGCAAGTGAACTGACTGCTGGTTCACCTAAATTTGGAGACCTTCCTGGTGAAGACATGCAATTGTAAGCAACTCATGTAAGAACATTTTTCAAATTTTAGTTGTGTCTTGCGTTCCTGAGTGGATTAATCTGAATAACTGGAGTTGCTGTTACACCACCATGCTTAATAAACAACTTAACTTAACGACTGTCAATTGTGTAGCAGAGGTGTTCCTGCCTGGATGGGGAACTAAACCTTCTACTGAATTATCAAATAAACTTGTTGCAGCACTTGTTAAAGTTGTCCGTCCATCCATACATTATCTGCCGCTTAATCCCGCTAGTCAGAGTCACAGGGGAGCTGGAGCCAATCCCAGCGTCATCAGGCGAAGGCAGGGTACACCATGGACAGTTCGCAAGTCCATCACACACTACACCACCGTGCTAACCACTACACCACCGTGCTAACCACTACACCACCGTACTAACCACTACACCACCATACTAACTACTACACCACCATACTAACCACTACACCACCTTACTAACCACTACACCACCATACTAACCACTACACCACCGTACTAACCACTACACCACCGTACTAACCACTACACCACCGTACTAACCACTATACCACCATACTAACCACTACACCACCATACTAACCACTACACCACCGTACTAACCACTACACCACCATACTAATCACTACACCACCGTACTAATCACTACACCACCGTATTAATCACTACACCACCGTACTAACCACTACACCACCGTACTAATCACTACACCACCATACTAACCACTACACCACCGTACTAATCACTACACCACCGTACTAACCAATACACCACTTAACTAACCAATACACCACCGTACTAACCACTACACCACCGTACTAACCACTACACCACCGTACTAACCACTACACCACCATACTAACCACTACACCACCGTACTAACCACTACACCACCATACTAACCACTACACCACCATACTAACCACTACACCACCGTACTAACCACTACACCACCATACTAACTACTACACCACCATACTAACCACTACACCACCGTAGTAACCACTACACCACCATACTAACCACTACACCACCGTACTAACCACTACACCACCGTAGTAACCACTACACCACCATACTAACCACTACACCACCGTACTAACCACTACACCTCCGTACTAATCACTACACCACCGTACTAACCAATACACCACCGTACTAACCACTACACCACCGCACTAACCACTATACCACCATACTAACCACTACACCACCGTACTAACCACTAAACCACCATACTAACCACTACACCACCGTACTAACCACTACACCACCATACTAACCACTAACCACTACACCACCATACTAACCACTACACCACCATACTAACCACTACACCACTGTACTAACCACTACACCACCGTACTAACCACTACACCACCGTACTAACCACTACACCACCATACTAACCACTACACCACCATACTAACCACTAACCACTACACCACCATACTAACCACTACACCACCATACTAACCACTACACCATCATACTAACCACTATACCACTGTTCTAACCACTACACCACCATACTAACCACTACACCACCGTACTAACCACTACACTACCATACTAACCACTACACCACCATACTAACCACTACACCACCGTACTAACCACTACACCACCATACTAACCACTACACCACCATACCGACAACTACACCACCATACTAACCACTACACCACCGTACTAACCACTACACCACCATACTGACCACTACACCACCGTACTAACCACTACACCACCGTACTAACCACTACACCACCATACTAACCACTACACCACCGTACTAACCACTACACTACCATACTAACCACTACACCACCGTACTAACCACTACACCACCATACTAACCACTACACCACCGTACTAACCACTACACCACCGTACTGACCACTACACCACCATACTAACCACTACACCACCATACTAACCACTAACCACTACACCACCATACTAACGACTACACCACCATCCTAACCACTGCACCACTGTTCTAACCACTACACCACCATACTAACCACTACACCACCGTACTAACCACTACACTACCATACTAACCACTACACCACCATACTAACCACTACACCACCATACTAACCACTACACCACCATACTAATCACTACAACACCATACCGACAACTACACCACCATACTAACCACTACACCACCGTACTAACCACTACACCACCATACTGACCACTACACAACCGTACTAACCACTACACCACCATACTAACCACTACACCACCGTACTAACCACTACATTACCATACTAACCACTACACCACCGTACTAACCACTACACCACCATACTAACCACTACACCACCGTACTAACCACTACACCACCGTACTGACCACTACACCACCATACTAACCACTACACCACCATACTAACCACTACACCACCGTACTAACCACTACACCACCATACTAACCACTACACCAACATACTGACCACTACACCACCGTACTAACCACTACACCACCATACTGACCACTACACCACCGTACTAACCAATACTCCACCATAATAACCACTACACTACCATACTAACCACTACACCACCGTACTAACCACTACACCACCATACTAACCACTACACCACCGTACTAACCACTACACCACCATACTAACCACTACACCACCATACTAACCACTACACCACCGTACTAACCACTACACCACCATACTGACCACTACACCACCGTACTAACCAATACTCCACCGTGCCGCCCTAAAGGTATGGTTAGTACATTTAATTTGACTTGTGTTAAACTAAAAACAGTACAAACCCCCCCAAAAACATACTGAATTTCTTATTTATTTATTTATTATTTTTTTCATGTTCCAAATTTGATCCCCACAATAAATTTGAAAAAAATAGCTGAGAAAAAAGGAAAGTTGGACATGAGCATGTTTCCAATGATAAAAATGCTCTTGTACCAACTTTCCTTTTAACAGCCTTAAGAATGGTTTAGACGCTGAAGACGGCAATTGAACCAGTTCTGAAAGCAGGTCTTTTTGCCTTCCTGCTGTTCGAGATCTTTTTGTAGCACTTCATAAGGCACCAGCGTTTTCAGTGGAGGACAGGTCTGGACTGCAGGCAGGTCTATCTTGCACAGAGCACTCTCCGATTTTGCAGCTATGTGAAGAATGTAGCTTGACATTGTCATGTTGAAATCATCATGTATGTCCCTGAAATGACGGCTTGTCTGGAAGGCAGCGTGTGTCGCTCAGCAATGTGTTTATACCTTTCAGCGTTAATGGTGCTTTCAGAGATGCGCAAGTTAGCCAAGTCATGGGCACCCTATACCACGTCAGACACTGGATTATGAACTTTATGCTGGTACTACTTCCATCCAAAATCTTGACTACAATAAATGGACTCAATACATCTGTGCAAAGGTGTCAGATGTATTTACATTCATTACTCAGGTAGAAGTATAGATACTAGGGTTTAAAAATACTTCTGTAGAAGTTGAAGTATCAACTCAAGCTTTTTACTCCAGCAAAAGTATAAAAGTACTGCTTTCAAAGCTACTTAAAGTTTAAAAGTAAAAGTAATGTAAGAGAAAAAATGGCATTAAGAACAAAAACTTAGGCCTCACCACAGGGGTCTATAGTGCACTAGCCCACCTCCCCAAAAACCCCATTCTTCTAAAAGCCATAATGACTATAATGTTATATTAAAATGTTAATATTGATAAATTTGGGATGCGCTAGGCTTCCTGTTTCAGCCACATATACACCCATTGAACATGAATGTATTTTAGTACAATGTAAATATATTAAAGAAGCATATCTGTGTACTACTGAACATTAACATGTGTTTCATGGAGCAGAAGATATGATGACTAGTTGTCTATAAGTATTGTAATGAAGTCAAACTTCAAAGACATGTTATCAATAATCTTTACTGGAATGTAAATGTACATGAATGAAAACAAGCTGAAATGAAATAGGAGTAACGAGACTATGTAAATGTAAGGAGTAGAAAGTACAGATAATCATGTGTAAATGTAAGGAGTAGAAAGGAGTGATAATGGAGTGTAAATGTAAGAAGTAGAAAGGAGTGATAATGGAGTGTAAATGTAAGGAGTAGAAAGTACAGATAATGGAGTGCAAATGTAAGGAGCAGAAAGTACAGATAATGGAGTGTAAATGTAAGGAGTAGAAAGTACTGATAATGGAGTGTAAATGTAAGGAGTAGAAAGTACTGATAATGGAGTGTAAATGTAAGGAGTAGAAAGTAGTGATAATGGAGTGTAAATGTAAGGAGTAGAAGGTACTGATAATGGAGTGTAAATATAAGGAGTACAAAGTACTGATAATGGAGTGTAAATGTAAGGAGTACAAAGTACTGATAATGGAGTGTAAATGTAAGGAGTAGAAAGTACTGATAATGGAGTGTAAATGTGAGGAGTAGAAAGTAGTGATAATAGAGTGTAAATGTAAGGAGTACAAAGTAGTGATAATGGAGTGTAAATGTAAGGAGTACAAAGTACTGATAATGGAGTGTAAATGTAAGGAGTACAAAGTACTGATAATGGAGTGTAAATGTAAGGAGTAGAAAGTAGTGATAATGGAGTGTAAATGTAAGGGGTAGAAAGTACTGATAATGGAGTGCAAATGTAAGGAGTACAAAGTACTGATAATGGAGTGTACATGTAAGGAGTACAAAGTACTGATAATGGAGTGTAAATGTAAGGAGAAGAAAGTACTGATAATGGAGTGTAAATGTAAGGAGTAGAAAGTACAGATAATGGAGTGTAAATGTAAGAAGTAGAAAGTACTGATAATTGAGTGTAAATGTAGGGAGTAGAAAGTACTGATAATGGAGTGTAAATGTAAGAAGCAGAAAGTACTGATAATGGAGTGCAAATGTAAGGAGTACAAAGTACTGATAATGGAGTGCAAATGTAAGGAGTACAAAGTACTGATAATGGAGTGTAAATGTAAGGAGTACAAAGTACTGATAATGGAGTGTAAATATAAGGAGTAGAAAGTACTGATAATGGAGTGTAAATGTAAGGAGTAGAAAGAACTGATAATGGAGTGTAAATGTAAGGAGTACAAAGTACTGATAATGGAGTGTAAATGTAAGGAGTACAAAGTAATGATAATGGAGTGTAAATGTAAGGAGTAGAAAGTACTGATAATGGAGTGTAAATGTAAGGAGTAGAAAGAACTGATAATGGAGTGTAAATGTAAGGAGTAGAAAGTACGGATAATGGAGTGTAAATGTAAGTAGTAGGAAGTACTGATAATGGAGTGTAAATGTAAGGAGTAGAAAGTACAGATAAGGTAGTGTAAATGTATGTAGTAGAAAGTACTGATAATGGAGTGTAAATGTAAGGAGAAGAAAGTACGGATAATGGAGTGTAAATGTAAGGAGTAGAAAGTACTGATAATGGAGTGTAAATGTAAGGAGTAGAAAGTACAGATAATGGAGTGTAAATGTAAGGAGTAGAAAGTACTGATAATGGAGTGTAAATGCAAGGAGTAGAAAGTACTGATAATGGAGTGTAAATGTGAGGAGTAGAAAGTACTGATAATGGAGTGTAAATGTGAGGAGTAGAAGTAAAGTATAAATAACCCAGATTTCTACTTAAGTAAGGTAACAAAGTATTTGTACTTTGTTACTTGACATCTCTGCATCTGTGCAGTGTGCGTCAGTCAGTTTTCAGATGAGCTTGAGTGTCCAGAGAGGTGGACAGTGTTTCTGGACATTGGCGACACATGGTTTCTGCTGCACATAGTACGGTTTTAAATGGTATTTGTGGATGCAGTGACTGTGATGTGTCCGAGTATTGCTGTGCAGATGTGAAGATATTCATCAGAGATGCGTACCGGTTTTAGTACAATGCTGTGTGAAGCATCAGAAGCAGTAGTTTTTGGATTTGCTCTTTTCCTTCAGATTTCCTGAATCTTTAAATGATATTAAGCCCCACAGGAGGTGAAATAGTTGAAATCAGTGAATAATTTGCTTTTGGATTATTTATTGACACGTTTTGGCATCAGCTTTGATTACTCCATGCTTATAAAGGAGTAGACCTTTCCTGGATGCTCCTTTTATATCTAAGTATGATTGTCTCATCTGTTTCAGAAAAAGTGTACAATAAAAAAAAGAAAGCAATTATACTGTCCCAACGTTTTTGGAACCGAGGTTTGTATTACTCATAGATAAAGATCACCCAATTAAAGAGAGTGCCTCAATCCCATAATAATTTAATTTCACAGCTGTGACAGATTGTTGATTTGTTTCTAGGTTTTCAAAGAGCAGTAGCCATTCACAATTTGAATCAAGTCTAACTCCTGCTTGACAAGCCTTATGAATTATGGTTGCTGTGTTTGGTGGTGTTATTTTTTTTCCAAATAAAGCACTACAATAAACTATAAAATAGTTTTCCCCTAGCACTTTCCAGTTTTCCTGAAAGAAATAATTTCTGCAATGACTAATTTTAGAATTAATAGTATACTTTTATACTTCTGATAATAGATACTAAAAAGCAAATACCTTCAGACTGGGTTTCTACACTGCTAACTCTACAGTGTCACTCATACCCATGCTGCAAGCTATGCCATTATTGCTTATTAAGCCCATCCAGCCAGACTTCTCTCGGACTTGAACGTATGACGTCAATCCATTAAAGTCATACCCAGACACTCTGACTGTTGATTTAATATTTTAGGTTTTACAGGAGGGCTCACAGCATCTTATAGATTTATAATAAAAAAACTCTTCCATGGCATGGCTTTAATCAAATATGGTGTTATTTGAGCAGGACAGGGGACTCAGGGTCAGTGAAATATGGCAGCATTAGGATGGAGAGTCTCAGACACAGTAAAGGTGTCATAGGTATGCGCTTACCAATAAGAAGTGTAGTGTAAATGAATAAACTTTAATCTATCATTTTTACTGAGAGGCATTTGCCATATGGAATAAGGGTGATTCACATGCATAGAATCAATATACATATAGGAAATATGTTTCAAATGCAGTACAATTTTGTTAATGCAAATTAAAAAATACAACAAATAGAATTCAATTATTTTCATAAATATAGTAAACAAATATATTATTGCCTATTTTCACACATTGCAAACGTTTGATAAATACATTTAAATGCATTAAAAAAATATTTAATAAATATGTTGGCCATTTTCATACATTGCAAATATATATGTCTGATATTAATATCATTGATGTCCAAAGGAAAAACAAATATCTCCAAACTGGCAACTGGCAAAAGTCTTTACTTTGAATGTAAATTAATGGAACCAGAATTGTTTCCAAGTGATTTTGGAGCATTTCTATTGGTCCATTCATTGTGAAATTTTCACACAATGTAAACAACAGCTGTTGTGTTCAAATGTAGGAAACTAAAAATCACCAAAAATGGAGCAACATGTTTTTCTTTGAACAGCAACTGTATTTGGAATTTATTCTCTTTCCATGTGGGCATGACCTAGTTAGTAACATGAGGTACTTTGTAGGCAAAAAATGCACAAATTGGACTAAAGAACGCTGACAAACATTTAGATGAGTATAATTACAACAGTGACTACATACTTGACATACTTGATTACTTTACAAGCTGGGACACATTTCCATCTGGCATTTCTTTGAAATGTAGGTGTATAAAATCAAGATATTACTGTGTAATCCTTCTGGTGAACTCACAATACTCATGCAAGTACAGTATGGTACAGTGGTGGAACTACGAAGTGGGGGCAGGTGACCAGTCACATGGCCACCCCCAGCTTACAGGAAAATCAAGTTTCTTAAGAACAAAACTCACCAGTTAGTTTCCATCAAGTTTTTCATTAATTGAAAGTAACTGTATGGATTGTTATCATGCTGTCAACCAAAGATCCTAGTTAAGCCTAGTTAAGTTTTTTTATTAAAGAAGGGTCCATTCATGCACTGGGGTCCTAGTTATGGCAGGGTATGGCAAGCTGGTACTTTATCTAGTCGCAGTGTAAGCCACAAGCTTTATCTTGGTTAGCTGTGTCATTCCAGAAACCAAACAGGGTTGGATAAGCCTGAACAGGTGATCTGACAGTCTAACAACAATAATTTTCTAACACATGGTTCATTCACACCTGTGCTCTTCTGTGGTGTGGCAGTTCATGTACTATCCTAGTGCTTAACAACGCATTATTCCTTCTGACACACTAAACGTTTGTCTGTGATTGTTTTTTTTTTCATAATATAGCACAACAACCAACTCTAAATGCAAATATCTGGTGTAAATAGCACTCTTAGAATCAGCTCCAGGCTTTAGTGCATGATTGTGCATTATAAATGCAACTCTATACAGCTGCCCATAAATCAACACACCCAACGAAGACTACTTCAGACAGTCAACTGACAGGAAATGATTTTCAATCAAGTGTTAAATGTATTCAACATTATATCATCAGTTTGGAGTCGCAAGCTATTATACAGGAAAAATACACAGACCATTTTAAAGCCTTTTGAGGGTCCCTCTAGTCGGGGTCATGGGAGGGCTGGAGCCAATCCCAGCGTCATCGGGTGAAGGCGGGGTACACCATGGACAGTTCGCCAGTCCATGGCATGGTCAACACTTTATATATATATATATATATATATATATTTTTTTTTTTTTTTTCTACTTAATTTAAACAGAGCAGCTGTCATTTATGTTGTGTTAAAATTCTGTGATGAATGGACCAATAGAAATGCTGAAAAAAATGCTTGAAAAAATCTTGAAGTGCTTAAAAAAACATTGAAAGTAAAGAAAATGAAAACAAAACAAAACATTAAAAGTGTTCATCCTCTCATTGGACTGCAATCAAACATCTCAGTCAACCAACCCAGCGCCGGTCCAGGGGTGTTTCCGAAATCGCGTACTTGATCTGTATGTACTCAGTTGGAGTGCGCTCTACCTGCCCGTTAAAGCAGTACACTCTTTCAGTGTGCGAGTGTTTAGTATCCACGCAACCTTGGACGTACCATGTCCGCCATCTTTTTAACATTCTGTCACGCAAAAGACGTCAGACCACCACCACTATTTATTTAAAAGCCCCTTTTACACTGATCTGTGAGGTTGTCCGAATATGTATGTACGTGGTGTCTAGCTGTAGCTCGAAGAAAGGAGGAATTTAATCATTGTTTACCTCAGAAGTAGTGCTAACTTGTGTAGCGGCAGTTCACTAGCTATAGTTAGGTACACACAGCCCGTGTACCCCTTGTCACCGCACTTTTTCCTTTGCTTTGAATTCCTCCGCGGCTCCGATGGAATCAAGGGAATGTCTGCAGGTGAAGTATGCATACTGCTTGACGAATACTATGGGTGCGTCCAAAACCGCATACTTCAACAGTGCGTACTCAGTAGGAGCTAGAGCGCACTGCCTGTCCGTTAAAGCAGTGCACTCTTTCAGTGTGCGAGTGTGCTCTTACCAACGTCCAGTGACACAAGACGTCAGACCATCACGGTAAAAGTCCCGGTATTCATTTAAAATCTCCGTTTACTGGCGGATTTAGAGACTGTTATTGACACCGTTCTGTGTGTTTGTCTAAATATCTACTCCCGCGGTGCCTAACTGTAGCTCAGAGAAGACGAAACAGGAGGAGTTTAATCATTGTTTACCTCAGAAGCAGCGCTAACTCCTGTAGCGGCAGTTTACTAGCCATAGCTACGTACACACAGCCGGCGTACCGCGTTTCACCATGCTTTTTTCTTCCGCTTCAAATTCCTCCGCAGCTCCGATGGAATCCTGGGATACGACAGTGTGCTGGGGTTGCATACTTAAAAATGTCTGCCGGTGCAGTACGCCATCCGGGGACTTTTCACGTACTGCTCGATGAGCACTACGTATTCGAACACCCTAGTCACTCTCGCGCACTGCTTTTGCGTACTGTTCAGTATGGAAGTACGCGATTTCGGACGCACCCTATGTATTCGGACACCCTAATCAATCTCGCATGCTGCTTTTGCGTACTGTTCAGTATGGAAGTACACGATTTTGGACACACCTCAGGTATTTGATGTGTTTTATCTTAAGCACACCTGATGCAACGAAGGAAGCCCTTGATTAGTTGCATCAGATGTGCTTGAGACAACACTTGATTTGCAAATTTATGATCCTATAAGAGAGTCTCTTCAGGGGTTAAATCATTCTGAGACTGCAGTCTTCATTAAAAGTGACGTCTTGTGTTGAATGTGGAGAAACGACTTGTTATATTAGTATATTAGTGTATTAGTGTTAAGCTGTATAAATTGTTCTTGTTGGATTGGTTTATTGCAAACACCTGAAAGTTTGAAATGTAGTTAATAAACCTAATTATATTAAATATATATATAAACCTGCAAGTTCTTGCACTATCAATAGCATTGGGATCATATATCAGCCTACACATCCATTCAGTATAGTGTTCTACTTTGACTCAAGGTAAAGTGTATTTTAAAGCAATAAACAGGCCACGGGCTCAAGTGGCTTATGTACCTCTGAAGTGGTGTCGTCATTCTGTACTTGGCATTGTGCCCATATTAGGAACTCTTGGTCTGAGCTGCTTTCTGTAGAGAAAAATGAATTGCGTGTTTGTAAATTGCTGCCATCACTTTGTGTGGTAAACAGTAATGTTCCAAACGCAATATGTTATCTGTATGGACGTTTGTCCTCTGAATGGAACTGGATCCCATAAGTGAGAAGGTTATTAAGAAGATGAAACATAAATATTGCTATATGCACACTAACATTACTGCATACTAAATCGACAAAAGAAGACTGATAACCTTTACCAGAATACCCAGCAGGCCTTTCAGATGTGGTAGTTAAGTTGCATAGGTAGTAGCAGCCTACCTAAATTAGACCTAATTTGTGTACAATGGCATTTCAGTGTGTAGGAGTGGTAGCTTGCTTATAACATGTGTCGTTATATTGACTGGTAAATGACTTTGTTGTTTAGAGAATCCAGTAACATTCTAGTGGAAATTGTACTCAAGACGTAACTCGTTTAATATATAAGATGTATAGATTATATTTATCATAGTGACAGTGATCTGATTATACTCTATATTGCTCATTTTGGCATGACGCAGACTACAGAAGTACAATATACGACAAAATACACAATCGTGTAAAAGTCATGAATTTAAACCATAGTTCCAGAAAAAATTGTAAAATGTAATAAAAAGAAAAACATTGCTTTTAATGTTTTGGCTGAGCAACCTGATAGTATTCGGTAAATATAAACAAATTTTAAATGTGTGGCATACAACACACTCAAACAGAGGACAGAGGGAAATAACTTTTTTTGTGGAAATGAGGTTTAAATTTATGACTTAAACATTTTATTATTTATTATTATTTTGTATTTTATCATTAATTGTACTTCTGTAGTCAGCGTCATGCCAACATAAGCAATACAGAGTCTAAGCAGATTTGTCTCTGGCAGAAATAAATGATGTTGTCAAAAATCACTGTCACTATGATAAACAAAACGTTTCGTCTTTTCACAAGATTGTTACTGGATTCTCTAAACAACAAAGTCATTTACCAGTCGAAATAATGGTGCTTACATGTTATAAGCAAGCTACCACTTCTACATATTGAAATGCCATTGTACACAAATTAGGTCTACTATTATTCACTGCAATACATAAACATCAGCCACTATAATATAATATAATATAATATAATATAATATAATATAATATAATATAATATAATATAATATAACAATCATGATATATAATGAACATATATAAAGGCAACATCCACCAAAGACTCAAACTTTGTATCAAACAATTAAAAAAGAATCTTTCTCAATACACGATTCTGAAATGCACCCATTAAAACAAACAAATAAACCACATGTAAATGACATTTAGCAACTGATCAAGGCTGTCCTTTGAGTGAGGATGGGTTTGGCCTGTTGTTTAAGAGAACCTTGCGAAAACAAGCTGTCACTGGAACAGAGTTAAAGTGACCTCATCCAGTAGCCAATGTTCGACCCAATGCTCTGGTGCCATGTATGTAAACTACACTGTGCTATAATAAGTAGCAATAAGTAGAAGGCCCATGCAGAACACTCATGCTCATGCTGAAGTTACATCTCTCTGAAAAAGTAGCAATTCCCATTAGAAGCCTGTATCAGTCACAGTTTCTTTGTATTCTCTATTTACAGTTCCTTTCTTTCCATCTCACCACCAGCCAAGCAAAGCACACTAAGCATCAGCAAAGCTGCAGCTGCTCCCTAGCGGTTGACGTAACCCCCTTTTCTGTTGCCGCTGAATGTAAACATAGCGATTCGTCCATTCATCCAGCATCTAAATATGACTTTGAACACTCGTTGTCATGGTATCCTTGGTTATACATAAGTGATCCACACTCATGGAAAAATATAAAGTTCAGCAGGTGAGCTTAGAAAGAGTGCCTTAAAAGAAAAATGAACATGAACATGAGCAAGGGAGTCGTTTCAGGCATAGGCCGAAAGGGGTTCCTCAAAATTTTTGCATTCTGACCTCCATTTGACTGCATCTGTCCATCTCTTAGGATGGATGCAAATTCAATAAACAAATTGAGTTACTGCAATGTCATTAGTTCAAATTGCCCAAGACTCAAACCTTTGTTTTGAGTCTTATTAAACATAAATTGCCCCCCCCCAACTCCCTTTTATATTAAACGGGGGAGGGGTTGTTTTCAAAATCTAGACTTCAGTTAATCATCCCACAGATGCTACAGTCCATCAGTTTTGAGGATTAGGGCCTTAATTAAAGCAGCATGATTTGCCTGTAAGATACTGATAAAGGCGAATTCTGGACTCTGTGTATGATAGAAGTTTTATGAGCAAGTTCTAGTCCATGCTTGCCATTTTAGATGTAGATTAAATATCCAAACAACCTCATATTTCGATTTCAGGTCAATAAAAATGTTCTTAAAAAATAAAAATAAAAACTTACTATAACATACTATAACTTTACTATAACATTATATTAGTTATAGAAACAGAATAGAAATAGTAGCATACCGTTCTTATTCCTCCAGTTTGTTTTCTAAGGTAAGTGTTGAAATAAGCAGTTGCATCTATGAATACAATATATATTTATTCATCACCTACACCGCTTATCTTTCTGGGAGGAGTCGGGGTCTTGGCAGAGTTGGAGGGTTGGTGGAACTTGTCCCTGTGCTTATTGTGAAAAGAACACAGAAACCCTGTGGACAAGTCACCAGTTCATAACACAACAAACACACACCCATATACATTGACACACTCATATCTATGGGACAATTTAGCATCTCCAGTATCATTTGACTGCATGTTTTAGACCATGGAGAGGAAACCCTTGCAGATATGGGGACAACTCCACACAGAAAGGCCTCTGATCATCTGGCTAGGGATTCAAACCCCTTCCTGCTTTAAAGCAACAGCATGTCACGAGAGGGCAAACGAAGGGTTAGATGCAAATGCAAGTTAAACCACTTTAAACAAAATGAAACAGAAAACAAAACACAAAGCATATTCACCGTATTTCGCCACACCCACTTTTTAAGCGTGTGTTAGAACTTCCGGTCAGCTAACCAAAATGAATACAGTTATATGTGAGGAGACCAGAGAGACAGTAAGAAGTTGGAATGTTACAACACTGTCTCCTCCGAGGTTAATAACACAGTGGGTGGGTGATATGAGAAGGTGGTCTGAGGTTAATAACACAGTGGGTGGGTGATATGAGAAGGTGGTCTGAGGTTAATAACTCAGTGGGTGGGTGATATGAGAAGGTGGTCTGAGGTTAATAACACAGTGGGTGGGTGATATGAGAAGGTGGTCTGAGGTTAATAACACAGTGGGTGGGTGATATGAGAAGGTGGTCTGAGGTTACTTATGGAGACATGTTTAAGTACACTTGGAAGGTGTAGACGGTTCAGTAATGAAAAACTATAAAAGTACTGAAGCGTATCAGTACCTGCACAGTGGGAAGGTGGGCGTGTACTCCTACACACAGACGGTGAGTTTATATTTCTGAAAGCCGGTTAAACCCAAGTCCAGCCAGCTGCCCGAGCCCCTCTGCGTGGGTGTTAGTTACAGCCCAGGTAGCCTAGCGTGGTGGACACTGATCAGAAAACAGTTACTTAACTGATAGACTCACCAGCACCCGACACGTCTGCTTCCTCTGAGCTTCATAAGCGAGTCATTTCTCTGGAT
The DNA here is from genome assembly GCA_021613375.1 of Megaleporinus macrocephalus. NCBI lineage: Eukaryota > Metazoa > Chordata > Actinopteri > Characiformes > Anostomidae > Megaleporinus > Megaleporinus macrocephalus. The sequence goes on along the minus strand of CM038712.1, from coordinate 48,312,410 downwards.
ACGGAAGCTCTGGTGCTGGTTCTCCTCCACAGAATGGTAAGAGCAGACATACGGAGGTTTGGGTGGATGTTTTAAATTTAGAGCTTCAGTCAGAGACGCAGGTGGTCTTCTTTGGAAGGCGGCCCCCCAACACTCTGATCTTTATGTGCTGTGTTCGTAACTCTGTTGTTCAAGCCAAGTTTTCCTCTTCTTCCAATTACTGACTCCCTCTAACTGAACATGTTATGCTAATCATTTTATATGTTTATTCTCATTTTGCTTGTAATTAGTATCAACGTATCCACGGGCGCACCGGAAGTTCTAACACAAAGTAAACAAAGATGGCCACCCCAGCATTGTCATGGAAAATAGCATGAATAACACAATAAACAAACTGGAAACCTAGATCTGTCTCAAATCCTAGTGAGTGTCTAAGTAGGCTGTCTAGGTAGCAGCTGTGTAAGTAGCAGCGTTCTCTCCTCATCTCTCCTCATAAAACAGATTACTGAGACGCTCTAGTTAGAGAGAGACTGCGTCACGGCTTGTTCCCGCCCACTGCAGCACGCCACCGGTGGTTTAGCTGGTTGCTAAGTTACCATCCGGCATCCAAAACAACAGCCTGAGGCTAAAAATCCGCTAGCATAAATGCTAATGACTAGAGAATAAAACTGCTAAACGGTGAAGGACTCGTTACAGAGTTGATAATAAAAAACTGTTTTGTGTGATTATATGACCAGAAACACATTAAAACTCCAGAGAGAATCAAAATAACTCACATTTTAAAACCACTTCACTGCTTGTAGATTAGCCTGTGTTGCATCATGGGATTGCCTTAGTGGCTGAGGAAGCGTTCGATGCTTCCTTAAAATCAGGTCTAAATAAGGTTTCTCAGTAGACAGTATGTTTAAGGTATGTAAGAATTGGGACAGACTACATGTCGGGAGCGCATACTATGATGTAAAATGCTGCCTATGTAGACCCTCACTAGGTTTTAAGACAGACCCCTAGTTTTTCCTTAGTGTCCTGTCACCACCTTTCAACTTGTTAGTAATACAACCTCTGGCATTACTTGAATCAGTTCGTCTCTGTTCTTCCATGAGTATGAAATCTGATTACACTAAATACAAAAAAGAGAACCAGAGTTCCATAATCAGCCCTAAACAACAAGCTCATGATTACAGCCTCCCTACATTTTACATCTTCTAATATGATAACTAGCTCCTGCAGTGTGCTGACATTTTGCAATCACTGGAGCCGTATCAAGACAACTGTTATGTAGACGTCTCAAGTGGGGGGCTGTGATAGGCTCAGCATGGGACCACACCATGAGCCAGGAAAATTAGTCAGTAGGCGCTGCAGAGAGCAGAACAGGTGAATGCCTTATATTAAAGGAAGGTCTGTCCATATGGTTGTCTTTGCAACATTTACGGCCTGTTGTTTCCAGGATTGTATGTATTTGAACTGGAGGATCTACAACACCCAACCGGATTTTCAGGCTAAAATTTAACAAACGTTCAAAATCACTCAAATGACATGGATTTTTCAGGTTGTGGACATTACTCCAAAAAAATATTTTATAGGATTTTATAGTTATATGTCATTGTGTCATTGGCAGAATGTTGACTGAATACCGAATATGCTATACTATTTATTCAGAACACATTTATCATGCATCTGTATCATGTTTCATTAAAAAAATAAAGCATATTGCTTAAATAATGGTCTGAAATTTACAATCTTTTTTCACCTGCATACCCCACTCACCCTCCTGATGATACTGATGCATCCACTGACTCTATTTAGAACCATTTAATCGTAGGCATTGTTTTATCTGCCTCACAATAAGCTGAGCTCTTCACATATTCTCACATCTTCATGATAGACTCCTAGCAGCAGTCACAGATTAATTCAACTCTTACTTTTTACTGTGATCCTACACTACGTACATTGATATTTGTTGAAAGTCTATCATATCTGGCTAATCTCTGGTTTTAAGTAGGCCACATTATCTCACTACGTACATTTGTATTTTGTTAATACATTTGTATGTGATTTTGTGTGTACAGTTATCTTTTACAAAGGCTAAAATTGACCAAAATGTCAAAGCAAACATTTAACAAGCCATATATTTTTTTATATTCAGTGTGGCAGAAATCTTTTTAAGCCTGCTGTATTGATTTTCATCATCTTATCTCAGCCACGTCTTATTCTTCTGGTCCACCCTCCATGGCCTTAGTTTGCAAGTTTGCTTTGTTTTTTTCTTGTCTTTGTACATTTCAGTCTGATTTTAATTTAATTATGTCATGTAGTCAGATGCTTTGAAGTAAAGGGTGCTGCTGTATTGGTTGAGTCCATCATTCTGGTTGATTTGCTTTTGTTTTGTATGGCCATAGAGCAGAAGCACTGGAATAGGTAGAGTGACTGTTTGGCTGTTACTACATACAACCTGATTACAGATATCAAGTAATTGTAAGCAGAGTGGGATGCATTTGAAGTGTGTAACCACAAATGATTCCTGTACTGATCTGTGCAAAAACACTTTACAGTTACTGTTTTATAGAGTGCTATTGTGAAGGTTTGCATTTTTTAATGAGGCAACATTAATAATTCAGTCAATTACTGTCTGTACTTATGAGGATGTTCTACCAGTTCTATCAGCTTTCAGACACTGTTATACTCCAGACCTCTATATCAGCTATCAGACACTGTTATACTCCAGACCTCTATATCAGCTATCAGACACTGTTATACTCCAGACCTCTATATCAGCTATCAGACACTGTTATACTCCAGACCTCTATATCAGCTATCAGACACTGTTATACTCCAGACCTCTATATCAGCTATCAGACACTGTTATACTCCAGACCTCTATATCAGCTATCAGACACTGTTATACTCCAGACCTCTATATCAGCTATCAGACACTGTTATACTCCAGACCTCTATATCAGCTATCAGACACTGTTATACTCCAGACCTCTATATCAGCTATCAGACACTGTTATACTCCAGGCCTCTATATCAGCTATCAGACACTGTTATACTCCAGACCCCTATATCAGCTATCAGACACTGTTTTACTCCAGACCTCTATATCAGCTATCAGACACTGTTATACTCCAGACCTCTATATCAGCTATCAGACACTGTTATACTCCAGACCTCTATATCAGCTATCAGACACTGTTATACTCCAGACCTCTATATCAGCTATCAGACACTGTTATACTCCAGACCCCTATATCAGTTATCAGACACTGTTATACTCCAGACCTCTATATCAGTTATCAGACACTGTTATACTCCAGACCTCTATATCAGCTATCAGACACTGGTATACTCCAGACCTCTATATCAGCTATCAGACACTGTTATACTCCAGACCCCTATATCAGCTATCAGGCACTGTTATACTCCAGACCTCTATATCAGTTATCAGACACTGTTATACTCCAGACCTCTATATCAGCTATCAGACACTGTTATACTCCAGACCCCTATATCAGTTATCAGACACTGTTATACTCCAGACCCCTATATCAGCTATCAGACACTGTTATACTCCAGACCTCTATATCAGCTATCAGACACTGTTATACTCCAGACTTCTATATCAGTTATCAGACACTGTTATACTCCAGACCTCTATATCAGTTATCAGACACTGTTATACTCCAAACCTCTATATCAGCTATCAGACACTGTTATACTCCAAACCTCTATATCAGCTATCAGACACTGTTATACTCCAGACATCTATATCAGCTATCAGACACTATTATACTCCAGACCTCTATATCAGCTATCAGACACTGTTATACTCCAGACCTCTATATCAGCTATCAGACACTGTTATACTCCAGACCTCTATATCAGCTATCAGACACTGTTATACTCCAGACCTCTATATCAGTTATCAGACACTGTTATACTCCAGACCTCTATATCAGCTATCAGACACTGTTATACTCCAGACCTCTATATCAGTTATCAGACACTGTTATACTCCAGACCTCTATATCAGTTATCAGACACTGTTATACTCCAGACCTCTATATCAGTTATCAGACACTGTTATACTCCAAACCTCTATATCAGCTATCAGACACTGTTATACTCCAGACATCTATATCAGCTATCAGACACTGTTATACTCCAGACCTCTATATCAGCTATCAGACACTGTTATACTCCAGACCTCTATATCAGTTATCAGACACTGTTATACTCCAGACCTCTATATCAGCTATCAGACACTGTTATACTCCAGACCCCTATATCAGCTATCAGACACTGTTATACTCCAGACCTCTATATCAGTTATCAGACACTGTTATACTCCAGACCTCTATATCAGTTATCAGACACTGTTATACTCCAGACCTCTATATCAGTTATCAGACACTGTTATACTCCAGACCTCTATATCAGTTATCAGACACTGTTATACTCCAGACCTCTATATCAGTTATCAGACACTGTTATACTCCAGACCTCTATATCAGCTATCAGACACTGTTATACTCCAGACCTCTATATCAGCTATCAGACACTGTTATACTCCAGACCTCTAAATCAGCTATCAGACACTGTTATACTCCAGACCTCTATATCAGTCATCAGACACTGTTATACTCCAGACCTCTATATCAGCTATCAGACACTGTTATACTCCAGACCTCTATATCAGTTATCAGACACTGTTATACTCCAGACCTCTATATCAGCTATCAGACACTGTTATACTCCAGGCCTCTATATCAGTTATCAGACACTGTTATACTCCAGACCTACACTGTTTATACTGGTTAACTGCACTACTGCCATCACTCTCACATACACACTGTGAGACTTTTTCTATTTCTATTTTGTATATTCTGTTTATTTTATACTCTATTTTTGATTTTTTGTTGTAACTGTCCCTCTTCGCCTTACCTCGTGGAATAGCTACTGGATGCCTTGAATTTCCCTTGAACTTCCCTTGCCTTGAATGCCCATAAACTGCATAAAAGTATGATACCATGAGTGATAACAAAAATTATGTACGGTTTTTGGGAATAGAAGGAAAGGGGAACGACTGCTGTACCTTCAGAAAGTTGGTAAGAAAGTTGTTGAGTGACTCATATGAAACCAAATAAGCAAGTTAGATCAGATATAGGTGGACAACATGCACAATACTGATTACATTTCTATTCATGTCACTTGGAATGAAGTTATATCTTACAAAGGACTCATATATGATGGAAATTTTTTCTTGCTTTTAAGATTTAAAAAAAAAAAAAAACAGTTTGATGTCTTTTGCAAACATTAACATGTTGAAACATACTGTTCAGTACCCAGTGCATACAGGCCATACATGGAATAGACATCCAGTGATGTATATTTACATCTATCCACCTGTCCGTCTTACAGCAGTTTAGCCACATTCACACTAAAGTTATATAAGGAGCGTTTCAGTCCTGACTGGCACAAAGTGGGACAGACAATCATAACAGATCTCATTCACATATGTAAAGCCTAGTAACAACAACAGCCTGTTTAAATATGGATAAAGAAGGACTGGAAGTGATCATGTTGAGGGAGAATTATTAATGTATATAAAGGCTATATATGGATGTTTAAGTAACCTTTCTTACACATATATTAGAATAAGCAAAGCAGGGATAATGGTATGCTCATTCAGAAATTGAGCTTGGATATAAAACCAAGTACATGAAGATTTATTAACCGATGAAACCGAATACGGGTAGAAACAGACCCAAATATGGCCTCTCTGATCTATTTCAGATTTCACTGTAAGATACTATATTCTCGAGTTACTCCCCCCATGCTGTAATGGAACTGTTTATTGTGATGTGTGTAAAACTGCAGGGGGTTTGGCACCTGGTTACTATTAGTCATAAGTATGGCATCAGCAAATAATGCTCATATGTCCAGACACATTTATCTCACTCATTCCACTCCGTTGCATGTCTGGTTTGATTTCTTGTAATATGACCACAGAGCCTGATATCACAGAGCTGAAAGTTTTGCTTTCAGAGTAAATGGCATGGATCATTTACACCATGACTTCCTTCAAAAATGTAGGCTAAACGACGCTTCCCTTCGCAATTTGGATCCAGGCACTGTGGTTTTGCATTCATCCTTGTCTCACTACATTCCTTTGCATAAAAGCTTTTTGAAACAGACCCTCAGAAATCAGTTTACAATAGCTATTACTCTCAGGTCATGTTGCACCACTGAACTAAAATCCATCCCGTTGGGACGAAGTTTCGAAACTTATGCGTAATATAATCATTAAGATGTAAACAAAGTAATTGAATTTGGTTTGATGTGAAATGCTCTATACTAGAAAAACATACAGAGATAAAATAGTTCACCTGTTTTACCAGATTTCAGATATTTATTTGTAGGCAGTAAACGCTTGAGAAATGAAAACCATGTTTTGGCCTAAATCATATTTTTTAAATCAGTTTATGGCATTGAGGTACATGCAGGATGTATCAAATAGTAAGTAAAAATAGAGACTTTTTCTATTTCTATTTTGTATATTCTATTTATTTTATATTCTATTTTTTATTTGTTGTTGTAACTTTCGTGTTTTGTCTTATCATGTGCACTTGTGGAATAGCCACTGGATGCCTTGAATTTCCCTCTGGGATCAATGAAGTATCTATCTTTCTAATTAATACTTAACTGAGTTGCCTATAAACTGCATAAAAGTATGATACTATGACTGATAACAAAAGTTATGTATGGTTTTTGGGAATAGAAGGAAAGGGGAATGACTGCTGTACCTTCAGAAAGTTGGTAAGAAAGTTGTTGAGTGACTCATATGAAACCAAATAAGCAAGTTAGATCAGAAATAGTCATACAACATCCACAATACTGATTACATTTCTATTCATGTCACTTGGATTAAGGTTATATCTTACAAAGGACTCATATATGATGGAAAAATAAATTTTTCTTTCTTTTAAGAATTTTTAAAAAATAAAACAGTTTGCATAAAAGCTTTTTGAAACAGATCCTCAGAAATCAGTTTACAATAGCTATTACTCTCAGGTCATGTTGCACCACTGAACTAAAATCCATCCCACTGGGAAGATGTTTCGAAACTTATGCGTAATATAATCATTAAGATGTAAACCAAGTAATTGAATTTGGTTTGATGTGAAATGCTCTATACTAGAAAAACATACAGAGATAAAATAGCTCACCTGTTTTACCAGATTTCAGATATTTATTGTAGGCAGTAAACGCTTGAGAAATGAAAACCATGTTTTGGCCTAAATCATATATTTTTTTAATCAGATATGGCAGTAAGGTACCTGCTGGATGTATCGTATAGTAAGTTCAGGGTAGTAATTACCATTATTTGCCTTTATCATCATTGCATTTTAAATCTCATGTCTAGATTCACTGATGGTTTGAATGAAAACACAAACAGTTAAATATGTGTTGTGGACATTGTGTCTCCTGGTTCATATCAGTCTGTAATTTTCTCTCACATCAGACTGCTCTGAATGACTTTGTTTACAGAATTCCCATTTAAAAATAAAATACTTTGCTTTAACAAAGCAAAACTACTGCAATAGAACAAGCTCCAGTTATGTATATGTTAAAAAGTTAAAAAAGACACTGGTATGGTGGATTTAAACCCAAAACACTAATAAGAAAGTAATACACTAAAAATGTTGCAGCTGTCTCAATAAAAACAAAATAACTGTTGTCATTTCTGCAATTTATAGTGTGTATAAATTTCATGATGAATAAACCAAAATAAATGGTCCCAAAGAGTATAATTACACTGACTTCCTGTACATTAAAAGTAAAGTATGTTTTTTCCCTTCAAAGTAAAGTTCTGGTTTGAAGAAATGATGTTTTGTTTAGATAGCAGAAATATATGCAAAATCATCATTTATGGAATACTTTCTATGGAGAGGCAGCTGCCCCAAACCCTAACCCCTAAATCAGATCTTTTTTTTCCCCAAATGGGCCTCAGAATCAGCATGTAAGATTTTAGAACTGTAACTACCCACATTTTGTCTCACACATATTTTCTAAAATTAAGTAAACTTTTTGTGTTATTATAATTTTATGGCTATGTTTGCTCTATATTAAGTTTTGGTAGTGTTATGATTTACCTTTGTGGGTGGATTTTCAATCAAAGTAAAAGGACTTTGAATTTGAAACAATTCAGTATAATGAGCCACACATGGGATATATCTATATGTTCCTTTCACTAAATATGGATCACTTCAGAATTTAATTTCATGCAATTAACAAACAATATTGTTCATTTCACAATTAATGTAAGTGTATCAGATGATTTTTAAAGAATACAAATATTTGTATTAAGGTCTATTTTTGTATAGAGGCTTATTTTACATATAGTCCTATTATCAGTAATTCTCAGTCCTCTGTCTAAATCTCCTGGTACGGCCACCAATCCAAGTTAAGGATGTTATTGGACTAATTGGTTGTTAGGACACTCTTGCTCAATTGTGATGCACAGCTGAAAAACATTCTACTAATAAGTGAGTATAAAAGGGAACAACATTCTAGGTTAGTTTAGTATCTGAAGATCAGCAGTTGATGGCTTGCTGACCAGAAAGAAACAACTTTCTTTAGAGACCCGTCAGTTCATTGTTGTGTTAAGGAAGAAGATACTCCATTGAAAACAAGAACATTTCACTGTGATCCCAAACTTTTGAGGGGTAGTGTATATATATATATATGTGTGTATGTCTTCATTAGTGTAAATGGCAAATGAGGAAATCATACTTTTTGCCAGCCATTCGTGCAGAACTGACAAGAACTGCAGCAGAAACTAGACATGCACCTGCATCACCTGTGTATGACACTTTTCTATAGATGCTAAAGTGATGTTTCAAGGACGGAGAAGAAAGGCCTCTCTGCTGCATTGGCTGGTTTTCATTCAAGTGCAGGTGTTGTAAATGCTGTTGAGGTTATCTTAGAAGCTGAATTTGATCTAATTCAGTCCCGCACAATAAGCTTCACACCAAACGTTGTAAGATTCATGCCCTTGAATGAATTTCTAACCTTAGAACTTTTGAAGCTATTGTTGCTTTGCCGCACATTCGATGTGAGTTACATAATTATATATACTAGCACAATTAATGAAAGTACTTACAGGTAGTTATGGAAAGACTCACAAACCTCAATTCCAAAAAAGCTTGGAAAGTAGGCCAAAATACACGTATAAATAAAATCTGAGAGCCATGATTAACATCACTTAGTCTTTAAACCAAAACAGCACAAACACAAGATTATTAATGTTTTCCCCTATAAACGGCATTGTTGTTTCGTAATTACATTATTTGTAAATAATCCTGGAAGTCATTCCTGCAACATGTTCCAAAAAGGTTGGGACAGCAGCAGTTTAAGACCAGGCACATTGTCAAATTATGAAAAAATGTGATGCTATCAAGCTTTAACAGACACAAACAAGAAAGACCCAGTCCTGTATAAGAAATCATGCATCAGCGAATATACCAACAGTTTAAAAACAGCATTTCTCACGAAGAGATGACCAGGATTTTAGGTATTAAGACTCCTATGTGTGTAACAAGCAAGAACTAAATGCTTCAGACTGCATTGTATTAACCTGCAAACTGGCATGCATCTGTGATGGATATCACCTCATGCGTACTTTGACACACCATTGTCAATAAGCTGCATCTATAAATGCACGTTAGTACATAACTGTACTATACACAGCTATGCACAGCTATGTCATATGTCGACAGCATTCAGAAGCACTGCTCACTTCTCTGAAACGAACAGTGGAAACATGTATTGTGGTCTGTCGAATCAGCCTTTCTGAATTTCTTTCGGAAGTTATTAGATGTCGTGCTCCGGTCAAAGAAGAAAAGAACCCTTTAGATTGTTTCTAGCATAAGTGGGGGATATTAGTGCCCTTAAAATCTGTACATCTGTAAATCTGTACAAAGTGGTATTGGTTGAAAGTTTACCTTCCACACTTCTGGCAGAATTCCTCTTTTTGTATCAAGTAAGAAATAATTTAACAAAATAAGAGACCTAGAAGGGATATATTACAATTTTACATAAGTCCCTTCTGCCTTTAGTGGTTTGCCATAGCGAGAAGTGTTTTTAGATAACATGAGCATAATAACTGTCATCATTAACAAATTTTTAAGTTGACTGCATAAAAATCAAGTTGGTAATTTTTAAATTATGTTGATGACATTGACGATTTTGGCAGATTTTCAAATTTGCATATTCGTATATTTTGTTGTCAGTTCTTGTGACACACAAATTATAAGCAATGTTTCATCACAGTATAATTACTAACCAGAACTTAACATTTTGATTGAATAATAAACATAAACATTCTATTTCTGACAACTTAATTAAAGAGTTTGGAGGAATTTTAATTTAGTTTGAATGTATTTGGTTAATGTTGTAATTCCTGTCATGTTGGAAGCCACAAACCTTAGTGTGTGGACAAAACGCAAAGCCAGTTTTTCATAAGCACAGTGAGTGTTACATTCGAAACATTTTATAATATTTGGCTTCTGTGATATGATTAACGTTGTCTAATTAGCCAGTTAGGTAGTTAGTTAGCTGTCCAAAATGTTGCCTTAATTTAGTTTTTGTTGGCCTGTTGCTTTATTATGTAATCGCTACACAATATAGCATTAGGCCAGGAGTAGTCAGGAGAGCAAACACAACAACAGCCATCAGCTTATCATTTACAGTCAGTACTAAGCAGGCATGTATAGGATGTGTTCATTTAGACCTACAGAACATGTAAAATAAACAGTAAATGAACACACAAGCTTTTAATCCACATGCCGTGTTGATTTAACAATGATACTGCTACATTCACATGGCTTGTCAAGCTAAAGCTGATTTGTTCTAAACAGGGCGCAGTCTCCGCCCCTTAGATTGCAAATCAGCACTAAATCTGCATGGCCAGAAATCAGAGGGCCTATTCAACAACCTGACTGATTAATCGAAACACAGTTTCAGGCAGATTTAGCTCATTCAATGATTAAACAATGTATCATCACTAAGATGTAGGAGGTGGAACTGTGTCCAGAAGGCATTAATTTTTATCAAACTCAATCAGAAGATGACTGTGTTAGTCACTGAAGGAAAAATGATGAGGTCTGTTTCAGGAAATCTACAGCCCTTGTTATTTGCATACATTTTTTATAGGGGAAAGTTGTTCCAGTAACATATGTGGACATAAAATCTGATATTTTGAGTTAATAAAAACAATGTTTTCCATCTGAACCATGTCTTGTGGACTGGAGCCATATCACTAGCTGCCTCCATAATCTGAACTGAAATGCTCACATTTACCCCACAGTTCTTAACCAAGATATCATAGTGGGAAGACGGTGTTGACAAGATCTTAACAATATTTTTTTTAAATAACATACAATAGAAAACTTACCAGACTAAGCGTTCTACCTCTGTGTCGAAGAGTGGGAAGTGGAAAAGGGGTCTGCAGGCTTATAGCTGATAATAACGTTGCCTGATTTACTTTGGATTATAAAAAATCTGACAGTGTTGATGGAAAGTGAGAACTTTAATAGGTATTTTAATGGAAAATATCACTTAAATAACAATTTATGTGTTTTGTGTTACTATTAATTTCATTAGATATTTATATTTATGCATTTTCAAACCCTTACTTGACAGGTTGACATGACCTCTTGCTGGATTAAATTAACTTTAGGAATATACACATGTCCTTCAGCAGTAAAGTATTTTATTCTTATTCTTATTCTTATTCTTATTCTTATTCTTATTCTTATTCTTATTTTCACTTTTAACACAGAGGACATATTTGTTCCCTAAATGGCTCATATAAGAAGTAGTTTGCTACCTATACACATGGCTGGATTACTGACCGGGCCAGTGGGGCCAGCGCCCAGGGGCCCTTGAGGTCAGGGGGCCCTGGAGGGCCCTGGCTCAAAACATTTTGTAATGTCTATCAACATTTATGATACAACATATTTTTATTTCTGAGGGCCCTCCATTTTAAGGATCCTTTGGGTCTTTGACCCCAGGGCCTCTTGGGGGCCCTAGCCATGCATTTGGGGGCCATAGCCATGCTTTTGGGTCCTTATGAAAATGGATAAGGCGTTGTGGCACTGCTCTGACTTCTGGCTATTAGGGGTCCTAGGAAAGAGGAGGGCATAATTTTAGAGGGCCCTGGTTATGAGAGGCCCTACATGGGGGCCCTAGAGAAGAGCAGGGCATACCATTAGAGGGCCCTTGATTACAAGGGGGGGACCCTGACTATCCTTAATCCGTCCTTGCTTATACAGTCTGAACATGACATGGCAAATCAAATGTTATTATTTATTTTTTTAATATTTATAATTTTTAAGTATTTGTTATTGCTTATAAACAGTATTGCCTGCTAGTTTTTCTAAAATGAAAAAATAGATCTCAATTCACTCCCTCCCTTACCCCTCCGAGGGTCCAGCTTTCTTCATGCTAGTACTGAGCGATCCCTAAGATGGGTGGGGATTTCCCCAAAATGAGACGTAGCGGCCAGGATGACAGCAGCAGATGAAAAATGGTTTCTGATTTTTAACTGTCCTGATGGGACATGCTGAGAGTCGTAGGAGTCCTGGATTTTTAGGATCTTTAGGATTTTTGGAGACAGGTTTGAACGTGTTGTTCCGTGTTATCATATAAAAATCTTGGAGCTGGAAATATCATTACAGGGTTTAGGCTTTTACACCCTTTGTGTAGGTGTGTCCAATAAAGAGAACAGTATGTGTAGCCAATATTCAACAACAGACCTGAAACAAGTGTAACAGTGCATCACACTACAGTGGTGTGTTAAGAATGGGACACCATCCAAATAACACCCTGTCAATGGCGGTCCTTCGGAGGGAATGGATGGGGTAAAGAGGGCTAACACATTGCGCCTCAACAGATACTTAACAGAGACTACTCACCCTGTTTCTGTGTTGCTCTAGCTGTTAGTCATTGATTTTGTTTTTATGTGATCTCTGTTGGGAGATCACAGTCGCCCAAATTTTTTAATAGCCATGGACACACACACACAGACCGCACACACCCCTCACACACACGCACATCAAGTCAAGTCAAGTCAAGTGGGTTTTATTGTCATTTCAACTACATACAGAGTACACAGTAAAACGAAACAACGTTCCTCCAGGACCATGGTGCAACATAGACAGTGCATACAAGACACAAGTGCAACACGAACAAACAAGTGCGGACAGACAACACAACACAGTACAGACAGAGAATAATAAATAATTGCTGGTTGTGTGCAAATTGTGCAACGTGTAATAAATAGAGTCCAGTGAGGTAGTAGAGTTATTAGTGCAATGCTTTGTGCAAAAATGCTTCCCTTTTTTATCTGGGGTAAATGGTTGGAGAGAGAGAGAGATAGAGAGAGAGAGAGAGAGAGAGTGTACATGTACCAGAAAGATATCAGTTCAGACGTTGAGTTGTGTTGAGAAGTCTGAAGTCTTGGGGGAAGAAGCTGTTGCAGAGTCTGGTCGTGTTGGACCGGACGCTGCGGTACCTTCTTCCTGATGGCAGGAGGGAGAACAGTCTGTGTGAAGGGTGGGTGGGGTCATCCACAATGCTGGTTGCTTTGCGGATGCAGCGGGTGGTGTAAATGTCCAAGACGGAGGGGAGAGAGACTCCGATGATCCTCTCAGCTGTCCTCACAATGCGTTGGAGGGACTTGCGGTCAGAGGCTGTGCAGGTCCCAAACCAGGCAGTGATGCAGCTGCTTAGGATGCTCTCTATGGTTCCCCTATAGACGGGCCTTTCTCAGCTTCCGGAGGAAGTAGAGACGCTGCTGGGCTTTCTTGGCTATAGAGCTGGTGTTCAGGGACCAGGTGAGGTTCTCCGCTAGGTGGACACCAAGGAACTTGGTGCTCTTAACGATCTCCACAGAGGAGCCGTTGATGTTAAGCGGAGAGTGGACCGGTCTTGATTTCCTGAAGTCAACAACCATTTGCTTGGTCTTCTCTACATTCCAGTGAAGGTTGTTGACTGTACACCAGTCTGTCAGCTGCTGTACCTCCTCCCTGTATGCTGACTCGTCGCCTTTGCTGATGAGACCCAGCACAGTTGTATCATCGGCGAACTTTATGATGCTGTTAGAACTGTGTTTCGCAACACAGTCATGAGTCAGCAGGGTGAACAACAGAGGACTCAGTACACTGCCCTGGGGTGCCCCAGTGTTCATGGTGATGGTGCTGGAGCTGCTGTTCCCGAACCGGACTAACTGGGGCCTCCCAGTCTGGAAGTCCAGGATCCAGTTGCACAGGGGGGTGTTGAGGCCCAGCAGGCTTAACTTCCTGGTGAGATTCTGCGGGATGATGGTGTTGAATGCTGAACTGAAGTCTATGAACAGCATTCTGACGTAGGTGTCCTTCTTCTCCAGGTGGGTAAGGGAGAGATGAAGGGTGGTGTTGATGGCATCGTCCGTGGAGCGGTTGGGACGATATGCAAATTGCAGGGGGTCCAATGAAGAGGGGAGTTGGATCACCATGGCAACAGATCTCCCACAGCTGACAGTCATCAGCGCCAGCGTGGTAGCTCGTTAGTGCTTCCTATTTAGCCTAGCCACACTCTCAGCCGAGTGCGTGGCAGTGTTTCTCTGTTTCTCCAACTGGGATACTTTTTGGTTCAGCACTTACCCGTCCGTGGTCTCTGGGTCGTCGCTAAAGGGTCTCTCCACAGGTCCAACCAGACTTAGCTTCTCCACAGCGGGGTCCAGTCTCACTCCCTGGGGCCCAAGAGGATCTGCAGTCCCTCCGACCTACCCGGCACTCACCTCCACCCGGCTGAGCCTTCTTGTAGGCGTCCCTGCAAAGCGAGGTTGGTGCACCACTGGACTTCCGATCTCGTTCACCGCAACGAGTTCGTTCCCCGGCTCAGGCCGGTCCTCTATTGACTGTTTTTAGTTAGCGTTGGAATACCACCTTCATTGAGGGTGTTCTCTGTTCGAGGCTGCCACCCGACTAGCGCCGAAACCACGGCGAGGAGCACTTAACCTCTGTTCATACTGTCTCTCCTGGGCTGGTTCCTCTCTCCCTTCTCACCAGGACACAAGGTGCTGCTCGGGTTCCCTCCTGCACCACATTGTTCCAGCGCGGTGTCCCAGTCAAGCAGCAACCGACATCAGCGGCCCGGTGCTACCTCTCAGCCTGCTACAGGCCCACTGCTCACTCCCCTCGGACTCCTCGCGCTAGCAAGCCGTTGGACTGTTTTTGTTGACCTTTTTCACTGCTCTGCGTAAATAAACCTTGCAAATGGATCATATAACACCTCTTGAGTCTGAATCCTTACATGACCCTGACCATAAAGACTTTCTTCTTCTTCTTTTTTTTTTTTACAGAGAAAAATGCATGACAAATGTCTGAAAAATGTATAACACATATCTTATATAATTAACTTAAAATGATCATATATATATATATATATATATATATATATATATATATATATATATATATATATATATATATATATATATATATATATAATAAAAAGCAGAATTACTTAGTAATGACTAGTAAAGGAGACCACCCTCACAGTACCTGTGATTCGGTGTGTTTTGCCTACATGAGGCTACATGGGAAATTTAGAAAGACGTCCACGTTAAACACTTTTAACATGATCAGCGTTTCTGAACCATTAACAACTTTAAAGAGAGACATTTTGTTGTGTTAAAGAAGACCAGTCCATGTGGTCATATTTTAAAAATCCTGAACAGACACAGGAAATGTGCAGTGCTGATCCAATAGCAATCTTTTCCTCTCCCTCCTCTCTTCTTCTGTTTTCTCCTTGCCTTTGTCTATCTCAGATCTTTTTCAACATCTCCTTCAGCGCCCTTCATTCCTTTCTCCAAACTGTCTCATATTTCTTCTGTCTCTCGTCCTCCGTCCTCCATCTCCTCCATCTCCCTCATTTTCTGAGGTGTTCTGCTTTTATTAACATCACCTCATTGGAGTTCAAGTTCAGTCCTATTGAATTCTCACTCTTTTAGCAGTTTCTTCACCTCTTCAATTTGGTTTTCCATCGGCAGCTTATGTGACATCACTAGATAAAGAAACCAAAGGTTTCGTTATCGAAAGAAACATCGATACAAAAGAAACGTTCTTCAAGGGTTCACAGTGAAGACAATGGTTCTACGCAGAAACACAAACACTTGAATCATTTGCATTATTAGAAAGCCATGCATCTCTATTGTCATGCTTCTATATCATTTGAACACGACAGCTGTTTTTTTTTTGTCCTGTGATTGTTTCACGATATATGGACCTATAGAAAAGTTGTAAAGCTGTAAAGTTACTATTTTGGAGACGCTTGCTTTTTTTAACAGCGACAATATTTAAAATAATAAAAAAATAATAATAAGCGCAAGGCTCAGTGAATCAGACCCACATCAGAGCAGCAATAATTATGAGAAGGGTTCTCTACATATTTATGGTTCGTTAACTTCAGTTAAGATAGATTTTACTTACTTTTAGTTGGCTTTTATTATTTGTCTTATTAAAAGTCAATTCCTTTGCTGTTGCAGTTCAGTTTGTTTTTTAGTGTTGTTTGTTTGTGTGTGTCACACCCTTATCTATCTTTTCGTTCCCTCGTTTTTCCCATATGCGTTTCACCTTCACCTGTTCAGTGCTTGCATCTGAGTGTTTCCAGCGATTCCTCATGTTATATAGTCCTTCCCCCTTGTTTCCCACTTGTGTTCATCGTTCATTCAGTCTCCTTTTACACCTCTCGGTTCCCTTGTCCGTTTCCGCAGCCTTCTTTCTCGTTTTGTCATGTCTGTTTGTTTTTGTTTTCTTTCTTTTTAAATATTCTTTTGTTTTATTTCCATTATGGACAATAAAAGATGTTTGCATCTGTACCCGCTTTATCCATCTCCTCCGTCAACACTACAGTGTTTCTTCGTTTAAAATTATAATTGTAAAAAATGTTGAATTATATAAAGTTCTGGTGCTAAGGAGTTACCTCACGCTCAATATTAGTCTATAATTCAATTCAAAGGTTCAGTATGAATATCATTTTGTGCTTAAACAGTACTATTGATTAATTGAAATTCCTGCAAATAGTTCTTTCTAGCAGATTACATTGTCTGATTTCTCAATTATTTCAATAACAAAAATACTTGAAAATACTAAAACTATACTTACACTAGTAACATACTTTAAGATGTCGTCAGTTCATTCTAAAGGACAGAAAACTAGCTGTAAAAATTCAGTTTTTAACCAGATTTTATCACATTATTATGTAATATAATATTTATATGTGTATTGTACGTAACTGAATTGCTAACAAACCAGAGCAAGTAGTATTACTTTGTTTATTCTTATCAGAGGAGTAAACAATATCTAATAGAAAGATATTTGATACACATTATTGGACTATAGATAAAAAGTAACTGGATAGAATCTTATTTGTCTTCAAAGGTCATATTTTGAATATGTGTGTTAATTTATTTTTTCTCTGCTGCCTGCCCCTCAATTTTATTTAGATATTAGACATAGAGGGTCTTGAGGGGGGGCAGTGTGACTGGGTACTGTTTTTTAGTGCTTATATTGCATCTGTCCCTCCAATTTTAGTGTAGTTTTCACACACTCTTTTCATTTTACACACTCGCATCAATGCGTGGGAGGAGGGGGTGGGCAGGTCTTCTCACACCCCAGTCTCGTGCACCTCGCCTGGGGTGGGTATCGGCTGGCTGTCCAGGGCTGGATTGGCTGCTTCCCTGGGTTGCTGCTGGCCCGGTGCCGATATCTGCTTGCCCACACCAGGTGTTCATGTACGTTCCGTGTGTGTGCATAAGTGTGTGACTGGCGTGTGTGACTGGGATGTATTTATCTTCTTCTTATTTATTTTTTTCTTCTTCCTTTCTTCTTTCTTTTTTCTCTCTCTCCTCTTTTTCCTCTCCTTTATTGCCTGTCAGGTCTGGCTGAATAAATAAATAAATTAAATACAAATACAAACAATAACAAGAATAGGCTATAGAAACCTATAGAGCTGTTCTTGTAAAACCAAATATGTTTGGTACATCAGTGCATTCAGACTACCTAACTCTAACCCAGACTACCACCAGACAACACAGGTTAAAAAAAAAAGTTTATATTGAGGATGCTGCAAATATGTGATGATTGACTCAGAATTCATAAACCATGATTCAACAGTTCAACAATTTTCTACAAGAATTATTTTCCAAAAAGTTTGATCCCAGTAATAGTACATTATACATACATTCATGTTCGTCTCATCGATAAATCCAAGATCATGTGTTACAACAGTTATACTAAACTGGCAATAGTCCTCTATCTAAAAAGTTTGAGAGTTGGAGACTACAGAAGATGTTAGGACAGTCAAAACTGAGGAGGTTATAACATATTGTGGTCTGGAAAGGTAGCCAATAACAAGCCATTACACTTAAAACAAACCACATTACTGGTGGGTGTATAGACAGACGCTGTGTTCTCTTACAACATCCCGCCCCAATCTGAATAGTAAATAAAATAGTCTAGAACTAAAATGATTAAATGAGTTCCAACTGGCAGTCAAGCCTAATTTCGAGGAGAATAGATCAACCTGCACTTTAATGCTGGAGGATCATCATATGCATCGAGGAAATCTCCAAGCTAATTTAGCTCTGTTACCCACAAGCCTTCAGTCCTTTTATTTATTTATTTATTTCCTGCAAAAACCGCAGAGTGTTCTAATGCACTGATGCAGGGTAGCTGGTGGCCAGAATTTGATGTCACTGCAGTGAGTTCTTCTGGTGGTGCCAGCTCCATTTCCATCAGAGACCTCCAAAGTGTTGGCACAGAAAAGCAAGCAGGCAGTAAAAAGCCATCCATCAATAAGAATAAGAAGCCTAGACAAGAGGTCAACTATTATCCTGACTGGGCAAGAAGCCACAGAGAGGATCCTACGCTTCTATATATATATATACCATGATGTCATCATCACTGTATTCGCATCACGCTGCAGATGGATTTGGGCAGTGATGTAACTATAGTTTTGCATTATTTATTTTCTGAAAAGACCTCTCGCCTACAGTCAGGATGCCCTTTCACATTTTTGAACTAATGCAATGTCTCAATAGCAAGCAAGCGTTCAGACGTAGTGTACTATATCTATACTGACCAAAGACCCATCAGAGAAATAGATACTGACCAGCTGTGTTTTTGGTTTGTCCATTACATATGAGCTTGTTGGACATTCCTTTCCACCTATGTTCCATATTGTACCCAGATATATTCAGTGGGGTTGAGGTCAGGGCTCTGCACAGACCACTGGTGTTCCTCCACACCAAACTTGTCAAACCAAACTCGCCAAACTTTGCACGCACCAGGCCATAATCATGCTGGAACAGGAAATGGCTAGCCCCCAATTGGCACTCAAAGACTCCACTCATTAAGTTTGCATGGTCTTCCGCATTGTAGCTGAGCTTTGCAGCGCCAAGAAGCTTTCATTACACAAAAAAGCAGTTACAGTTAATTAAAGCAAATCTAGCAGGGCAGAAATTTCACTAACTGACCTTTAGCAAAGATGAAATTCTATAACAGTGGCTTGTTTAAAGTCACTGAACTCAGTATGACCCAGTGTGTTCGTCTACTGAGACTGCGTGGCTTGATTTTACACACCCATTAGCAATGGGTTTGGCTAAAAGAGTCTGAATAATTAGGTTGACAGGTGTCCACACACTTTTGGCCACATGGCAATGATATTACCTATTGGCCTATAGGTCTGCCACAATGCACACGTGGTTTGTAAATAACTTGCTAAATAGCAGAATATGCTAAAGTTGTTGTTCTGGTCTCCACAGATCTCAGATCGATCGTCGGTGTGATGTGCTGCAATAAGAAGTTCGTTCTGTGGCAGGCTTTGTTGTAGCTGCCACCGTCATTGTATAAACAGAATTATAACACCCTGGTTTAAGTTGGTTGGTATCTGCTAACGTGTGAACAGCTTAGTTTCTGGACTGGACTGGACTGGAACAAATTCTTTGTAAATTTCAACAACTTTTAAGGGCCTCCATGTGTCTGTAGTTGCGGTGTACAGGAATTGCTTTCTTTTGCTTTTAAATAGACGAGAACTTGAATCTTAACTGTGGTTTTAGCAGCCTCTATAACGTATATACCAGTAGCAAACCGTGACCCTTAAGTGCTCGAGTTTTCAGAGGGGGTGGTTTTGACAGTTTGGGGGGACATGGGCTTCAATCGTAACTCAGCGAACTAGCGGTGGTAGCCTAGTGCTAGCTAGCTGTTTCTCCAGCTAGCATCGCCACAGCGGTTGGAAATGATCATACAGTTAAGCCCCGCCCACTTAGAGGGAAGATATGATTGGTCAGTTTTACTGTCATTTGAAATTGGTATGGAGCTGAATTATAACTGCCTGGCCCCCTCTGTACATGAACAGCGGGACCACCAATCACCAACATTCTGCAGAGGCATCACAGTCCTTATAGGGGGAGACACAGACTCACAGGCTTCCACTTAACCCCTCACACTCCAACACAGATTAAATAGACACATCTGAATAATTTATTATATTTATTGAATATATTTTTATAATTGTTTAGATGTTGATTGTCAAACTGTAAGTATATAGAATAAAATTATATATATATATATATATATATATATATATATATATATATATATATATATATATATATATATATATATTTATATATATATATATATATATATATATATATATATATATATATATATTTATATATATATATATATATATATGTATGTGTGTGTGTGTGTGTGTGTGTTAAGAATATTTTAGGCCCTCTGAGAGGGCGTAGAGGGCCATGACAGTTCCCTACTGATCAGTGCTCAAGTCGTAGGTGAGCAGAGTGGAGCGATTCATCATTGTTGATGTAGTCAGTGTCATGCAAGTTCAGACATGCAGCAAATGTTACTGACCAGAATATAGCAATAACAAGCTGACGCAAGTAGCCAGCTAACCTACTTTGAAGAAAAAAACACAGATTATCAGCAACGAGTCGAGCTGCTGTGTGAGTTACTGAGAAAGAGAACGTCCAACCACAGAGAACACTCAGTGCCTTCCCTGACCACGGAGAGTGAGTCATGCTGTAAGCTTCCTTTAAAGTACTGTTTATGTGATAGAGAGAGTTTTAAAGGTCTACCAGGTCTACCAGGCGTCCCATTTTCTCAGTATCTTTTAATGATTTTCGAAACTCCTCTTTTATCTTTCTTTGACTTTCACTTCTGGATGCATGTGGATCTTATATCTTATACGGATCTAGTGGTTCAAAGTCATAATACATTTTGGACTTTTGCTTTGAGGGATTGAATACAATCAAAACTTTACTTTGAAGTGTTTACATAATGACTGTTTCAGTGATAATATTAGATCATTTGGAGCAGAACTCAAAAATATTTTCATTAAATAAAAAAAAACCTAACTGCTTAAAATGGGTGACAGGAATAGTGACAGGTAATGTGACTTAATCTAACAGGCTGATTTTCCGTCTACTAACGTTCTGACTACTAACTGCTCACCATGTGTCACTCCTTGCTCTCTGTGTATTAGTAGGGACATATTTTAAATCAGTGACTACTAAGTATTATTTTCACATGTAAAAAGTTTTGGGGTTGTGATTTGGGACACCTCCCAACACAAATGACTCTATAAAGGATAATTTTGTATATATTTGCACTATTACTATCTCCATTCATGCTGTAGGTTTTAATAGATCATAACAATATATGTGAATATCATGGATTTGAATACCTACTTTTATTATTTTCTCACATCTCACAAGCATTTAACCAGTGATTGAGTCATTTATTATTTTCTTGAGCTCTCTGTTTTGCAGCTATAGTTTCAACTATTTAGTTTTGGCCTAACAAGATGAAAAAATATTAATTAAATAAAAAAGCAGCATTTAGTGCAGCCCCTTATACATTTGTATGTATAATAGAGGCAAAAAGCTGTGCCATTTTCTTGTCCATTTCTGGCCTGAATGTATATAACCCATGCGTGGAGAAACCTGTAAGAGATTGTAATGGTTAATCAGCTGCTAGACAAATCCCGTTTTTCCGGCTGGTTTTCTCGGTTTTGTCCAGCACGGAACATTTTTACGTCAATAAAAAGTGATTAGTGTGATTAGAACATGCTGTGTGGTGCTGTGACCTGTTAAAACAATGTTTAATGAAGAAAACCATTAATCGAACGCTATCCAACCTCACGCTTCATTTAACTGTGAACCATCAGCCACCAAAAGGTTTAAAGATCAGTAAAAGCACACAGCATGCCAAATGGGTCCATTGAGAGTAGTGCAATGAGCCGCTGTCTAATGTTCGTAAGCTTCATTTCTCTTTTTTTCATTTTGGAAGAAGCAGCCAAGCTGTTATAATATACACAAAAGGTACACCATGAGCAGAAACATTTCTATATTGTTTAAGCATAAACTACTTTGGCTGAACGTTATCTAGTTCCACCTCGGTTTTTAGCTTGGTGTTGGTGGTGGAGGGTTTTAAGTGATGAGCTGTTGAAGGCCATTCTTCTTTATAGATCTTATCGTGAATATTAACCAAGAATATTAACTCATGAACAATACCTATTACTGTTCCCACCCTATTTAGTGATGAGGTCACTAACGGAAAGGAGTTTTTAGTAGTTTTGGTGAGCGCACACATGCACGACACAAGTAAATAAGTATTTACTAATTCATTTTCAACTATTTCAATCATTTCAAAATATGAAACATGTCTTACAATGTCTATTAATGTAGAATTTAATTGCAAGTGTGGCAGCAAAATATACAACACTCAGGTTTTGGTATGTCTGAAAAAGAAAGAGTAAAAAGACACATGGACAGTCATTATACACACTTCATCATTCTTCATGATCATACCGACAATACTTTAATATAAGATTTTAATACCAAAATTCAAACATGACGCACTGCTGTTTCTCCACTGATCTTCACGGCTTGAAACATCCATGTGTCACAAACTTGTTCCATGATATTTTATATATTCATAGCCAAGATACCCATACCTAGAATGTAGTGGAGCTTCAAAATGTTGTTCACGCACACAGAACTAACCAGAGTAAAATGGGATGGATACTGGCTCTACATTAATATCTATTTTTACTGGCAAAGTCAAAACTAGGGCAGTTGCTGTGGGAAGCTTGTGAATTATGTTTATCAATGTTGTGGAGCCCAGCTAATAATGTTAGCAGATTCTGAACTTGCCAATAAATGTGCTGGACGAGGTTTGGTTGACTTTTACAGGAAATGTGAGACTTCTCAGGAGCCATCTGGAAGAGAAGCAGGTGTGTCCAGTCATTCAACTAGGTGAGTACATAGTTGTGGCTGTCTGTAGATAGTGGATGACAGCCACTCATGTACGCTTATCAGTTATTTATGTGCTTTTGAGTCTCAGATGTATCCAACTCATTGCATGCATAATGGGGCTACAGCAATGTGAAACTTCCTCGGCTGCAACGTTGACACAGGCTTCAGAAGCTCACGCCATGCTTCTAAACACTTTGAGTGGAGATAATTGAATGATCACTCTAGTAAGCCTAGGAGAAAGTGCAGAACCCCTTAAGGTCTAACATTCAGCCAATTATGTTGTTTTTATATAATGGTACACTTAGCCTCCATTGCAATGCTAATGTGCATGACTACATATAAACACTGAGACTGAGTCTTGTAGAAGACCAGTTGCGTGTGTAATAGCGAAGGCTCTATATATGATTTCAAAGAATGTGTGGCAAAAAATGTTCCTACGGAAACAAGCTCACAGAAGTAAGCCAGATTGGGACTCCCTGTAGATACGTGGTCACCGCCTTCCTCCTGGAGACCCTATTTCCTACAGAGTTTAGTTCCAATCTGGATCTAACATGCTGCCTCATATCTACACTAATACTTTTGTTGCAGCCAACGTCTGAAGAAGGTAATGAGCTAGAGCAGGTGTTGCATGAAGGAAGACCTTCAGGACCAGGATTGGTGACCACTACTGTAGATCTACAGCCTGGCTATGATCTATGTCTGATACAGCTGGTAAGTCTTTTAGGAACATATTAAAACATTAGGACCAGGTGTGTAGGTGTGTAACATTACATTACAGGCCTGCAGACTTTCCAACAAAGATTGGGCATCTGAGATTGATGGTTGTAGCAATACACATGGCTTCTTAGTCACAAACTATTATTAAAGATGTTAATGTTTTGATTATGAGTTTTATATATTAGCACAATAACAACAGCAACCTTTTTGTCTGTAAAATACTGCTGAGGAATTTGCAAGCCACAAATTTCAGCAAACATCTGCCAGTTGTTTTTTTTTTAAGCTTCAAGATTGGATTACTGTAATGGTCTTTTGGCGGAGCATCCTGCAGTGCACTTTAACAAGCTTTGAACAAGCAGAGTTCTCATTATTAGTAAAATACCAAAACAGCAGTCAAGCTGCAGCTCCATTTCTCTGGCTTCCTGATACATTTTTAAATATTTCTCATGTAACACCACTATAAAATTCTATGGTCCAGCCCCTTGACATTCCTATGGTCTTAATATGTATATTGCCTGCTGTAACTCAGTAGAGCTTTTTCCTTCAGTTCTCTGCTACTATTAGAGTACCAGTGAATACTGGGAGTTTGGAATTTTAATTTTTAAGCCTTAGTGAATGTAGTCTGTCATTTTATAGACATTTACTTCATTATCTTTTATTCAGAATTAGAATCAGAAATATTTTATTGATCCCAGGGGAAAATTGCAGTTTTTACAGTAGCAGAAGAAGAATATACACTCTAATAATAATTTACAACATAAAAGAAATTTGTAGTATGTACACATATATAAGTCTTATAATACAATAGAATAATAAAATGTAAAGTTTTTTAGTCTGCCTATGTTCTGTCTGTTTATAGTCTGCCTATGTTCTGTCTGTTTATACTGTAATCTTATTGACACCTTAATTACTATGAGAGGTGCTATATAAATACAATTTGCTTGATTCTCTATTGTAGGTTATGTGAAATATGAACTGTGTACAGATGCTCGCTGTAATCAAATGTGAGCTAACTACTGTCGTCAGCTATTTGCCAATTTTGTATTAAACTATTATCGTTCCCCTGGGGCACATAAATGCAGTTAAACACCAACTTAACCCAAAAAGTTGCATAATGCATAATGTATAATAAGCATGCATTTAGCATTTATAAGCAGACGCTATCTCAAAGCTTATTATTGTGTAAATTGAGGTCAAAGCATCAAGGATTTGGCTCAGATTTGCATACATTACTTTTCTTCCCTGACAAAAAATCATGTAGAGCAAAGCGTGGAGCGAAAAGACATGAAACGTGGCCAATGGGCAGTACTCGCTCCTGTTACCGAGGCACACAAGAGGAGCCCAACTAGCCTGAAGGAGTGCTACAACATAGTGTTTTACATGTTGATCCATACCTCCTATGGCTTACAGAAATTCTGACTGGCAAATCTGCAGTTTAGTGAAGGTCAACCTGACCAATAATCATAAGATATGAAGGTCTTTTGATACAATATGACTCACTGTCATTTATTCTCTGCCCCATCATTGAGCTGATCGGTGCTTTGACCCTGCAGATTGTTGCTTGCAGCTATATTTCTTACTAACACTAACACTAAAAAAACAAACCAAGTGTATGGTCTTTTCAAAAGCTCGTTCTCAGACTTTAGAGTCCATTGAAATTCATTCCTTAAAAGGGGAAAAATTTGAAAGAGTGTCTTCCTACAAGTACTTAGGTATTTGGCTGGATGATAAGTTCTCATTCAGTGTACATATTGAGAAATTACTGAAGAAACTGAAGATTAGACTAGGTTTTTACTATCATAATAGGATCTGCCTGAATCTTGCAGCTCAAAAAACAGTTGTACAAGCTACTTTTTTAAGTGTTTTAGATTATGGGGACATCATTTACATGAATGCTGATTCCTCTTTACTCTGGCAGCTAGAGCCTGTGTACCACAGTTTCTTACGTTTTATAACAAATTCATTGTTTATCACACATCACTGTGTACTTTATGGTCTAGTTTCTTGGCCCTCATTAAGTCTAAGGAGACAGCAACACTGATATATCTTTCTTTATAAAGCTTTGTTGGGTAAACTTCCCTCCTATTTGAGTACCTAAGATCAAATTAGAACTAGACAGAAAGTTATTTTCTTATTTTGCACCTTGGTCTTGGAATAACCTTTAGAACAAATTACAGCTTAATGATTTAGTCTCCTTGAGTGAGTTTAAAGAATTGTTAAAGAACAGAAGCCTGCAATTGCTACACTTAAGCTGGACTGTTTTTTTTATTATTATGTATTTTCCTTGTGTTTATTGTTGTGTTGTGTGAATATGGGCATGTAAATTGTCTAAGGTCTGTTTGATATGTTTTATGTTCTTGTAACTGTAAATGGTGTGCTGTCTAGGCCAGGTCTCCCTCGAAAAAAGAGCTTTTAATCTTAAGGGACCTCCTGGTTAAATAAATAAATTTAAAAATTGCCAACAACACTAAGAAAGACAACTTTGGTTCTTCAAGTCCAAGTTCTTGTAAGACTTGCAAGATAATAAGAACATAAAATAAAAAAAAATAAAAATGTTTCTCAGGATTCCATCCAGGATCTATTAATTTAAATATAAATGTTTTTTTACGGTCTAGAAATCTCCCAAACAGCATGCCCCATTCTGTCCAGAGGTTGTTCAAAAATGTGTTGTTTTAACAGGAACTTCAGTAACATCAGTCAACTGTCCATGGGGACTTCAGAGCTGACAGTGGTCTCGTTTTCCATCCACACATTTCATTCATACTTAATCATGGATGCCCTGTGGAAACATT
This sequence comes from Megaleporinus macrocephalus, assembly GCA_021613375.1. Taxonomy (NCBI): domain Eukaryota; kingdom Metazoa; phylum Chordata; class Actinopteri; order Characiformes; family Anostomidae; genus Megaleporinus; species Megaleporinus macrocephalus. The sequence continues at coordinate 48,285,536 of CM038712.1, read as the reverse complement.
CCCAGTCAAGTGTGATCAAACGGCAGTGGCTTTCCAGACTGCCCGTACCTGGTTTCATCTCCCATAAAGAGAGCAATCAGGCTCCAATGAAGAAAGAAATACACAGACACCACAGGATACCGCCCGAGCGGAATGTCAGATACCGCCCGCATAAATAAGAGGAAATTAAGCTTCTCCTAACAGCACCTGGAGAGTGAAAGAGTATAAAGAGTGAAAAAGCTCTCATGTCTCTGCAGCATGACCCACTGCTTAGACTCATCAAAGACCACAGCGCTGCAATAATGTGCTGTCAGAGCATTCAACCTGTGTGGTGGCTGAAGATCACACGGCAATGATGATGGCAGGAGGCATCCTACTAGCTTGGCATGTTCCTCACGTATAGATTTTAGAATGTCTTTACAATCATATGCAAATATTTGTGCACCCCTTGTCAAATAACATGTTTTGTTGCCTTTGTAAGTAAAAAAAAAGGTTTAACGCTTTCTCTACATTTAATAAATGATTAATGTTTATTTGATTAATTTTACTCACTGGGGAATTATTATGTTTTACATTTATCCAATATTTTCAACACAGCACATTCATGGAAACTGTGCACCAAGTTAAAAGAAGGCACTATGGTTTACATTGGCTCCCAGTATAATGTGTTCATTTATTTTCACTTGCCATTTGACTAAAGGTGTTCAAACATTATATATGTATATGACTGCATCTCAGTCTTTAGCAACTTCATGAATTTCCATTTTAAGAAACAATCAATTCACCAAACTGTATTCACGTGATTAATCAGTTTACATTAAACCTTTACATTAAAAAGCCAGACTACTGTAAATACAGGGCATGAAACAATGCCATTCCATGATAATATGATTTGTACAGAAAGTGTGATACTGTTTTCTGTTGCAAATTATCAATTCAGAATCGGACTCACACGTACAAGACATTTGTTTTTGGTTACAGTAGCGCACAGTGCACGATAACTGACATTACAGAATTAACAAACACACCCAACCTAGTCATCCTACACACACACACACACACACACACACACACACACACAATGACATATACTCACAGACACACTTGTTGTATAAGTGCTGAGTGCAGCAGTAAAGGACAGTGCAGACTGAATTAAATAGATATAAATATGAAGAACAGAAGAGTCACTGGTTGAGACGGTGGTACCGAGTGTTCTGAGACTCAATCAGATAAATAAAGAGCAGTACAGAGAAAGAAGAGTGAGAGAACATCTGGATATGGATGTATGTATGTAGTAGACTGTACAGAGAAAGAAGAGTGAGAGAACATCTGGATATAGATGTATGTATGTAGTAGACTGAACAGAGAAAGAAGAGTGAAAGAACATCTGGATATGGATGTATGTATGTAGTAGACTGTACAGAGAAAGAAGAGTAAGGGAACATCTGGATATGGATGTATGTATGTAGTAGACTGTACAGAGAAAGAAGAGTGAGAGAACATCTGGATATGGATGTATGTATGTAGTAGACTGTACAGAGAAAGAAGAGTGAGAGAACATTTGGATATGGATGTATGTATGTAGTAGACTGTACAGAGAAAGATGCGGTGAGGACAGATTCTGTGGTGCACCATCAGCTCTTTAGGCAGATTGAACTTCCTCAGCTGACACAATTGTTTGGAACATTTTCCACCAAAATGAATAAAGTGTAAAGTTGTGCTTCTACTGGTTTGGAATAAAAACCTGCATCCACGTCTTCCATTTACGACCGGTTAAGACTGGACATCAATGAAGTAAAATACTTACATACAGTGTTTTATATTTCATAGAAGAGTTTTTATAAACATGGCGTAGAGTGGTTTCCTCTTCTACACAACCGATGGACTTGGCTAACTCTTGGGTATTTCATATCATGTCTTTGTGACGTGTCACTCATTAACTGGATGGAAACTTTCTTTCTCACATGAAAAGCTTGTTTTATTTCAGCTTGGCTCTATTTGTAATTGAAACTGACTGTGGAAAAGTCTCATTATCTTCCAAAAAATGTATTCTCAACAGTAAGAACACCAGATTTCATTAGAACAGACAAAAATAAGCAGATATACAATACAAAGTAGTATGTATATCTTAGACAAGTAGATAACATTGTAAAAGTAAGTTTGAAGAACAAAGTTTAGTTCCAGATTAATCCTGTACACTTCAGACATAGACTTGTATAGACTTCTTCAGCAGCAATCTTGATTTAGTTTAATGAAGTACTGAGTAGTGAATGCAGGTATTAGATGAGAACTGTAAATAATAATGGGCTGCCACAAGGAGAAGCTTGAAATGGGTTAAATAAACACTGACATATGTAAAACCACTACTTACTGTGTTAATGTTTTTGCTTTTGCTGAGGAAATAAAAGCTTCCTGTCTGGAAATATAGTTTATATATATATATATATATATATATATATATATATATATATATATATATATATATATATATATATATATATATATATACACACCTTTCCACAGTACAGTATTTCATTGCTGATCTGAATTTGGTAACAGCTACTGTGAGGTATCCAGAAAGAATTTTTACAATTTTTTTGTTCTTGTTGAATCTAAAACAAAAAAAAAAGTCAATGAATTAACACACTATAAAATGATTGATGTAATTCTGTAATTACTTATCAGGGGTCCAACCTCTGTGGATTACAGGGCCAATGCAGCTCAGAACCTGATTGCTTGTGTAAAGAGGATTCTTCAGTTGACCAGAGCCACTGCCTGAAAGTGAAACCGTTCAGTCTCAAGAAGAGCAAGTGGAGCATCGGGCTTGCTCTAGTGGAGGTGGAGAGGTTTGCGTCGGCTCAGTCGGCTCTGATTAGCCCAGACATTCGGGAGGTCAGGCTGAGACTGACCAGGCAGCGCCGCTAATTGGAAGCCTCAGGTCACTAACTCCAAAAGCGTGATCTTGCCAGCAGCCTGCCTGATCAACATTAAGCGATGTGCTAGGATCGATGGCGGTTGCCTAGGGGAACATCCGGCTAGCCGAGAGCCCACATTGTCGTGTTTCCCCCCGCGATGCCCATTTTTCCTATTCATTAGGCTGCATTAACCTCCTGCCTGAAGGCAGGACCTAATAGGCAGATGAGGGTCACAGAGGGGAAAATGATGTTAAACAATTATCCAATTAACAGCCTCTCATCTCCAAACAATTGCCTGAGTATCAGCAGACTGGATGGGGGTTATAACATGTTATAGTGAGAATAAACTCTACCAGTGTGGCTGCAATGTGTTAGCAAGAGAGCAAGAAGCTGTCATGTGGGTGCCTGTTGTTTTTCAGTGAGTACATGTGGGGTTGGGGGGTGCTTTATGTGAACATGGTGAGGGCTCTCACTTGAATTGCTCTGAAGTGCAGTTTCATACTGCTAATGCAGTCTGGACTTAAAATGTACTCTGTGACGGCGGGATGAGTCACAAATGTTATGCTACATGCGTTCTCTTCATTTCTCGAACGGGGACGACCGTCTTCCAGAGAGGCATTTTTCTGAAGGCTGATGACTCAAAATGTACAGCCTTTGATTTTATTACTGATAATTATGTACACTTCTTGGATGTTTTATAGAATTCTATATACCCACCAACTGCTGTACAGTGGTTGCATTTGCTAAGATCAAAGTATCCTCACAACACAAAACTTGCATTGGCATTGCATCACTAGCTTACATCAGCATTTAATTGTTTACTGAATCGTGGGCCAGCGTGGAGAAAATAGATGGAACATCTCAGAGGGTTATAAAGTAGAGATGGACGATCAGCGTTTTTAAGGCCGATTCCGATCGCTGATCACTTTTCAGCGCCATCGGCCGATAGCTAATACCGATAGAGGGCGGGGCTATATGTCACAGCAGGGCTACATGTAGTTATTAGCGCAAGCAAGTCATGAAACATGGTCTAAACTGGTTTATTATCATTTTTAACAAGATCATATAAAACTGAATAATATTTTTAACTAAATTAACAGTAAATAAACAAAGTAAATCAAACAAATATCCCCAATACTGCAATCATTACATTTAGACCCTAATTTAAAACGAAAAAAGCTAATTAAATAAATACAGTAAAAACTGCAGTCATTAAACACAGACTCTGTTATTTTAAACTAAAACTGTAATCATTAAATGTAGATCTTGAATTGCTGCTGCTGTTCTGTTAGTACCGGTCAGATCTGGTCTGTATGGTGTTCTGGGTTGTTTGTTTTGTGCTAGCTGTGCATGCTAGCTCTGCTGTTTGCTGATAATTACTGTATTCAGCAACGTGGTGTACTCTAAAAACCGTATCAGATTAGAAATGTCGTTGTTTTGGTTTCCAAAGAGACACAGTTGATTTTACAGATTTTAAAAACGCTCTGGATGAGTCTGTGTCACATACAGAGGAAACGCAACGCAAAGAAAACTGTTTTCGCGAGGCACTGCTTTAGTCAGTCTGTGGAAAATCAAAGGGTATGTGTTTCCACCTAGTGGTTCAGATAGGAATTGCAGGGAGCTGGCCGGAGGGGGTTTCAGCGAAACGCTAGCTGGAAATATAGGAATTAGGCTCATTGGTTTAACACCATCGATCGGCTCTCGGGATCGGCTAAATTGGAGAAATATCGGCCGTTCACAGATCGCATATTTTGATTAAAAATCGGCCGATACCGATACATAGCCAATCAATCATTTCATCTCTATTATAAAGAAAAAAAAAAGAAAGCAAATATAACATCTAAGAAATCTGTATAATCAGGATGTCACGATGCGGAGACTACTCAACCAAAGACATTCAGATGTGCTGCCCATGTCAATCAGCATTTTCCATTGACATCATCAGTGAACGTCTTGAATACTGCTGAGGCAACATGACACATTATTGCAGAACAACTATGTACTCGGCTACAAAGTTCACTACAAACTTAAGGACAACGTATCCCCTCAAGCTGATGAATAAAAGGGGGCTTGAATGGTTAAAACACCCTCTCTTGTTTGCTACACTGCCTCTTTGACAATCAGCTCTCTTTCAAGCTGAACCGAGAGGCCTTCACATGTCTCTGTAGGCCAGAGTTAAAAAGCAACATACTCGTTATAGCATGATGATAAATAATAAAAATGCCTCAAACTACACAGAGAGAAAGAGGGAGAGGAGGAAGAGAAAGCGAGAGCGAGAGCAAGCATGCTCCATAAACCTCTCACACATTTGGATTCCATTGAGCTCGATGCTTTTACTACGACTAGCTCGTTACGTTTGATTTCCTGCTTTGGGTGCAGTTCAGACAGCGGGCTCTGCGAGAGTGCGTCAGATTGCACCAAAGGGAATGAGCTGCTCCTCTCCGAGCTATGAAAGATCCGTTGATGAGACTTGCTGGACTAGTGACGTAGGCTCGTCATTGGCGACGGTTATATAACACAGTGTAATGCGTCATGTACAGTGTGACCCACCAGATCAGAGGACCCGAATAAGTCAAAACAAGTACACGGGCAAGTGCTTGATTAGGGAACTAGGTGTCTCTGATGATGAATATCTGGGTCAGAGTTTTAAGCAGCATGTCTGAGGCTTTTCATTAACTTTTAATCGCCTACTTTATACTTTATGTATTGCGTTTTCTCCTCCTTTAAACATCAACAGAGAGGCAGGTTAAAGTACTGCTTTCAAGTAAAAAGTCAAGCAGAGTTCACTGGTAATAGACCAACTCTGTATGGGTTAAACAGGGTAGCACCTGTTTTGAAACAGTGTCCATGTAAATTACTGTGCAGGGAGACCTTTGCATCTACTGGATTTGCTTGTCAACTGATGTTTAAGAGCGGCAGTCCTGGAGATGCCCTCTCAGTAGGACTTGACGTTAAGACTTCCTCTTTAAATGTCACATACTTGCTCTTATATAAACTGTGCCCTTTAGAACGTTCCTTTAATTATAGCTGTAATGGTCTTGATTCCAGTCGTCCTGAAGACCACAAAGATTGCTGGATTTGGTCCAGCTTCTCTCTGTGAGCAAATGAATGGTATCACATGAGAAAGGTTTAATGAAGACAAGTCAAATCCCGTTCAGATATAGGGTCTGTCTCAAACCCTAGTGAGTGTGTAAGTAGTCTGTCTAGGTAGCAGCTGTGTAAGTAGCAGCGTTCTCTCCTCATCTCTCCTCATAAAACAGATTACTGAGACGCTCTAGTTAGAGAGAGACTGCGTCACGGCTTGTTCCCGCCCACGGCAGCTGGTTTAACTGGTTTAGCTGGTTGCTAAGTTACCGGCCAGCATCCAAAACAATAGCCCAAGGCTTAAAAATCCGCTAGCATAAATGCTAAAGGCTTGAGTATAAAACTGCTAAATGGCGAAGGACTCGTTACAGAGTTGATAATAAAATACTGTTTTGTGTGATTATATGACCAGAAACACATTAAAACTCCAGAGAGAATCAAAATAACTCACATTTTAAAACCACTTCACTGCTCGTAGATTAGCCTGTGTTGCATCATGGGATTGTCTTAGCGGCTGAGGAAGCGTTCGATGCCTAAATCAGGTCTAAATAAGGTTCCTCAGTAGACAGCATGTTTAAGGTATGTAAGAACTGGGACAGTTTACATGTCGGGAGCGCATACTATGGGTGTGTCTCAAATCCTAGTGAGTGTGTAAGTAGGCTGTCCATGTAGCAGCTGTTTAAATAGCAGTGTTCTCTCCTCATAAAACAGATTACTGAGACGCTCTAGTTAGAGAGAGACTGCGTCACAGCCTGTTCATGCCCAGTGGTTTAGCTGGTTGCTAAGCTACCGGCTGGCATCCAAAAATCCGCTAGCATAAATGCTAATGTCTCGAGTATAAAAGTGTAAACGGTGAAGGACTCGTTACAGAGTTGATAATAAAATACTGTTTTGTGTGATTATATGACCAGAAACACATTAAAACTCCAGAGAGAATCAAAATAACTCACATTTTAAAACCACTTCACCGCTCGTAAATTAGCCTGCGTTGCATTATGGGATTGTCTTAGTGGCTGAGGAAGCGTTCGATGCCTAAATAAGGTCTAAATAAGGTTGCTCAGTAGACAACATGTTTAAGGTATGTAAGAATTGGGACAGTCTACATGTCGGGAGCGCATACTATGAGGTAAAATACTGCCTATGTAGGAGCTCACTAGGTTTTGAGACACACCCATACATTGCTGTTAAGTAAAGTACAAGTACAGGCATATTTTCCACTGAATGTGGTTGACCAAGACATGTTTGGTGTGCACATTTTTCTTCATTAGTTTAGAACTGGAACGCAGGAGCACGGGGGCATGTTGTAAAACATCATTTTGCAGGTACACAGTGGTAGTGCAGTAAATAGGTTTGTTTGCTGTGAGAGTTAGAAATTGTGTATTGAGTAATGATAGACCTGCGAGAACGAAACATTTTCTTTTGCAAACGCAGACCAAAGAAACCCACAGGTCTGCAACTTTGCCACCGGTTTCCTACTGATACAGAACCTTTTTGGCACTGAACCACATAAAAGTGTGTGTGGTCATTGTTTTTCATCTGCAATTACAAGTCCCACAGCCGCACCAAGAACATATTTTGTTTATGGATCACACCTTCAAGAAGGGAAGTTGAGATCTGAGGTGAATGCTGTTTTCTTTTTGTTCCCTTCATCCTGCTTTCTGCTCACGTACGGTCATTCCATGTAAGCCACGAGGTAGGTGCCACAAGGGGAGTCACTGGTGGGTTAAGGATCCAATTTGACATGTCTCTTTATGTTTATGTTCAGGTGTAATCATACATGATTGAGGCTCTTTTGTGCAGAAAATGTGGTCCTGAAGTTCATAATCAGACACTGCACTGATTTTTTTGAGAATGGAATGATGAATAATAGCAATTTATGTATGCATAGAATGATACCAAACTGTACGTGGGAGAGAAGTGATTTCGGTAAGCTACACAAAGATGTTGGCGACGTTGAGAACTAGATCTAGTCTAGAAATGGTTTTGGAAGACTCTAGGGCTAAATTAAAGAAGCAAAATTGTCTTGGCTGGTCAGCTTCATTTAAGAAAATGAAAATTACCCATCCATACTCCAACCACAAATTTTGTTAGCTTTGCAAAATGCTGGGAAAAGTCCAGTTTAAGCTAATAATTTCAAATTTGAGTTTAGCTTCACTACAGAAGGTTCAATTTCCAGTGTAAAACTCTTCTCACTTAAAATACTTAAAACTGAAGGTAAAAGTATTATTCCAAAAACATACTGACAAAATTTGCCAAAAACCTGAATAACATACACAAAAAACACCTTTTTTTTTTTTTTTTTTTTACTTTTGGCTTGTTCTGACTACTGCTCTTGTGTCAATCTCCAAAACAAATGACCTTCTCTGCTGATGGCATAAGCTGACTTCCCTTTCTTATAAAAGGGAAAGACTTGTTCAGTCTTCCACACCAATCTCGCTCATCCATGTCTATATGGACCTTGCTTTGCACACTGGTGCACAATCATGTTGGAACACGTGAAGTTTGGAGCTTTGTAGCGATCGACTCTGCAGAAAGTTCACTCTTCAGCATTTTACATGGCTACCACTTCGGGGCTGAGTTGCTGTCATTCCCAATCAGTTCCACTTTGTTATAACACCACTGACAGTCGACTGTGGAATATTTAGTAGTGAGGAAATTTCACGATTGCACAGGTGGCGTCCTATCATGGTACCACAATCAAGTTCACTGAGCTCCTGAGAGCGACCCATTCTTCCACTATCGTGTGTAGAAGCAGTCTCCATGCCTAGGTGCTGGGCTTTACACACCTGTAACCATGGAAGTGATTGGAACACCTGAATTCAATGATCTGGATGGGTGAGTGAATACTTTTGGCAATATAGTGTACTTGAAAAGAAGTATTTCATGTCTACAACTGCAAGAAAAAATAAAATAAATAAATCTGCTTTGATTACTAGTAAAATATGGTATGACTTATCAAGTCACAGTTATAGACAAACTATCGCTGTCCAATGAAAAACATGTGTCTCCATTTTTTGTCAATTTTAAGTTTCCTACATCATTTGAACACACCAATGGTTGTTTACATTGTGTAAAAAATTCTTGATGAATGGACCAATAGGAGTGGACCAAAATAGCTTGAAAAAAATTCTGGTTCTGGTTCCATTGACTTGCATTGAAAGTAAAGTATGTTTTTGGTCTCTCCTGTAAAGTTACAATTTTGGAGGTACTTGTTTTTCATTGTATAGCGACGCAAACACAGTCTACCTGAACTAATAACACACAGATCATGTTATCGATTCAGCACACTGAGTCACCTAGAAAAGGCTAGAAAAAGTAAGTGAACCCTTTGAATTTGATAACCTGTTAGCAGCATCACCTCCTGTATTTCCCTGTACATTTCCTGTAGCTGCAAACAAGATTTAAACAACATCTAGGAGGACCAGTCCACCCTGCGGATGTTTTACAGTTCATCAGTATTTGTGAGATGCCTTGCTTGCACAGGCCTCTTCAGGTCACAGCATCTCGCTTAGGTTAAGGTCAGGACACCAAAACACAAATCTTCTTATTTGAATTCTTTTGTTGATTTGCTTGTATTGGTAGGGTCATGGGTTGCATCAATGAGGGTCTCTTCAGCCCAAGGTCATGGACCCCTGGCCTTTTTTCTAGTGAATTATCTTAATAAACCTTTACTTTTATTGTCCCCTCAATGATGTCAAAGCGTCCAGGCCTAGACCCTTTAGCACTGCTTTTGTAGCATCTTTTTGCTTAATGGAACCCTGTAACGTCTTGTGAAGGTTGTTTACATCCAGGCTTGGTTTGCACTAACCTTACCTGAGAAGAACAGGCTTTGTGTGCTGCCATGATTTAATTGGCTAAACATCTGTAAAACCCACACTTTCAATCTTATCTGTTTAACTCAAACAACTTTTGCTAATTAGTGCTTGGAAAAAAAGAAAAAAAAAGTTTCACTTACTTTTTCTAGCCTGTACTGTTGTTTACTCAATAAAAACAAGGAACATTCAACTGTCTGTGTTATTATTTCAGCTGGATTTTGTCTGTTCAAAGAGTTCACTTTTTCTTGCAACTGTACATTAACAAAGTTAATGCTGCTTCAAAGCTTTCAAACTGTAATGCACATCTTGCATCTTGCAGAAAGAATGATGGGGAGACAGATGAAAGAGGGAGAGAGAGGGGTGGAGGTAGAGAGAGAGAAAGATGGGGAGAGAGTTGAGACAGCGAGAAAGGAAGAGAGAGAGAGAGAATGGTGGAGAGACAGATGAGAGAGTAAGAGAGAGAAGTGGAGGTATAGAGATGGAAAGAAAGAAAACGATAGCTAGATGAGAGAGGGAGAGAGATGGAGGTGGAAAGAGGAAAGGAAGGAGAGAGAATGATGGGGAGACAGATGAGAGAGTGAGAGAGAGAAGTGGAGGTATAGAGATGGAAAGAAAGAAAACGATAGCTAGATGAGAGAGGGAGAGAGATGGAGGTGGAAAGAGGAAAAGAAGGAGAGAGAATGATGGGGAGACAGATGAGAGAGTGAGAGAGAGAAGTGGAGGTATAGAGATGGAAAGAAAGAAAATGATAGATAGATGAGAGAGGGAGAGAGATGGAGATGCAGAGAGGAAAAGAAAGAGAGAGAATGATGGGAGACAAATGAGAGAGGGAGAGAGAGGGGTGGAGGTATAGAGAGTAAGATGCGGAGAGAGACAGCGAGATGCGGAGAGAGACAGCGAGAAAGGAAGAGTGAATGAGAGAGAGATGGAGGTGAAGAGAGGAAAATAAAGAGAGAATGATGGGGAGACAGATGAGAGAGGGAGAGATAGAAGTGGAGGTAGAGAGAGAGAGAAAGTTGCGGAGAGAGTTGAGACAGAGAGACAAGAGTAGAGAGAGAGATGGAGGTGGAAAGAGGAAAAGAAAGAGAGAGAATGATGGGGAGACAGATGAGAGAGGGAAAGAGAGAGGTAGAAGTAGAGAAAGAGAAAGATGGGGAGAGAATAGAGAAAGAGAGAAAGGAAAAGAGAGGGAGAGAGAGAGATGGAGGTGGAGAGAGGAATAGAAAGAGAGAATGATGGGGAGACAGATGAGAGACGGAGAAATGATGAGAGAATGATGAGAGAGGGAGTGAGGGGTGGAGGTAGAGAGAGAGAATGATGGGGAGAGAGTTGATAGAGGGAGAGAGAGAAGTGAAGGTAGAGAGAGATAAAGATGGGGGGAGAGTTGAGAAAGACAGAGGGAGAGAGAGAGATGGAGGTGGAGGAGTAAAAGAAAGAGAGAGAATGATGGGGAGACAGATAAGAGAGGGAGAGAGAGAAGTGAAGGTAGAGAGAGATAAAGATGGGGGGAGAGTTGATAAAGGGAGAGAGAGAAGTGAAGGTAGAGAGAGATAAAGATGGGGAGAGAGTTGATAGAGGGAGAGAAGTGAAGGTAGAGAGAGATAACGATGGGGAGAGTTGAGAAAGACAGGGAGAGAGAGAGATGGAGGTGGAGGAGTAAAAGAAAGAGAGAGAATGATGGGGAGACAGATAAGAGAGAGGGAGAGAGAAGTGGAGATAGAAAAAGAGAGAGAGATGTGGAGAGAGTTGAGACGGAGAGAGAGGAGAAGAGAGGGAGAGAGATGGAGGTGGAGGAGGAAAAGAAAGAGAGAATGATGGGGAGACAGATGACAGAGGGAGCGAGGGTTGGAGGTAGAGAGAGAGAGAAAGATGGGGAGAGAGTTGATAGAGGGAGAGAGAGAAGTGAAGGTAGAGAGAGAGAAAGATGGGGGAGAGTTGAGACAGAGGAAGAGAGAGGGAGAGATGGAGATGGAGGTGGAGGAGGAAAAGAAAGAGAGAATGATGGGGAGACAGATGAGAGAGGGAGCGAGGGTTGGAGGTAGAGAGAGAGAAAGATGGGGAGAGAGTTGAGACAGAGGAAGAGAGAGGGAGAGATGGAGATGGAGGAGGAGGAGGAAAAGAAAGAGAGAATGATGGGGAGACAGATGAGAGAGGGAGCGAGGGTTGGAGGTAGAGAGAGAGAGAAAGATGGGGAGAGAGTTGATAGAGGGAGAGAGAGAAGTGAAGGTAGAGAGAGATAAAGATGGGGAGAGAGTTGATAGAGGGAGAGAGAGAAGTGAAGGTAGAGAGAGAGAAAGATGGGGGGAGAGTTGAGACAGAGGAAGAGAGAGGAAGAGAGAGGGAGAGAGAGGGAGAGAGACTGTCATGATGTCTGAAATAGAAACAGAGACAGCAGACACTGTATAGCTGTATCTCTTCAGACTGTAGATCAAAGGCAGGCTGTAGTTTATTATGTGTGAAGATATGACAGCTGCATTCAGTCATGCCTGCTTAGCAACCTGGTTCACACGACTGGGCGACAACGACTGACCTGCACCAGGAACACGTTCTTCCCGTTGCACTATGAACGGTCCCTTTCCCGTGCAAACGCAGAACCTGTACTAGATATTCTATTGCTTAGAAATCACTGCAATGTCCGTAACGAACTCTCAGACTGAGCCGACGCTGAACGGCCGAGCACGAACTGCGGCCAGAGTTATGTTCTGTACTTTTAGATTTATGGAGTCAGTGGAGATCTCAGGGGAGGACTTGGAGACCATGCTTTTCCCTGATATTATAATTCTTTTTTGACAGAGCAAATAAATAAAACAGCACAACAGAAGCACGACGCAGAACCTCTCCAGCCGTTACCGGAAAGACTGCTCCACACAAAAACTGTACATACAAAAAGACAATTAAGCAAAATCTCAGCGTTTAATTGAGTATCAATTACACACAAGCTGCTATATCAATTATTACGTTGTTCATTCTAATCAGAAGACAATCAGGCATGATAGGATTGGACGAAGACGAGGGAAAATAAGAAAAACAACAAGGCTCAGAAATGTTGATCACTAAAACTAACAATTCCATGTGTAGTTCATTTAGGCCTCAACATCTGGGCCAAGACACAATCCCTCAGCACCATCCATCATGTTGAAAGCAAGGCTTCAGATGCTCACAAGGCTGGAAGATGACAAAAAAAGAAAGATATCCAATTAGGGTGCTGTTCGGCATGTGCATCTGTGCTAGTCACACCATTTAGCTGCAGCACATTGGTTTTATCAGCAAGTTTCAGTGTCACTTCTTATGGAAACTTGATGGAGTACAATCAGTCACTAAACCAGAAGCTGGAAAAAGGAGCTCACAGCCAAGATTGATTCAATTATGTCTGTAGACACCTCTAAAGAGGATAAAGGAGTCAATACACTCTCAGAAAAGAGATTCCTAATAGCCAATCACTCGCTCTGACTCACTGCTTTTCATCATGCTGCTAGCTCTGCGTGACCAGACAACTTGACCCTTGAGTTCTAGATTCCTTACTGAATCTATTTTAGACCCAGGATAATAGACTGGTCGGCCCAAACCAGTCTTGACTACAACCACATATCCGCCTGCTCCTCAGACCTGCTGTACTTTCAGTTAGTGATAGGATGCTCAGTACTAGCACATCCACACTGTGTTGAGCTTCTAAAGCGTATATGTTTCCCAGTTTGCTTAAAAATGGTTCCAACATCCCTCAATTTGAGGGTTTTGTTTGATAAGGAAGCAACAAATAATCTTCCTGAGCCATCATGAGTTATATTCTTCTCTTCTCTGATTTCAATAAATAACAATAATTATCAGACTCGCTCTAGTGGCTGGATCACCTGTCAGGTACCAAGAGTTTTTAGTGAACTGGGAAAATCTGCTTTTAGCTACAGTGCACCAGCGAGCTGGAACTCTCTACAGGAAACTGTGAAGCTCAGCTCGCTGGGATCACTGAACCATTTTAAACTTTTCTAATCACCATCAGAAAGCCTGTGATTGTTTTAAATGAATAAATCTCTCTATTAGGATTTTATTTTTATCTTATTATTATTATTTATTTTTATTTTTTTACGTTTGTTTTATTTTACTTTTATTTTAGTTATTTTTTATTATTATTATCTTTTTTATTTTTATTATTTATATTTTATTATTATAATTATCCATTTTTTATAGTGATTGTCTTATTGAGTATTTTTTTTAGCATTTCAACTTTTTATTATCTTGGTGTATGTAATATGTTTATTTTATATTCTTTTATATTCTTTTATAATAATTTTCTAACATTTTTTACATTTTTTTATGCATCTATATTAAATGTTTATTTAAAATTTGTATTTTATTTATTTATTTATTTTGTTTTCAATCCCTTTAATTGTATATGCTCGGCTGCATTGAAAATGAGGGCCACCCCTCAATGTATTTCCGAGAATAAATAAAGGTTGATTGATTGATTGATTGATATGTGAAGAGTAAAAGATGACTTAGCCCCAGCACAGTCAGGAGAACCTCATCAAAATATGCTATCTGTGTGCTGCTGCCAGTCATCCTGCAACGACTGAAGGTGTGAGATTGGATTTGGTGGGAGTATTCTGGACCACGTCATATGTTTTCACATAATAATAGCTCAGGCATATCCAGAAAGACTGGCCAGATGTTCAGGTCTCAAAAGCAAAATCAACATTACACTGATGAAGTTATGAAGACAGCAGTAGACGCTTCACGTGCATCCTCAGAAGACACATCCTTCACCAGGCTTTCTTTAAATGCTCTTTCAACGAGGTCTCAATCATCTGATTCATCCACTCAGCCAAGGGGTTCAAAGCACAACACACATTAGAAAATGTTCAACTGCAGGTTGCATGCAATTACACATTTCAATCAGAGTGGTCTCCAAATGCCTGAATCTTGCAAAGAATAGCTTAAAATAAAAAAAAAAGATAAAAACAACAGATGGTGTGGTTTTTCAGTATTCCCAACCCATATAGCTTACTATTAGTCTAATCTTTGAAGCATAAACATCTTCTCATTCATTTTTATGAACTTAAATTCTACATTTTCAATAAAGTGTAGACGAAATATGGAAACATTAGATAAATCTCAGTACAAACCAATATAAGGACCAATATAAAACAGTCACCAGAGACACAAGTGTCAAGTATTTCGAAACCTTGAGCAACTTTCTGACACAACTGCATCAAGCGCTTCAACATTTCCCAAAGTTTCATTTCACCCATCATTACTTTCCACCAGCAGAGTGGTATCAGGGGGCCAGACGTAATCTCATAACACGAATGTCTGAGAACAAGCATAGGCGTCTCATGGTGTAGGCTACAGACGAGGTGGGAGAGAGCTTCATAGCACTGGAATACGAAGGTTCCTTTCTAATAATTCCTCAAGCACATACATTCTGAGATGGTTTGAGATGCCTACCAGCTTACTGAATTCTAAACACACATTAAAAACCTTTAGTGATGTAACAGCTGAAAAAATGCATCCTACATGGCATTCATGTAAAGTTTTGGGCTAAATGTGGGCGTGAGTGTAGATTTAGGATGGGATTTGGATGGGAACAAACTGAGTATGATAATTCCAAACCAATCCAATGCCTGAATGCGGAGGAGTGCATACTGTGCACATCACTATTGTTTAATAGACAACACTCTAGCCCAGGGGTATTTAATTAGAGTTCAGTAAGGTCCAGTTAGAGGAGAGTTCCTCAGGACAAGATCCAGACCGCCATCATTTCTAACGTGTGTTCTGATTCAGTGGTGTATCCTGTTTACTGAAGTAGTCTAGTATCAGCATCTTATACCATCAGCTACTGAAACACCAACACACCACACATACCGTTCAGTATATTTCAGTATATTTACTGTTTAAATGCTGAACTGAAATAATTATTTATAAACTTCTAATAAATGTTTTACTCCAATAAAAACAAGAGCTACATAAAAAACAGAGGGCTTTTTTAAAAAAGTGCATCTTAAAGTGTTTATTTATAGAAACAGTAAATAAAACGTGCGTCTGAACTTTTCACAGATTGATATGTTGGTTTAGTGGTATTCTCCAAAACTAGGTGAGCGAGTTTCGGTCCATTCCTGGTTAAACAGTCAGTTTTCTGTGGACTTCTCTTTTTAGAGCACGTTATTCTCTCTGACTCGCTTTATTCTCCGACTGCTGCCTCTAACTTCGTACCTCGCCTGTGTACACACCGCACTCCCGAATCTGCACAGATCTGATTGGCTGAGGAGCCTTTGGTGATCTTACAGTGCAAGCGATTGGTCTGTGAGTTTACTGCGCCGCAAAGTATACCATAAAGACAAGAAAAGATCCACCACTTATTATAAACTGTCCAAATGAAATCCTTCTTAATAGTTGGGTCCGCATTGGACAACGTCTGGGTCCATGGGTCCAAAAGTCTAGCTTATAGTCTAGAATTGATATTTGCTGTGCAAAGAAGGCAAAAAAAACCTGAGAGCACATGAGATCAGATTCGTTTAGAAAAAAAAGAAGGAAAACAAAACTCTTCCTTTAGTAATAAAGGAAGTGTGTTGTACATTTTCGGGACTGTTTGTTGAATTTCTCAAGCATAGACCTGAATGCTGGTTTCTCGACTGTCCTAAATGCAATCATCTCCTCAACGAGATACCGTGCTCTGGCAGACGCCAGGCGTCTATGTCTGTGACCTTCACGACTGTATTTGAAACCTTGTGTAAAGCATTCATCTACCTCTCGTGTCGGCTGGAACCAATCTGAGCTGTTCTTTTTGAGGCTGCTCGACGGCTGGTTGGTGCTGGTGGGGGCAGTTGTGCTTCGATAGCTGGATGATGGGTAGCTAGGTGGGATCTCAAATTCGATGTATTCGCCCGTTTTACAGAAACCTTTCAGTCACAGATTTTACAGATTGCCTCGTCTACATTGGCTGGCTCTCCCTTTTCGTTCGGTTGAAAACCGAAATGCTCCCAAACTGGCGAAGTCGGATTTGTTTTTGTGACCAGAGTAGGCGCCATTGTTTCCATAAAAAAACGGATGGATGCGAACAGTCTGCGTTTTTAAATAATAATTAACATCCACTGCACACGCAGCGAAGTGGCTTACGTGCAAAACAAGAAGAACCTTGTGAAAAAATGAAAACACGAACATGGCGGTGTGGCGGTTGCTTGCAAGTCCCAATAGCGCGGTATTACAATATTGCGGTTATTGCGATAGCCCTAATGTAGACCGCAAGGGGAGGTATTTTGAAGTTCTTGCTGGATAGAAGCTCGAAGAGGAGGTATGGGAATGCCTCATGTTCTGGTGAAAATTTCCCACACTGCAACAGTCAGAAATACATACCATAATGAGCGGTGCTAAAAGGTGGGGAAGGTAGTGGTTTAAAAAAAAAAAAATGAAAAGAAAGAAAGGCTGTCTGCAAGTAGACATGCTCTTCTCCCATGCTTGTTTTTGGTCTCCACTGCTTGTGGTGTGTCAAGTCCAAATGGCTCGAATTCAATGTGGGCATTGTCAGAGCAACAAGACGTCTCCAGAGCACCATGTCCTTCATAATATAATAAGTCGCACTGAATTACTACTCTAGCTAATGACATTACAACCTGGTGACACCAATTTGGTCCAATTAAACCAACCCTCTCCACCCCCCCCCCAGCACTCCTGCTGTTCAAGTACAGGGCACAGCACCTCCAGCTGCTCACAAAAGGAACTGCACAGCAGAAGGGGCCAGCATGGCCGGAATATTTGGTGCTAATCATCAAAGCCAGCAGCAAAATAATTAGCATAGCTCATCCGAGGGGAGTCGTTTAGGGTCAGGACTGAAGTTGGCCCTTCCTGGACGAATTCTGAGATGGGGAGAGGGGAGGAGGGAGGCACGACAGAGCTGAGCTGAAACAAAGCCAGGTTAGACGTAGGGTCATCTACCTGAAAGGAAGAAATGTGAATAACGGGAGAAAAGGGAGGCATATGAAGATGAAAAGAGAGAAAGGGAGTGGAAATGAAAAACACGCTTGGGCATAAGCAGAAGCCATAAGAGCGCCATTTAAAAGCTTCAGAAGATCTCCAGAGGGACAGTCTTGTCACACATACTGTTGCCACTTTGAACTGTCCAAGCATCTGGTGTTTGCATCCGCAGCACTCACAGAGAAGTCCCTAAGTACCTCCTGAGGCACAGGGCCAAAAATAGTGGGGTCTAATCACACACCAATTCTGCAGCCCGTCAAGGTCTGGCTTCTGTTACACACACCAGCTCGTATTACAGTCTTTGCTGGGTATTTTCATTGACTTCAGTGTTACGGGACATAAATGCTGCTCACCTGAAACCAAAATCTAACCCCACTAATTAAAGGGACTTAGTGTTTCAGTTAAAAGCTGAGAGAAACTTTCTGCATACAGTAGTGTGCAAAAGTCAGAGACCGACTGGATTCAGCCCTTGCCTTTGTTGTAGCTTTTGCTTTCAGTCTTTCAAAGAAATTTGCAAGATTTCTTCCACACCTCAAAGTTCAGTCTTACAAGTTGGTTGCATTTTCTGTTTTTCACAATCCTTGTAGCCACAATTACAAATTTAGGCTCATCAGCCCAACAAAACCTTACACCACATAGTACATTGCTTATCTTCTTTTTTTTGTCCATTTCCTTTTCCATTAACGGGTTCATGTAACAGGAACATATCCTTTTTCAGACCCGTAAGTAGGGCTGGGCGATATGAGAAAACACTGTGTTCTCACTCAAACTCCTATAATATCTATATTTATCTTTATCGATTATGAAATTACGGCCATTAGCATAATGCGCGTCGATGCATCACTTAGGTGGCCCCACCTACTGAAAGCATGGATTTATCTGGAGCGCGAGCTGCAGCTACAAGCAATCTAAAGTTGTGGGAGTGTTTCACACAGAAACACAACAGTGTGGTGCTCTGTCAGCTCTGCACAGTGGAGATGATCACAACAGTACAACTGCTATACACGAGACCTTGAAGATCAAACATCCCGTAGAGCTTCATCAACACAGCAGCAGGACAGCACCTGTTTACCTGTTTATCTTATCTTATAGATTATTTATAGATTATTAACATGTGTATCATGTTTCTTTCAGTAGTAGTTTAACGTTTTCTGTTATTTTCTCTTATTTTATTCTCTCTGCTCGACTGTGACGCCTGCAGTAACCAGATTACTAGCACGTGGGTTAAGCTGCCGCTACACCTACACTCTGTGCTGTGTGTCTCAACCAAACAAGGAAAGGCTGGAACTCTAGTTCAGCTACGTGATTGGTTTGGGGTGGCGCTATTCTCATTTTTATTGGCTATTCATGTTGTCTCTCAAAACATGGACAGAACTTAATTCTATCGACTTTCTATCAACTACGTCTTATAGTTCTATCAAGGAAACATTATTTTGTGATAATTATTGTTATCGTTTTATTGCCCAGCCCTACCCGTAAGCCAGAGCTGCATTTTCACAGTGAAAGGATGAACAAAAGCATCTTTGGATGTGTTTTTTTTTTAGATCTGATGCAAGAGATGAAAAGTTTTAGGTGCTGTTTATCCAGTGGTGACAGCTTTGGTGGTCTACTAGGACTTCTGTCTAGGACTTCTGTCCACTCTCCCCTCCCTGTGCCAAGTAATTATCTTATACAAATCCCCAAAAACGTCCTTTAGCCATTTAGGTTTCACACAGAAAGAAATCTCCAGGCAGCTACGGTGTATTCGGACAGTTGCTTCTGTGAAAGTTAGTCTCTTTTGAAGGGGAACATGTCAGTGAATCCTTTGTGTGCAGCTTTTGCTGCTGTAACTAATGGAGTTAAAGTGGCAGTACAGGAGCACAAAAGTAAAAAGAGGACAAAAATAAATACTTGATTGATGTTGTATTTAGTATCTGTGTGATTTCCTGTTGAATGTACACTTAGTGAGCACTTTGCTACGAACCACAGCCTTGTATATACTTATATACACTCTCTTACCACAGAGGTGCACTTTGTAGTTCTTCAATTACAGACTGTAGTCTGTCTGCTTCTCTGTATACTTTGTAGGCCTTTTCCCCTCGTTCCTCAATAGTCAGGACCCCCACAGGACCACCAGAAAACAGGTCTTACTTGAGTGGAGGACCATTTTCAGCACTGCAGCAGATGAGATGAGTAGATCAGACACAGCAGTGCAGCTGGAGTTTTTAAACACACTGGTGTTCAACAATCAAAACTATTCTATGGGGAGCGTCTTCCAGGCGGAGTCCTGTGGACAGAGTCCTGTGGGCAAAGTCCTGGGGGCAGAGTCCTGGGGGCAGAGTCCTGGGGGCAGAGTCCTGGGGGCAGAGTCCTGGGGGCAGAGTCCTGTGACCACTGCTAAAGGACTAGAGGATTTCCAAAACAAACTGTGCAGCAACAGATGAGCTATTATCTCTGACTTTACATCTACAAGGTGGACAAAAGGGTGAGAATAGCGTTTAAAAATTTCAGCAGCACTACTGTGACTGATCCACTCATACCAGCACAACACACACTAACACACCACCACTGCATCAGTGTTACTGGAGTGCTGAGAATGATCCAACACCCACATAATACCTGTTCTGTGATGGTCCTGCCCATTAAGGAACAGGGTGGATGGATGCCAAATGTATAATTCTGTATGGGTGATAAACTGGACAAATAGTGTAGAAACCTAATAAAGAGCTCAGTGTGGGCATGTGGTCTCTCACTCTCACCTGTTTAAGTCCCACCCCCCTCCCCCCAGCTTACCGTGGACATCTGGTCCCTATAAACAGATAAATACACATATAGACAGACACACACACACACACACACATAAAATAATGTCATTAAGACTCTAAAAAGCCTCAGCCATGCCCACTCCCCTCAAATACAGACAGGAAGGGGCATGTAATTAGATCATCTAATGAGTGACAGGGAAATACTGAGAAACATATAAAGCTCTCTGCTGAAAACAAGCCAAGCAATGCCGTTAAAGATCAAATCGTACATCCTGCTGGAGATAACCACATTATCAAGAAGCAATGCAGGGACATAAAGTCCTTTAGTCATGTGACAGACAGACTAGCGCTGAATACAGAAACATGGTTTCTTATATGTATGTAAATAAGTTGGGCACAGAGCTGACCGTCCTTCATTTATTTACTCTCCGGTCAAGAGGACCATCAAGTACAAGTTATTCATGAGCTATTTCTGAAGACGCGGGTGGAAGGGCAAAAGGAAATAAATAAATAAAATGAAAAATACGGTGTCAAGAAGCCGTTACTGAGAAAAGAAGATAATACAAATAAGATGCTGGTGTTCTCAGAGCAATGGACTGGCAACTCCTGAGTGCCAAACATTAACATCACGGAAAGTGTTTTGGATTACTCCAGTCGTAAGCAGCAGAAAATGCAGTCCTAAGACAGAAATTTGGAGATCTGCAAATATCTGAGAGCAAAATAAGAGCAAAGGCTGAATATATATATATATATATATATATATATATATATATATATATATATATATATATATATATATATATATATGCACACACACTACCACTCAAAAGTTTAAGATCACTTTAGAATTTCATTTCATGCAATTTTCATAAACAATATTGTCCATTTCACAATTAATATAAGTGTATCAGATGATTTTTAAAGAATAAAAATGTTTGTATTAAAGTCTATTTTTGTATAGAGGCTTATTTTACATATAGTCCTATTATCAGCAATTCTCAGTCCTCTGTCTAAATCTCCTGGTACGACCACTAATCCAAGTTAAGGATGTTATTGGACTAATTGGTTGTTAGGACACTCTTGCTCAATTGTGATGCACAGCTGAAGAACATTCTACTAATAAGTGAGTATAAAAGGGAACAACATTCTAGGTTAGTTTAGTATCTGAAGATCAGCAGTTGATGGCTTGCTGACCGACTCAAAATGACCAGAAAGAAACAACTTTCTTTAGAGACCCGTCAGTCCATTGTTGTGTTAAGGAAGAAGATCCTCCATTAAAAACAAGAACATTTCACTGTGATCCCAAACTTTTGAGCGGTAGTGTATATATATATATATATATATATATATATATATATATATATATATATATATATATATATATATATATATATATATATATATAATGAATAGTGGCCTCAAACTTTTGGCAACAGTCTAATAAAGGCTTTCCTTTTCAAAGAGCAGCAGAACTTTCCATTCTTCCCTCCTAAATGAAACTCTTCATTAATAACTAGCAGCCAAACCCACTGGTTTTCATCTTTGTCACATTCATTGTTAATACACTACCACAGCTCCTGCCACTACAGTTGGAATTCATGTTTTTAATTTCCCAGAGAAAGCCTCACTCTGAGTGCAAGGAGGAAGTTGGAGCCGTTCCTACATACTTTTAATGTGGTTACTGGACACACTCACTTCATACAGGGCTCACATGATCAGTCAGAAAAGGTATGAGGCCCAACACTGACACCACAGCTTCTGCTCGTCTTGGGCCATAAAACCTTTGGACGATCTTGCAAGCTCAGCAAGTTGTCGGCCTGCCTGAGAGAAAGAAGTCTCACTCCCCGTGGAGGTGCTATGCTCTTCTACAAGACAGAAATATCCTCCTTCGGTTTCCGGAATTCATCATATGCTGATTATCCTAGCAGTTGACAGCGCTTACGCTTAAACTGTTCGCATAGAGGCAGACGAGGCCCGGTGGGACGTGTGTCTAACCGAAGCTGAGAGTTTAATGGTCCGGATCCAAGATGCGCAATGTTGAGTGAATTAATCTGATGAAGTTTAGCTCTGTGGGGGGAACCACAGCATCTGTCCTGCGTCAGAAAGTGTCCGTGTGAATTGTAGAACTTTGGTGTTCCTCTTAAACAGATGGGCAGTGCGGTGAAAGGAAATGAGCAACAACCGTTGTGCAATTTGCAGCTATTAGCTGTTCACCAATCATCATAAAAGCAGCTTATAATGTTTTTAAAACCTTTCCTCATTGACCTACTGTATGAATGAAACAGTTCAGGGCAAATGCCGAAGCAGCCGCATTACCACATGAACTAAGAGCTTGGAAAATAAATAAATAAAAAATAATAGTAATAATATGGTGGTCCTCTAGTGAGTGGTATTTGTGGTACTCATTCTGCCCAATAATAACACGATGCTGCGGATCTAGTAAGACAGAAGATGTCAAGAGGTGAACAACCTTCAAGCCTTCATCACCAGCTTCCTTCAGAAGTTCATTCCGAGTTAATCACGCAGTATATGCAGCTGTAATACTGCATGATGTGTAAAATAGTGGAGAAGATGAGCCTCTTAAAGTGAGAGTGTTGAGCAGCCTGGGGCACTTCACTGCAGTATCAGTGGCTCATTGCTTTAAGGCGGAATCAGAAGCAGATGGGAGCACTTCAGTGCAGCCTGTGTTGCTGTTGACCAGAACATTGTCAATTTGGCCAAAATCAAAGGCTTGAGCGATTCCGCGGGTTTTCTCCCTCTCTTATCACGCACAATAGTTCATCTTGACTCCGAAACCCAAAATACTTGAGACAAGTCTGGAAAATCAATTTCACACCAGTTTGTCCAATGCAGCATTTGACTTCAATTAGGCTTGTAATGGGTTTTCCTTCAAGCAGCCCCCTAAAAAAATGATTTACAAACTTGGCAGCCAGTTAAACCCTTTACTGAAGAAGTCACAAATGAAGTTCAAACGATATAAGAATTTGGAAGAGGGTGCTTTTGTGAAGGGTTATTCAAAAACTCTTAGAAAAATGGTACTGAGCTGTCACTGCGGTGGGACCCTCAAGGGTACAGCTTTAGTACCTTTAGTCGAGGAACATGACTGTACCAAAATTTTCCACTCCCCACACACGCACTGCTGCCAACGCCTCAGTGAGAAAAGTAGCTATTGGCTGTCCTAAAAGTCTCTAGAAGTCGCTAAATGATGTAATCGCCTAATTTGTCTAATGGTCTATCTGTGTGTATTTGAAGGAATAATGTTGTGGGAGAGTAAAAAGTGAGTAAAACACCCGAAATATGTTATAACTACAAATAAACTCTGAATAAATCAACTTCTTCTGTGGATTCTTTTTTTGTTGCCTTTGAAATCGTCCGCATCAAACTGAAGAATTTCCCTCTAAGATCAATAAAGTATCTATCAAACTAAGACTCATTTCTATTTACATCCTGCTCTGTAGATAGGGGGCGGGGTCAGCGGCGGCTTTGGACATGTGCAGTGAGTGTAGTGGGTGGTGAGGGTCTGCTCTGACTGTAAGACTGAGCACTGTAAGTGTAGTGGGTCGTGGAGTGGTGAGGGTCTGCTCTGACTGTGAGACTGAGCACTGTGAGTGTAGTGGGACATGGAGTAGTGAGGGTCTGCTCTGACTGTGAGACTGAGCACTGTGAGTGTAGTGGGTGGTGGAGTGGTGAGGGTCTGCTCTGACTGTGAGACTGAGCACTGTGAGTGCAGTGGGTCGTGGAGTGGTGGGGGTCTGCTCTGACTGTGAGACTGAGCACTGTGAGTGTAGTGGGTGGTGGAGTGGTGAGGGTCTGCTCTGACTGTCAGACTGAGCACTGTGAGTGCAGTGGGTCGTGGAGTGGTGAGGGTCTGCTCTGACTGTGAGACTGAGCACTGTGAGTGTAGTGGGTCGTGGAGTGGTGAGGGTCTGCTCTGACTGTCAGACTGAGCACTGTGAGTGCAGTGGGTCGTGGAGTGGTGAGGGTCTGCTCTGACTGTGAGACTGAGCACTGTGAGTGTAGTGGGTGGTGGAGTGGTGAGGGTCTGCTCTGACTGTGAGACTGAGCACTGTGAGTGTAGTGGGTCGTGGAGTGGTGAGGGTCTGCTCTGACTGTGAGACTGAGCACTGTGAGTGTCGTGGGTCGTGGAGTGGTGAGGGTCTGCTCTGACTGTGAGACTGAGCACTGTGAGTGTTGGGGGTCGTGGAGTGGTGAGGGTCTGCTCTGACTGTGAGACTGAGCACTGGGAGTGTAGCGGGGCGGGGCTTATGGCACTGATGACAGTAACTGAAGATCATGTGTGTTCACCTCAGAGTCTCCAAAAGTCTCCAATAACACCAGAAAAAGTTGTTAGATTTGTCGCTAGTTTAAAAAAAAAAGTCGCTAAGTTGGCAGCACTGCACACACGGTCTTCATTCCAGGCTTTTCATTTTATTGTTCTATTTCAAAACATTGGGTTTGAAAAAAGGTACAAAATACACCCCCCTTGACCTTAAACCCACTGTTACAGCTTTGAGGGTACACGTACATTGTTTGCACCCTGATGAGAAAAGTCTACTGTGCAATATCTTTCCTTCTGACAGTGCACTAGAGAAGTCGCATGGTCCACAGAAGCTTGAGAAGAAACTCTGTGCCCCCTACCTGTGAGACAATGTAGAGCAGACGTCAGCTGAGTGGTGTGACTAGCATTAGTGTTGCTCACAGTAGCTTATTGTCTTCTCTTACTGGCTAGCGTACTATCAGCATTCCTGTGGGGGCAAAACAAGACGTTCTTGCAAACAGGCCAATGCAGGAGGGAAGAAGCCCAACCGCTGGGGCAGCAAGCCGAAGAACGAATTATGTGTAAGAACACACGCAGCACTGTCCATGTATGGGCACCTGAGGGAACGAGCTGGAAACCATGCTATCTTTCACTCAGCTCGCTCATCCTTAGCTGCTGATAAATAGGAACACATGGAATAATGGTTTAGGAGCAGACATGCCCAAAGTCAATACATGATAAAATGAGGGGAAAAAGCAAAGGTCTACTATCAAAGCCTCAGTGAGGAGAAACAACAAAGAGGCTGCCCAAGCATGGAATTTTCACAATCTCTGAAGACCAGCTATGGAGTGTGAGAGACCCAACATTGGTATTTATATTAAAAAATAATTTTAAAGTTCTAAATGAGAACTGCATGTTGCAAGTTGGTTGGAACCTTATTTCTGTACAACTTGACTGAGACACTAGGGACCTAAAAACAATCTAAGCTACACATAACACACTCAGTTACCTCATTAATTGGCCAAATAAGCATGGTGGGGGGCGAGGTCTCCTTTTCCAACATCCAATAAAGCATCTTCTGTTTTATCTTCTGGTCCACCAATCCAATGATGTGAAAATCATGTGATGCATTATTGATTGGCGGTTTCATTTAACTTGTTCTATAAAGTTGAGACTGGTTTCAAGTGAGTTGCAGTTAAGAAGGCTTCATTGTGTAAATCCACCTTTAAGTCTTCTAACAGCTCTGATCTTGGTGAAGAGAGAAACATACCACATATGCACCACAGCTGGTGGGCTTGAAAACAAAACAAATAGAAAACACACACCTCCTTTGTGTGTTATTGGCAACTGGCATTTTTCAAAATTGTTTTGGTCTAGCCACCACTGGGGGGTGGAGCAATTTGAGCAAAACGATTGAAGTGTTTATTTGTAAAGGAGCCATGTTTTGAATAGTAGTGGGAAGAGGAATAGATGCCGGCTGTTCCGTTCCAACTCATGTTGGTATTAGCAGATTAAAAAATAGCAAATTTTCTATTCCAAGATTTATCAACACCATCTGCCGTGTCCTGTGGAGAGTCATTTCTTCACTCCCATTTGGCAAATCGGCTTCACTGCTGAATTACTGTCTTCTTCCATGGAACGTTTCTAGTCCAACATCATCAGTGAACTGGAATATTTGACAGTGGGCCATCCTAAATTTTGCTTTGGACCTTCTGCATGCTCAACAGGGATTCCGTGTTCTCTACTGCTATTTGCAGAAAATTAATCATAATCAGTAAAAGCCCTTAATCTTAAAAATATACTAAATAAAAAATGACAATGAAATTCTCTCCAGGTATTCTTACAAAAAATTTATTTCGTTTGTGCTAGTCTTGGCTTCTCGCAGCTTCCTGAAGGCTGTGGATCTGCTCCAGATACAAAACTAATAGGAGCTTCCAGCATGTCTGAAATTGTCCTGGTTCACCTGTCCATCTTTGGATCTCCGTCTTTACCTTCCTCGGTTCCCGCTACGCTGTGGAGCCTGCGGGTGCGGATGGGAGGCAGCTGTTCGTAGGTGCTGAAGCCCAGCTGACTGTTCTGCTCAGGCAGGAAGTAGAGCAGCAGGTGGCTCCTTAACACCTGGACCCGAGGGGAACACCATGTTAGAGGCAAAGGTGAGCGTGAGGCAGAGTGTGAGAGAGAGAGAGAGAGAGAGAGAGAGCTTAAGAAGTAAATCACAGCAGGGTTGTACCTCATCTGTCAGGTAGTATGTCTTTCTCAGCAAGCTCCGACGTGTAGCCTCTACCTCCTACAAGGAAAAAAAGCAGAAGAAGACCAATGACCCTATTTGCCTTAACTCAGACGACATGAAAAACAACAAAGCGTGTGCAGAGGCTTCAAATTCAACTTACAGTACATGTCAAACCAAACCACTCCATTCATC
The DNA here is from genome assembly GCA_021613375.1 of Megaleporinus macrocephalus. Classification (NCBI taxonomy): domain Eukaryota; kingdom Metazoa; phylum Chordata; class Actinopteri; order Characiformes; family Anostomidae; genus Megaleporinus; species Megaleporinus macrocephalus. The sequence goes on along the minus strand of CM038712.1, from coordinate 48,258,357 downwards.
ACAATGTATTACAGCCGTGCATGCACCTACTGATCACGTGTGTATTTCATACTTCTTTCTGGACCTTTCAAGCCCCTGAAGACTATTCAAATTTCTCTCAAGAGAGTATTACAAAATTCCCTCCCCCTCCCTCGAGCTGAGGGACGAGCCATTTATCTCGACTGGCTGAAAATTGTCCATGAGCACTTAAAAGCTTCTCTCATTCTGTCTCACCTGGACTTGCTTTCTGACAAGTCGTTGTTCACTGTTGACAGAACAGGGTCAGGTATAGCTCACAGCTCTGTTCGAGGACTTGGTACACAGGAGTACCAATGGCTTAATTCCAGCTTGGAAAATTTAAGCACGCTCCCTGCACTAGGAAAACATATACTGCAGAACAGTTCCTTCCATTCCCAGCCAATATCATACCAGTTGTTACTGACATCTGTCCACAATTCCTCAGTGGTTACCCTTAAGAAATATTTTCAGTAATGCAATATTCAGAAACAGAAGCTCCCCTGGACCACAGACTTGCCAGTAGAGGAATGGAAGTGAATAAGTGTTCATTTTCATTTGGATTGGAATCAGGACAACATGCATAACACACCCAAAACAGTGGCTGTGAAAACGCATAGATCTGAAGCTGATGATTCAACTGCACACTTATGTGCAGTATATAGTTGATTTCTGAAGTGAGGTAAATCTTAAAAAAATATTTTTTTTGTGCAAAATATTAATGTGCAGGTACGTCATATTTCATAAACTTAAAAACGGTTTAACGGATCCAGAATTCTTCGAGAATTCTGCGCAGGAAATGATCAGTTAATCTTCAAAGAATCCTAATCACCAAATAATACATTGGAAATTTCTACATAGATTTTATTTGACTCCACTGAGACGGTTTCATATGCGTTTAGCCCAATCTCAGATTCGTAACTTATGCTCCTCAGGGGAGCCTTCTGCATTATTTTTGGTATTGTTCAGAACAAGTTCAGAATCTTTGGCATCAAATTTCTTTGGATCTCACGGCTGTATTGGACCCTAATATTCCATGCTCTGCATCTATTTTTCTTTTGAATGATTTCTCCTCACTTGTAATCTCTATGCAGCAAAAGAGGCTGTTACTTTGTCCTCTAACAGCGGCGAAAAAGCTGCTGGTCAGTCGGCGGAATCCTCCACATCATGTCTCAAGACGTCAGTGGATTTTGTCAACGCTTGATATCATTTCAATGGAGTTGTCGGTTGCCCGTATGCATGGCACCAAATCAAAAACTATCAATGCCTGGAGGGATGCGCTCAAGGCTATGGAGGCTTTATTAACCTCTCTCTAACGCTGCACACTGTATAGTTTTAGTTGAATGATTGTGTTGTTTACTGTTAATTATAAGCATTTTCATGTCTTTTCAGTTGCCTTGGTGAGGATATGCTTTATTCTGTTTTTCTTAGTGTACTGTCCTGAATATTAATGTACTTTGTTTTGCACAATGATCCTTCAACACACCCAGGGAAGGGGAGGGAGGGGTTAAGGGAAAAGGGAGAGGAGGGGGGCGGAGAGGGTTGTATGCTTCTATATTATATTGTTATACTGTGAAAATAATAATTTTCCAAAATCAATAAAACAATTGTTTACAAAAAAAAAAAAAAACGGGTTAACCACTCTATTAAGACAGTACATAGGAAGGACCCTTTTGGTGGATATTGTTGTATCTTTTTTTTAAATAACTTATAGCTTGTATTAATCTTATTAAACAGAAGGCTCCGAGTGCGAGAACATCCTGTTTTATTGACCCCGGCAGGTGGGGGTCCTTTATGACAGGCAATCTTGGGCTCGAGAACCCCTCTACCCAGGAAGTTTACGACAAGGCCCAGAGACAGCCCGAAACCGAGGGAGGTTTCGACGTGGCCAGGAGGAGCCCATGTGGCCTGAAGGCCATGGAGGGACGGATCGATAAAGAGATTATTAAGCTGACCAGCTTCAGACCAGCTTCCAGCTTCTGACCAGCTTCAGATCAGGGTGTGCAGACTCAGAGTAAAGACGGTTCTGCAATTTCAAATTAAACAAGCTTAAAACTCTGACTGGTCTCCCTCTTAATTCTGACGGCAAAAAGAGAAGTTACAACAATATCACACTTTGCAAACACCTTTTGTAGCCAGCTCTGAGCTTATCTGTTCTTTTCACCCATTTTTTACGTGTAAAATGCACCTTGCTATATTCTTGGGCTTTGTTTAAGACCTATGCTTAAGTCATGGGACTGTAAGGGACTTTCCAAAAGCATCAGTTTGCATATGTGAAGTACCTTATGGTGGATTCTGAGGTATGTTTTGGATCACTGTAAAAGCTAGCTTTGTTGTGCATTGTGCAGTTTCCTGCCTGGCTGTGTCATATTTGGCTGCTTCCAAACATTGCAAAGGTTTGTGAAATTCATAGAACATAACATTCTTATGCCACATAACATGCAAGCTGTACACTGTATATAGGGCTGGGTGATATGGACTAAAAATAATATCTTGATATATATCGATATACGCTAATATATCTCGATATTTCTTTCTTTCCATACGATGATGACAAAAAGGCACTTCTGCGTCAAAGCTACACGTCCCAAATGTCACACAGGCACTTTTGACTAGGGCTGGGTATCGTTCAAAAATTTTTTTTAAACAGATACGTTACCTTTTTTCTGAATTGTAACAAAATATACGTATTTATTTAACAGAAAACCTGAGTCAGTCTCAAACTGTCACCATAAAATAAAAACTATAGGAATAAAATTGGTTACTGCTCTGTGGCATTCATCCCTTCTCTCAACCGACATCGTCAGCTTCTCTGCTCCAGTGAAAAGGGGCTGTTTCTCCGTAAATCCATATGCAAGTAACTGTTAGTTAATGTTATACTTACAGAACACAAGCCATACCTAATACCTGCTGTGGAATGATCTCAAGAAATCTGTTAGCAGAGACATCCTAAGAATATGGCTGAAGCAGTTCTGTAAGGAAGAAAATTCCTCCAGAACGTTGAGCAGGTTTGATCAGCAGCTACCAGAAACGCTTGTTGGAGGTTATTGCTGCCAAAGGAGGTTCGACCAGTTATTAAATCCAAGGGTTCACTTACTTTTTCCACCAGCACTGTGAACAATGTTTAATGGATGTGTCCAATACAGACACTATTATAACTGTTTGTGTGGTATTAGGTTAAGCACATTGTGTTTGTCTGTAGTTGGGTAGAGATGGAAGGATCGATCGGCTATGTATCGGTATCGGCCATTTTTTAATCAAAATATGTGATCGGTCCCGAGAGCTGATCGATGGCGTTAAAAAAATGAGCCTGATTTCTGTATATCCAGTTAGTGTTTCGTGTAGCCCTCCATGAAACCCCCTTCGGCCAGCTCCCTACAATTCCTATCTGAACCACTAGGTGGAAATACATACCCTTTCATTTTCCACAGACTGTATTTAATTAATTAGCTTTTTCGTTTTAAAATTAAGGGTCTAAATGTAATGATTGCAGTATTGGTGATATTTGTTTGATTTACTTTGTTTATTTACTGATAATTTTGTTGTTATGCTGTTTCATAGGAGCTCGTTAAAAATGGTAATAAACCAGTTTAGATCATGTTTCATGACTTGCTTGCGCTTGTAGCCCTGCTGTGGCATATAGCCCCGCCCTCGATCAGTATTGGCTATCAGCCGATCATGCTGAAAAATGATTGCCGATCGGAATCGGCCTCAAAAACGCTGAACGGTCCATCTCTAGTTGGGACTTAGATCATGTTTTATGACCAATTAATGCAGAAAAACAGGTCCACTGTAGTAGAAATTGAGATAAAGGACTGGAATACATTAAAACCATTAGAAGGTCAGAGGTTTACACTCTAATCTTATACCTGTGGCACTTCATCTTGGGCGAACATGAAGGCGTTGAGGTGAGCGACGGCCATCACGTAAAGCACGGGACACCAGCTTCTCCTCAGAGCCCCGGTGACCAAGGCGCGGAAATAGAGACGCAGCAGAGGCAGTGAATCCTCCGGCGGCGAGATGAAGTTCTCCAGAGCAATGGGCAGCTGAGCAGAGAGAACACAGATCAGCCCTAATCAGACGGAATGCATTTTGTTTTTATTTTATTCTGTTTTAGGGCTGTAGGCTCTGAATTACTGAGATTTTAAAAGACCTATATTCTGAAGTAAAAAGTCATAAAAATAAGTTTAAGTGCCCATAAACTGTTCATTATTCAGCCCCAAAACAAGTTTATTAATATCCTTGCGAGGTGTTGTCATGTAGACTACATTTAAACTTAGCACCTTTACCGTGAAAGCAATAAATACTTTATAGCAACAGACATAGTAAAGATAAACCCCATAAGTGCACTGCTGCAATAATTAGAAAACACTGTTTATCAGTATCAGATTTTGGGCTGTAAAGCTTTTAAGAGTGACTAGAGTGATTAAGGTTAGGTGATTTAACTTTATTATCAACAAAAATATATGATCAGGCATATTAAAATATACTGATGCTTGTTAAATGGGAGTAATCTAGGTCCTTTAAAAATCCACATGGTATATTTGGACCAAACTCTTGTACTGAGAAGTGTCCTGAATCGTTCAGTGTTGGTCAAATGTGTTGGACAGGAAATGTATATATTTTGTTACATTTTTATAATATCTTTTATTATATTTTTGTATGGCAACTCAAACTTTCACGTCTTTGCTTTGCAAATACACTGGTAATCACTGTACTCAGTGAAACCTAAATCTTACTCATGGACGACTTCTTTCAGTTTATCAGGTATCAGTGATCAGGTTAACCAGCCGTGCTAAGTATTAAAATAATAAAATCATTATTCTGGAATTTGCTGCATTTTGTCCAGGGAAAAACAGTAACATGGCCATTTATGGCAGTTTATTTTAACAGTATTGTAAATTGTCTTATATTTGTAAAGAAGTACACTACTGCTCAAAAGTTTAGGATCACTTTAGAATTTCATTTCATGCAAATTTCATGCAATTCATAAACAATAGTGTCCTTTTCACAATTAATATAAGTGTATCAGATGATTTTTAAAGAATAAAAATGTTTGTATTAAAGTCTATTTTTGTATAGAGGCTTATTTTGCATATAGTTCTATTATCAGTAATTCTCAGTCCTCTGTCTAAATCTCCTGGTACGACCACCAATCCAAGTTAAGGATGTTATTGGACTAATTGGTTGTTAGGACACTCTTGATCAATTGTGATGCACAGCTGAAAAACATTCTACTAATAAGTGAGTATAAAAGGGAGAACAACATTCTAGGTTAGAGACCCATCAGTCCATTGTTGTGTTAAGGAAGAAGATACTCCATTGAAAACAAGAAAATTTCACTGTGATCCCAAACTTTTGAGCGGTAACGTATGTTACGTTGTACTGTATCATACAAGGCTGTTGCCAAGAACGTGTTGTTAAGGATGTGAATGTGAAAACGTGGTCTTTATGGCTATGACTAGGTTAGATACAGAAACAATTCAAATATGTGTCTCTGACAAACTAACACACTGGCACAACATCTACAGAGGAGCAAAAACTCATGAACAAGTCTTTATTAACTGTGTTTTGCTGTTTAGCTTTAGTTTTAGCTCATTAGCTGAGGCATTTCCAGCTGATATGTAAACATACTAATTTCCCGCAGCTATTTCTGAATAAAAAACATGCTTTTAAATGTCTTCCTCTGCATCATGTAATTTTTTTTGGTTGTTTTTTTAATATTTCTGTGGTTAAAAGGATATTTGTTGAAGACACTTAACGCTGACACTCAATACTGACACAGTAGTGACACTAAAGCATTAAAACTAGTTGAAAGGCACATGCCTACTAGATATGCTAAATTTAATTAAGTTACTGATCATCCTCTGAGAGCATCTGTGAGAATAACTCCATCAACTGGCCAAAGCATATCGTTGCTGTCCAATAAAAAAATGAAGTATCCCCAAAATTGCAACTTTACAGGAGACACCAAAAACATACTTTACTTTTAATGCAGGTCAATGGAACCAGAATTATTTCCAAGCTATTTAGGAGCACTTCTATTGATCCACTCATCATGAAATTTTTATACAATGTAAACGACCACTGGTGCGTGCAAATGATGTAGAGAACGCAAAATCGACAAAAATTTAGATACATGTTTTTCATTGGACAGCGGCGATATCTGTCTCATTATAAGATTGTGAGAACATCAGTCCAGCAGTACTCAACATTTCTCACCTGTTCTAGTGAGACACCAAGTGAACGCAGTATTCCCACATGCTCGCCGAATAAGGCCAGCCTCATGGTGGCGCTGTAGCGCCTCTGCAGGGGTAGAAGCACGAAGCAGCCAAAAAGCGTGTCTCCAAACGATACAGCCTCGTACTGGGCCAGCAGGGCTGAGTACAAGTCGTGGAAGGAGGCCAGCCCGGGCGGTGGGGTGCCCAGGTTCAGGGCCTGCAGACTGGTGGGCTGTGTCAGCCCGCGGAAAAGGGCCCAGGTCAGTTCCTGCACGGGCCTCTCTAGGAACAGGTCACTGGAGCAGAGGAAGACGCAGGCAAGGCGGGCCAGCTTGGCCACGGGAGGCACGAGCTTCAGTGACTGCTCTCTCCAACTCTCCAGAAGCAGCAGCCACTGTAGGCAGTGAGTGACCGACTGCAGAGCACCGGAGGGGAGGGAGTTCGCCTGCAGCCCGCCGCCCTCAGACACTCCTGTCCGCTCATACAAGCTGATCAGGGGAAGGTAGGGCCAGTCAGAGGGCAGCGAAGGGCCAGAGAGTTCAGGAAGAAGCTGAGAAGAAAGCCATGGGTTGCGGCCGAGGTACCGGTCACGAGAGGACAGCACAGCGGGCTCCAGGTGGGAGAGGTGGGTTAGGTAGCAACCCCGGATGGAGGGGAGGTGGACCAGGGAGTCACGGAGGAGAGCACCCAGGCCGGACGGTTGGTTGGGCTTTTCCTGAAGCGCCAGTTCCGCCAGTGCAGCTGCTTCAGGACCACCGCTACAACCCTCCCTGCAGAACATTGAGAAGATTAGAATCAGAATCAAAACCGAGTAAGGTCACAGTGACAACACGGAGCAGAAGCAGCACAAATCAGATTTTTTTATCATACCACAGGCCATCTTGTTGTTTGTTTACTCTTGTTTGTCTGCTTGCCAATCTGCCAGGCTGATGGAGATGGGGTCAGATCGTGTTTGGGGGGGGTGGGGTTGAGTGCTTGTTAGTAATGGGCTGGGTGGTAAGGTGTGCGCTCCATTGCATTAGTGTCCCCCAGAGATATTTTGGTTAAAGAAAAAAATACAAAAAGAAGAAATACTGCCCCCCCAAGACAGATTTGTAACAGATCAGTATCAGTATCAGTACTGAGTCACATTCATTTGTGGTTCTAGATAGGAACGTATCAGACACATGGCCAAGCTACCATAACTAGAACAGTCAGAGACCATTTTCTTTTTATACAACACGCTCCAGTGCATACGACATCTATTAGAATCCAGCGTCGGCAGTGTGAGCAGCTAACGTGACTTGAGAAAAAGCAGAGGCAGGTCGTTTCAGGGATGAAGTGTGTTCACACCAGTGAGCCACGGATTTGAAGCATCAAGGCAAAGATGGAATCTGGACCTGTAACTTGAACGTAGCCTTTTAATACCTGAAGGAAACCTCCAGAGATAGCTGAACAAATTCTGTGATAATCAAACGTAATTTACTGTTAATTTTTTTCAGCATAATCATCCTTGTTTGTTTGTTGTATTTAATTCATTTTACTGTGTTTATAATCATCCAAAAGTTTTGAGAATGGCACAGATTTTGATTTTCACAAAGTTTGCTTGCCTTGCAAAGTTTTTTTTTTAAACCTTTTGTCAGATGTTGTGTATATGGTATAATGAAGTACAACAATAATCAGTCCATACATGAGTGGTCAATATAGAAAATATTATATATCATGATATAAGATGATATGCATTATATGCTCGGAAATGCATTTTGTGGCATAATTGATCCAAAAAAAAAAAAAAAAAGATAATCATAATACCCACCCCAAAACGTAGACACAGGCAGCTCTCTCACTGGTTCAAACTGAGGTCCAGCTTTCAAGAGAGGAACGGTTCCAGTTTAAATTGGCTGACGATCACATTTTATCGTATTTTGCTAAATTATGCAACAAATTGCTTTTCTGAGCATATCATGGATAGCATGGCCATTTGATTGAACATGTACTGCTTATTTTAAAGATGCACCACCATCAGTTTTGAATCACTTTCAGTCAAAACCTACTGACTTACTGATCAGTAAATATAAATACACATACCTTTTTCAATGGGCTTAAAAATAAATATATCAATAAAAATGACCCTCAAAGTGTGCTATTGCTGCCCTCTTGTGACCATAAAGTGCAAGAGCACAAGCCTCAGAGAAACATCTGGTACACGGCACATTTTTGAAACATACTGCTTCCTCAAGCTTGCCACAGTAATGAATGCAACTCCATAAATTTGGAGAAAAATTTAAAACTTAAGACTAAAGGCCAAATCTTCCAGGCCGATACCTATAGGCATACAAAAATATCTAGTAAAAATAAAAAAAAGAGCGCAGTCCTGAACCTCTGTCTAAGCTTTTGTGCTTTTTTTTTTAAAGAAGGATAAAAAATAAATAAATAAACAGCCTGATTTAAACAGAATCACGCTCTATGCACCAGATGCTGGTATACAAAAAGGCCAAAGCAATACATCACACTCTGAAGCACAATGGGTTCTTGAGTGAAGAGAGTAGAGGTGTGCCATATCGTATCGTACACAATAATATCGCCAACATTTTTGAATATGGTGAACGATATTATACCCTGAAATATCGTGCCATATCGCTCATCCCTAATTATCACATCAGGTACTACTTTTACTGTTTTTAGCAAAAGAAACATTCACACTTTTCTCATTTCCCATTATATATCTACTAGAGACAGATTGTATCTGTCCAGTATCATTCACTTTACTACAGTCCTGGATATATGGAGATATTTGGAGTGAATTATTTAGTATCGTGACATCTTAATATCTCAGTTAGGGGTGTGCCATATTGTATGCAATAATAAAATTTTATTTTCATTTTGTTGCAGTAGTGTAATTCATGAAATATATTTTTTTAATTCAATGTTTTGTCATATCGCCAAGTATCATCATAAAAATACCATGAAATATTGTGATATTATTGTAGGGCCATATCGACCACCCCTAGAAGAGAGTAAATAAATTAGGTCAAAAATGGCTTTTGCTTTTACACCCTCCTGCGCTGTTCAGTTCCAACCAAACACTAACAGCACTACCTATTCAGCATCCGAATAATAGAAGAACTTCTTCTTGAATCTGCAGGTCGGTAGCCTTAAGGAACATAAAAAATAAAAATCCTTTACAACAGAGCTAATGCTGAAACCTGAGGTTCAGTCAGGCTGCTCACCGTACACAGTAAAACAGCTGTGATTTGTTAGTCGACTCATTTTCATATTGCAGCTGTGATGATAGTACTGCACTATATTGCGCAGCGTTAGGTCTGGTGCTTATGGACATGGCGTGTAGAATATAAAGTCAAACAATGAAAATTATAATACTCACGGAAGGAGCTCATGATTGAAGACAATGGTGGACACGAGCTCATGTGCCAGATATTCACTTCCAGGCAGCAGCCAGGACAGCAGAGCCAAGGCCACTTGATGGAAAAGGGATGCATGTTTGGCTACTTCTGGGTCAACGGGAACCTAGAGCCATTTCAAGCACAGTCTAACTCAGTCTGATATCTCACTCAGCAGAAAGTATAGATGGTTCAGACATACCTATTAAGATGTGTTTCTTCTATACTCTCAATATTTACACCAAACATGTAAAGAACACACACCTTTTGTAAAACTAACTGTACCAATTGTAATGTTTATAATACTTTTTTTTTCAGGTTTAGTAATAAAACCTGGTTTCATAAGTGCTAAAATTGGCTTTTGGAGAGGCTGATGTGTACATGCAATGGAATTGGCCAAGATCAGATCAGATAACAAAAAAAAAGAAAAAGCTCAAAACATTTATTCATTAATATTCCAAGCTGCATATCTTTCTGTGTCAGCAGAGGGGCATGCCTGGAACCTATCCCAGCATTTAATGGATAGAAGTCTTGCTCAAAACATAAAATCGGTCATTTATTTTATTTTATCAGATGTATTTAAATGCTGATAGTACATGTGTACTAATTATACATAACTCACTGTGCTAAACAGCCAGGATGCCTCACAACATAGCACTTTATTTGTTTTTGAACTTTAATATGCTACTGATTTAAATGCTGAGCATTTTATTCTGAGAAAGAAAGTCAGTTTGGTCCATTAAAGAGCAAGTAAGGCTGTTTGATATTGCTAGCTTGGCTCAGCGAAAGAACCAGAAATGTGCTAATGTGTTTGTTTACACCTCAAAGTGTGAGCTTTAAATAAGGATAATAAATATAATCCAGTAGAGAAGTACCAGTCTGTGAGCCAGTCTCAGGACCAGATAGAGGAGGTGGTGCTCATGGCGTAAAAGCCAGGCACTTGCATGGGATACAGCGGGCATCGCTCCGACGCACGACTGCAGGTACGCCAGCACAGAGTCAGAAAGAAGGACGGAGCTAAACTACAGAGAAGAAAAGATCAACATCATTACCAGCAAATTAATACAGTTTAACAGCATAGGTGTCTTTTAGCCACTAGGTGGGAGCACAAAGCAGCATCAGTACTTTGTCAAAAAGAAATGCACAAGTTTCACCTTGTTAGGTACTGTGACTGTATGATCACTGAATCATTGTATAATCCAGTCCAAATCTGATCAGCATAATTAACCTTCTATTGGTCAAACCCAGAGTTTCATTAGAAACAACAATGCTGTTCCATGTGACCGCACTGTAATGTAGTAACTTCTCAGTGTAAAGCAGTAACAGGGGAATACACTTAGCTGTGCTCTGTGCTGTTATTGTATTGAGTGTGGTGCTAACAGCTATGATGTTCCAGGGTTTATGTGGTAATTGCACACACATATTCTGTAAAACTGGCCAATTAAACCCTTAAATATTAGAACATAGAACCTGTTTTTTCATGCATCATATAGTATTATAAGGTGTCTGTCTTGTAAAATTGGTATTTCCAAGATTCACATGCTGCTGAAACAGCAATGTAGCAAACACTCTATTCTAACACCCTGAATTCAACCTAAACCAAATATCTTGCTAATTAGCCAATGAGCTGAATTAACTGCTGTGTGTATGTATGTTTACTCTAGTACTACCTCAGTAACTGCTGTGTGTATGTATTTTTACTGTAGTACTAGCTCAGTAACTGCTGTGTGTATGTATGTTTACTCAAGTTCTACCTCAGTAACTGCTGTATGTATATGTTTACTCTAGTACTACATCAGTAACTGCTGTGTGTGTGTATGTTTACTCTAGTACTACATCAGTAACTGCTGTGTGTATGTATGTTTACTCTAGTACTACCTCAGTAACTGCTGTGTGTATGTATGTTTACTCTAGTACTACCTCAGTAACTGCTGTGTGTATGTATGTTTACTCAAGTTCTACCTCAGTAACTGCTGTATGTATATGTTTACTCTAGTACTACCTCAGTAACTGCTGTGTGTGTGTATGTTTACTCTAGTACTACATCAGTAACTGCTGTGTGTATGTATGTTTACTCTAGTACTACCTCAGTAACTGCTGTGTGTATGTATGTTTACTCTAGTACTACCTCAGTAACTGCTCTGTGTATATATGTTTACTCTAGTACTACCTCAGTAACTGCTGTGTGTATATATGTATGTTTACTCTAGTACTACCTCAATAACTGCTGTGTGTATGTTTGTTTACTCTAGTACTACCTCAGTAACTGCTGTATGTATATGTTTACTCTAGTACTACCTCAGTAACTGCTGTGTGTATGTGTGTTTACTCTAGTACTACCTCAGTAACTGCTGTGTGTGTGTGTGTGTTTACTCTAGTACTACCTCAGTAACTGCTGTGTGTATGTATGTTTACTCGAGTACTACCTCAGTAACTGCTGTGTGTATGTATGTTTACTCGAGTACTACCTCAGTAACTGCTGTGTGTATGTATGTTTAGTCTAGTACTACCTCAGTAACTGCTGTGTGTATGTATGTTTACTCTAGTACTACCTCAGTAACTGCTGTGTGTATGTATGTTTACTCGAGTACTACCTCAGTAACTGCTGTGTGTATGTATGTTTACTCGAGTACTACCTCAGTAACTGCTGTGTGTATGTATGTTTAGTCTAGTACTACCTCAGTAACTGCTGTGTGTGTGTATGTTTACTCTAGTACTACCTCAGTAACTGCTGTGTGTATGTATGTTTACTCTAGTACTACCTCAGTAACTGCTGTATGTATGTGTTTACTCTAGTACTACCTCAGTAACTGCTGTGTGTATGTATGTTTACTCTAGTACTACCTCAGTAACTGCTGTGTGTATGTTTACTCTAGTACTACCTCAGTAACTGCTGTATGTATGTGTGTTTACTCTAGTACTACCTCAGTAACTGCTGTATGTATGTGTTTACTCTAGTACTACATCAGTAACTGCTGTGTGTATGTATGTTTACTCTAGTACTACCTCAGTAACTGCTGTGTGTATGTGTGTTTACTCTAGTACTACCTCAGTAACTGCTGTGTGTATGTATGTTTACTCTAGTACTACCTCAGTAACTGCTGTGTGTGTGTATGTTTACTCTAGTACTACCTCTGTAACTGCTGTGTGTATGTATGTTTACTCTAGTACTACCTCAGTAACTGCTGTGTGTATGTATGTTTACTCTAGTACTACCTCAGTAACTGCTGTGTGTATGTATGTTTACTCTAGTACTACCTCAGTAACTGCTGTGTGTATGTATGTTTACTCTAGTACTACCTCAGTAACTGCTGTGTGTATGTATGTTTACTCTAGTACTACCTCAGTAACTGCTGTGTGTATGTATGTTTACTCTAGTACTGCCTCAGTAACTGCTGTGTGTATGTGTGTTTACTCTAGTACTACCTCAGTAACTGCTGTGTGTATGTATGTTTACTCTGGTACTACCTCAGTAACTGCTGTGTGTGTGTATGTTTACTCTAGTACTACCTCAGTAACTGCTGTATGTATGTTTACTCTAGTACTACCTCAGTAACTGCTGTGTGTGTGTATGTTTACTCTAGTACTACCTCAGTAACTGCTGTGTGTATGTATGTTTACTCTAGTACTGCCTCAGTAACTGCTGTGTGTATGTGTGTTTACTCTAGTACTACCTCAGTAACTGCTGTGTGTATGTATGTTTACTCTAGTACTACCTCAGTAACTGCTGTATGTATGTTTACTCTAGTACTACCTCAGTAACTGCTGTATGTATCTTTACTCTAGTACTACCTCAGTAACTGCTGTATGTATCTTTACTCTAGTACTACCTCAGTAACTGCTGTGTGGGGACTGAACCCCGCCTCTGCAAATCAAACCTACTTTCTTGGTCAGGCCTCGGTGGATGGTGGTAAGGATGTCCAGCACATAGAAGAGAGCAGTACAGAGAGGCAGAGGAGAGCCTGGTCCAACAAGGCTTGTGTTAGTCTTAAGTCTGAAACAGCCTAAACCCGGCAGACTGGGGATGACATCCAGGTCAGGACCACTCAACACAGGCTTACAAATTACTGAACAGGACCTGCAGCAGGAACAACATAAGACATCAGTCAGTTACAACCAATACTATTAATCACCGTAATATCTTACGGTCACATTCTTATTCAGTAGTGTATCCCAATCGAGGACCTGGAGTATTCCTGTTGTGCACATTCTAACATGGTCTCTATGGTAACAGTACCTAAAACTCCAGACGGACGCTCTTATTAATTGATACATTAGATCAGATGACATCAGCAATAAAAACACCATATACAAAGCTATTACATGACCTGGAAAGGGAATACAGGAATGCTAGAGCTGCTTAATATTGTTTACTTTGAAGAGTCATTTTGCTATACCATTAGCATTTTATTTTATTTATTCTTAAAGTTTAATTATAACATTGTGTTGTTTCATGTGTCACAAATGGTTTCAATTAATTACTGTTTTTGTTACAGCCCCTTGACTGATAAATGTAAAATATCTGTTATCTGATTGGTTTCCCTGTGTTGTGCCAGCATGCGGTGAATGGAGGATGTTAAAGGGCTAAAGATAAATTAAAAAATAAATAAAAAAAGGGACTGTTTGTGTGACATCACGGTAATGGTGAAATGTTTTCACAGAGTAGTTTCCATATACAGGGGTTGGACAATGAAACTGAAACACCTGTCATTTTAGTGTGGGAGGTTTTATGGCTAAGTTGGACCAGTCTGGTGGCCAATCTTCATTAACAGCACATTGCACCAATAAGAGCAGAGTGTGAAGTTCGAACCAAAAAGGATGAACCACATCCAACAGGATTAACTGTGGACGCGAGAGGAAGCTGTCTGAAAGGGATGTTGGGTTCTAACCCGGATTGTATCCAAAAAACATAAAACCACGGCGGCCCAAATCATGGCAGAATTAAATGTGCACCTCAGCTTCTCCTGTTTCACCAGAACTGTCCGTCAGGAGCTCCACAGGGTCAATACACACGGCCGGGCTGCTATAGCCAAACCTTTGGTCACTCGTGCCAATGACAAACGTCGGTTTCAATGGTGCAAGGAGCGCAAATCTTGGGCTGTGGACAATGTGAAACATGTATTGTTCTCTGATGAGTCCACCTCTACTGTTTTCCCCACATCCGGGAGAGTTACGGTGTAAAGCCCCAAAGAAGCGTACCACCCAGACTGTCGCATGCCCAGAGTGAAGCATGGGGGTGGATCAGTGATGGTTTGGGCTGCCATATCATGGCATTCCCTTGGCCCAGGACTACCGAACCTTTCTGAAGGACCATGTGCATCCAATGGTTCAAACATTGTATCCTGAAGGTGGTGCCAGGATGACAATGCACCAATACACACAGCAAGACTGGAGAAAGATTGGTTTGATGAACATGAAAGTGAAGTTGAACATCTCCCATGGCCTGCACAGTCACCAGATCTAAATATTATTAAGACACTTTGGGGTGTTTTGGAGGAGCGAGTCAGGAAACGTTTTCTTTCACCAGCATCACGTAGTGACCTGAACACTGTCCTGCAAGAAGAATGGCTTAAAATCCCTCTGACCACTGTGCAGGACTTGTACATGTCATTCCCAAGACCAACTGACGCTGTATTGGCGGCAAAAGGAGGCCCTACACCATACTAATAAATTATTGTGGTCTAAAACCAGGCGTTTCAGTTTCATTGTCCAACCCCTGTATGAACTGTATGGAGTGTAGAAACACTGTTTTGAAGCTTTGAATATGTTTGAGAAATAAAAATATGATCCAACCTGAGTTTTTCCATCATGCTGCGTATGGCCTGATGGGAAATGAGTGGGAGGAGCACCTCTGAGGCGAGAGACTCAAGTTCCAGCAGACACTGCACTGGTTGGAAAGAATTCTGCAAAAGCACATAGTAGCACACATGACATCTCTAAACTTCAAAGACCAAAGTTTTAGAACAGCGGGTGTAACTCTTGTCCAGTGATCTACTGCCTTGGAGAATTCACTTCAGCTGGCTCAAATTTTTAGAAGCTTCTGAGAGCCTTTATTAATTGGCTGAGCTGTGTTAGATTAAAGCTAGTGCTAAACACTCAGGGGCTAAAGATCACTGGTTCCAGGATTGGGCACCACTGCACCCAAATAAAATATCTTCAGCATGGCATTTCAATATAACAGATATTATTTCATGAAATGCCTTTCAATTATAATCGTCTTTAAACACTTAATGTCCTCAGAACAGCAGTAAGAACAGTGGTAGAGTCAGAATGATTAGTCTAAGTTTTAAAACTGGGACCCCCTAATACTTTTGAGCAGTGTAGTTAGATTTCCTCAACAATAAATCAAGTCTGAACAGATTTGTGAATAAAAACATTGTGAGAAAGAAGATAAATATCAATACACTTATACATTCAAACTGTTTAAACATTATACATTATCATTCTGAACTGTATAAGCAGTATATATTAATATTTTGAACTGTTTAAGCATTATACATTATTATTTTGAACTGTTTAAGCATTATACATTATAATTTTGAACTGTATAAGCATTATATATTAATATTTTGAACTGTATAAGCACTATACATTATTATTTTGAACTGTTTAAGCATTATACATTATAATTTTTAACTGTATAAGCATTATATATTAATATTTTGAACTGTATAAGCATTATACATTATTATTTTGAACTGTTTAAGCATTATACATTATAATTTTGAACTGTATAAGCATTATATATTAATATTTTGAACTGTATAAGCACTATACATTATTATTTTGAACTGTATAAGCATTATTCATTATCATTCTGAACTGTATAAGCATGATACATTAATTTGAACTGAATAAGCATTATACATTATCATTTTGAACTGTATAAGCATTATACATTCATATTTTGAACTGTATATACACTATACATTATTATTTTTAACTGAATAAGCATTATTCATTATCATTTTGAACTGTATAAGCACTATACATTATTATTCTGAACTGTTTAAGCATTGTACATTATCATTTTGAACTGTATAAGCATTATACATTATCATTTTGAACTGTATAAGTATTATACATTTATATTTTGAACTGTATATACACTATACATTATTATTCTGAACTGTATAAGCATTATACATTATCATTTTGAACTGTATAAGCATTATACATTATTATTTTGAACTGTATAAGCACTATACATTATTATTCTGAACTGTTTAAGCATTATACATTAATATTTTGAACATTATAAGCATTATACATTATTATTCTGAACTGTTTAAGCATTATACATCAATATTTTGAACTGTATAAGCATTATACATTATTATTCTGAACTGTATAAGCATTATACATTATTATTCTGAACTGTATAAGCATTATACATTATTATTTTGAACTGTATAAGCATTAGCTTATCTGAAGAAGTAGCTTTCAGTACCAAAGCCTCTTTATAAAACCTACTGCTCTAACGTCTAGTGACTTTCCATGTTTACATTAATATATACAAGATTTCCAGAATTGTTTTAGTATTAAATTGCCATATAGTCAGATTTTGCCTGTTTGCTAAAACATCTTGTAAAAGCCAGTTTATGTTGAAAAGCGTTTTTATAAGCTTCAAATTAGTACAGATAATACAGATGCTACCACATGGAGATGATAGACTGATAGAAATAGCAGCAGTATCTAACTGAGGATGAACATATCAGAATTTAGCAAACCATCAAAGACATAGCCAATTCATTTGTAAGACAACAGTATCATGAATGAGGGATGTTTTAAATTACACAACACTGCCATTTTGGAGTTTTGCCCACTGTAAGCTTTGTTTCATACAAATTAGTGTTGCACCGATACCGATACTATATCGGTATCGGCGCCGATACTGGCACTTATATACAGTATCGGTATCGGCAATAGAGAGCACAGATAACATGAAGCTTATAGACTAAATGGCTGCACGTGTTTCTGCATTGTGGCATTTTTTATTTTTTTATAGCTCTAAAACTTTTTAATGTGCAGTTACTCAACCAGTAAATGGTTCTTTCAATGTTATGATATCTTATTTAGGATAAGACATAAAAAATACAACTTATAAAAAGTGGAACACTATAAATATCAGGATTTATAGCCATATATCGAGCATTTAAGTTAGAGTTGGTATCGGTACTCGGTCCTCTGAAAAGGTGGTATCGGTATCGGTATCGGTAAGGAAAAAGTGGTATCGGTGCATCCCTAATGCAAATGTATTAGTAACTGCCCACAGATAGATCACAACACAAATAACACTTTTCTTGTTAATATAACTGTTTACACAGTAACAATAAATATCTTTATAAAGTATTAAAACACATACTCATTCACATGTGTTTGAATGGCACAGTGTTACTTCAATCTGTTTCTTAGGAGAGCTTACTTGCACACTGAGCTGTGAGTAAAAGACCGCCATGTAGATCAGGTAGGAGGGCAGCAATTCCAGGGTGCTTGTCCTTTGACTTGGGTCGCCCAGCGCTCTCACACAGCCTTTCAGCAGGCCAGTCACTGTGGGCTGCAGGCCAGTCACATGCCCCCACGTCACTGGAGGAGGAGGAAGACTCTCTGTACCCTGGAAACTGCAACAAACATTATTAGACTACAAATTCAGACAAACAGGCAAATAAAATCAAGTTTGTTTATATATTCATATATATTTACAACGATGTTGTCTTAAAGCAGCTTTACAGGAGTTCTAAAAACAGACAGTTACAACATATATCCTCCAGTGAGCAAGCCAGAGGCAACAGTGGCAAGAACACCTCCCTCAGACTGGAGGAAGAAACCTTGGGAGGAACCAAGACTCACAAGGGGAGACCCATCCTCCTCTGATCAAACAGTATTTACAGTTTAATAAACTAAATTTCAAGGAAAGGATTTGTCTGGTTCTTAATGTGTGTGGAAATGTAATATCACAGTCATGCTCTCTCTGTAGCAATTCCTGAGACCTCTGTGGAGCTGAAATGTATGACTCACTTGAGTAAGCCACTCTGTAACTCCTGGTGGCAGCCAGCTGTATGTGTGACCTGAGTGAGCAGGACCAGCAGCGCTTTCACTCTGTCTGACTCCAACACCAGCAGAGGCTCAGATGGAGCACTGGGTTTGTGTGCAGCCTGCAATGCCTTCACCAGAACTGAGTAAAGATCTCTATATGCACAGAGAGAGAGAGAGAGAGAGAGAGAGAGAGAGAGAGAGGGAGAGAGAGAGAGAGAGAGAGAGAGAGAGAGAGAATCTACTGTTAAATCTTGGACTCAAAAGTCAAGTTATTTGAAAATATGATAATATGAATTAGAAAAAGAAAAAAATGAGTTGCATGAAAGGCTAGCTCACACAGAGTGCTTTCAGATTTAGATTAAATTCCATACCTGACAAAAGAAATAATCCAAACAGTATCAAATTTCTACAAAGCCCATGTGTGTGACCACAGTGGAGTAGAAAGAATACTGTGAGGCATTGGACGCAGCAGACCAAGTAGCTAGCTAATTTGTGAGGAAGGGTTCCAAATTACCATCCAAGTCAGCTCTGAAAACCTTTTGGATTTTTCTGGAAAGGCGTTTAGGATTACTACTCCTGAAACATTGGATTTTGGAAGGAATTATAGTCCAGGACTAGACTTTCTACCACTGGAATAATGTGTAAGATCACAGGAAATATAATTGCATATGTTCTAGGGCTGTGTATTGACAAGATCCTGGTGATACAATACATACCATGATACAGCGGTCTCGATTCAATATATTGTGATTTTTCTAATCCTACTATCAATGCTTACAACAGCATTGCGCCCTTGTGCTGCTTGTTAATGTTGGAGTGGAGCTGAAAATGGATTCCAACACTGCCATCTAGTGGTCAGAGGTTTAAACACAACACACAATGATTCACTGTCTGCCAGGAATCTGTGTATCGATACTGTGTTTTTGAGAATCGATACAGTATCACTAAACATAATATCCTGATATTCGATATTTCAATATTTTCTTACACCCCTAATATGTTCAACTCTTCCAGTTAACAACACTCTAACTAGAAAAAAATATCAATACTTTGCATATATTCCTCAATTAATTTAGTAAAGCTTGATAAAATATTTAGTATGGAAGTGATCATTCTACATATCTTTCTTATATACGTTCCTTATTTGTTTTATGTATACACAAAAAAATAAAATAATAAAAAATAAAATAGCCCAAACCCCAAAAATAGGCTTTGGTCTGGTCAGAGTGTTTCTTTAAAGCTTATAGAGAATATCTGGTTTCACACCAAACACATATTAGCTGCAAGTTTAGCCACAAGACTTCAGCACTTAAAGAAATATAAGAGAAGCGCTCATAATAGGTACTTTATCTATTAGTATCTAAAATTCTTTTTAATTTCTTGTGGTAACTGTTTGTTTATAAGATCACTAAAAGTGCTATGTCACCATTTTAAGCCTGGCCTATTTCTTGGTATGAGACTGCACACTTTCCTGCGTAGGTCTACAGCATCGTCATTACAAAATAAGAGTTTCATTCACTTTATTAGACTTCATTAAACATTTAATAAAGGAACGTCTGTCAACATTAAATTGATACTTCCATGTTTTATATATAACATATTATAGTGTGTTCAGCAAACATCATTAGGAAGTCTATTTGACATCACTTAATTAGTGACAAATGAATGATTCAAACCACTGTTGACTTCCTCTCTTAGTCTATTATAAGTCACATGCAGTCAGTATTATTGCATCCAAAGGTATCAAAGGCACAACTAATTATAACTGGAGCAAATTCCTGTACATGATGGCTGTGTCTCAAATCCTAGTGATCTCCTACGTAGGCAGCATTTAACATCATAGTATGCGCTCCCGACATGTAGACTGTCCCAATTCTTACATACCTTAAACATGCTGTCTACTGAGCAACCTTATTTAGACCTGATTTTAAGCAACTATCGAACGCTTCCTCAGCCGCTAAGACAATCCCATGATGCAACACAGGCTAATCTACGAGCAGTGAAGTGGTTTTAAAATGTGAGTTATTTTGATTCTCTCTGGAGTTTTAATGTGTTTCTGGTCATATAATCACACAAAACAGTATTTTATTATCAACTCTGTAACGAGTCCTTCACCATTTACAGTTTTATACTCGAGACATTAGCATTTATGCTAGCGGATTTTTAAGCCTCGGGCTATTGTTTTGGATGCTGGCCTGTAGCTTAGCAACCAGCTAAACCACCGGTGGTGTGCTGCAGTGGGCGGGAACGAGCCGTGACGCAGTCTCTCTCTAACTAGAGCGTCTCAGTAATCTGTTTTATGAGGAGAGATGAGGAGAGAACGCTGCTACTTACACAGCTGCTACCTAGACAGCCTACTTACACACTCACTAGGATTTAAGACATTTTTATAAACACTATCCTTTACAACTTGATGATGTCAAGGTAAGATGATTCAGGCATGCAGTTCTCATAGAGTTAATTGGTAAATAGACACGTTCATTGCTCATTTGCTATTTTGGCCTTGTGGCTCCAGAGCAACACTAAAGAAGCAAACTTCAGACACCAATCACGAGTTTTCACTGAATGAAAAGTGGGAACCAAGTTCTCACGTGTAGAGGCTGCAGGCCTGGCCATAGCTGACAGCCACTGCCCAGAGCCTCAGTGCTTCTGTGCTACAGCAAATAGCTTCCCCAGGTTCCAACAACAGCTCCGAAGGTTCCACTGCCAAGAGCCAGGACAGACGCTCCCTCCCCCCTAGAGAGTTCAGCTGAGACATAAAGTCAGAATTCGTCCATCTGCACCATGAGCATGCACTGTATATATAAAAATAAGTTTTACATATGAAGGTATCTATCAGTACAGTCAGTACTCACTATTCTGGCACAAGCATGCCTGCCAGCGCTCGCCAAAACACGGAGAAGCTTCACAGCCGTGGAAACAGGCAACCCGTATAAAGAAGCTGGGGCTGGTGAGGTGGGTGGAGACCAAGAGCAGGGCAGGAACTCTGACATCACAGTCTCCATCAGTCGGGGGCAGGCAAGGATCTAGATGTGGTAAATAACTTGAATTGTTGGAACAGTTAAATAAAAACATCTTAGATTTCAGAATTTTGTCTCATCCCAAATGTAGCCAAGAACAGCCAAGATACCAAATACTTGGTACACAACTCGCTGTGAAGTTATTTATGTAGGCGATTTGCATGATACCAATTGGGTGTTAAGTTTTCAGTACTTCTAGATTCAGACAACACTTTCACTGATGAACTACATTTGATTTAAGTTGATTTAAGGGGTTAATTTGTGTGAATTTGCCTTTTAGCTTTATTAATGAGTTCACAACGAATATGGCAATATACAAGTTTCACCCCACAGTGCTGTGATTATTCTTTAATGCCATCGGTTCTGATGAGTTTGAGTCAGAGTTTACATCCTGAAAGTCAAGTAGAACAAGTTGGTAGACCAGATCGACCTTTGCAAGCTAGACATTTGGAGCAGGACATTTGTTTACTCTCTGTGTGTTGTGGGAGACTGGTGGGTGGGCAATAAAGCTTGTGTTACAAGATGATGTCACCCTGTAACATGGAAAAGGGCTGGAATCCCAAAAAGGCGTTTCAAGCAGCTATAAAAAAACTTTGAGAGAGTGGTTCTCCCTCTGGCCTGTAGGTCTGGGCGATATGGGAAAAAACTTATTACGATATTTTTTTTCATATCAGTCGATATCCATACACATATCAAGATATAAATCAAATCACTATTGCCTTTTTACTTTAAGTTAGAAGTGAAGATATCAAAATTTTTTAATTTTGTTAAATTGTTTTTTATCCTCTGATTTATGTTCTATCAGAAGATAGACAACTTTACTATAGCACATTACACAACTGTATTTCAAATAAATTAAACACACACACACACACACACATACACACACACATATATATATATATATATATATATATAGGGCAGTATTAGTATGAACAGTGTTCACACACAGACACTGTGTTAAGCAGGCTGTTGCTGGCCCTTTAAGTTGGGGCTGAGGAAAGAACTCTATGTTCATTCAGCGTTGAGTCGACTCTCTGTCTGCTCTAATGGGGAGTTGTTGGTGTAGTGATTCTGTTTTCGGTAGAATATAAAGTTTCCTACTCGGGATATTTGGTTATAAAGTCAATTTTGCCTCAGCGTCTCACTCAAACTCCTATAATACTTATATTTATCTTTATTGATTATGAAATTAAGTCGATCAGCATAACGTGCGTCGATGTGTTGCAAAGATGGCAGCTCCTACTGAAAGCATGGATTTATCCGGAGCGCGAGCTGCAGCTACAAACAATCTCTCAAGTACATCTAACGTTGTGGGAGTGTTTCACACAGAAACACAACAGTGTGGTGTTCTGTCAGCTCTGCACAGTGGAGATGATCACAACAGTACAACTGCTATACACGAGACCTTGAAGATCAAACATCCCGTAGAGCTTCATCAACACAGCAGCAGGACAGCACCTGTTCACCTGTTTATCTTATCTTATAGATTATTTATAGATTATTAACACGTGTATCATGTTTCTTTCAGTAGTAGTTTAACGTTTTCTGTTATTTTCTCTTATTTTATTCTCTCTGCTCGACTGTGACGCCTGCAGTAACCAGATTACTAGTACGTGGGTTAAGCTGCCGCTACGTCTACACTCTGCGCTGTGTGCTTCAACCAAACATGAAATAGCTGGAACTCTAGTTCAGCCACCTGATTGGTTTTGGGCAGCGCTATTCTTATTCTCAATGGCTATTCGTGTTGTCTCTTAAAACATGGATGGAACTTAATTCTATCGACTATGTTTTACAGTTCTATCGAGGAAACCTTATTTCGTGATAATTCGTGAATATCGTTTCATCGCTCTGCCCTACTAGCATGTATTGTGGACTTTAGAACTTGGCACACTGTTTATAAGTGCAAAAAGCTACATGACCCACTGAAGGAAAAGGAAAAGCAGAAAAGCAGAAAAGGTTTAGAAGACTATATAAGACTGTAATAGACAAGTGCAAGTGAGGTGAATGATTAAAAACTGATGGCTAAGTCAGAGGATGGAGTGCTATGGCGGGCAGGATCTGAAGAACACATCAGACCCTTGAGGACTTTACCTTACCTGTGTGGCTGCAGACGTTGAGTGGCGAGCTATTCGAATCAAAACCTCTAGAACATTGAGAACAACGCGAGGAGCTGGCCGTACAACCTCCAGAATGTACCTCAGCCTCTGCAGAAGCTGCATCTTCAACAGCCCCTAAAACATAAAAACAAAAACACACACAATGGCGTGCACAACATAAGCTGCTTGCAAAACTGACCACTGTAATAGAAGCCATCTGTGTATACCACTCCTCCATACACACTAAATCAGAGCAGGTATGTTCTTAGCTTCATGTTTTCTGTCTCACCTTGACAACATCAAGTCGAGCAACATCATGATCTGCTTTTCTCTGCTCTTTCTCTTCAGCTGTTTCTTTCATGGACTCATCCAGTCCTTCGTCATCCTCATTTTCCTGTTCCTGAGTGGAGGGAACTAGGGGGAAGGCTGCAATCCCTAGCAGCCAAGAGAAGGTGCTGTCCAGGCACTCCTGAAAAGGAGAATTGCAAATATAGGTGGAAGAAAATGAGACTTGATCTTTCTTCTCACTTTTAAAAAGTCAGAAAGCATTCTTATTCTAGGATGAAACTTCTGCTACCACTTTCAGTACACAACCGTGATTGCTTACATGGACTTGTGAGACCATGCAGTTGTGGGTTCATGCCAGTTTCTTTCTTTTCATTGATGCACACGAATGCTACTAATGCACTAATAGCCCCTCCCTCAGTGTTAAACATCAGTGAGTGAGTGAGCATATGTGTTAGAGCCAGATCCATGTGGCGTTTTGAATTAACTGCTGAGTTACTTATAAGCTGGCTTCAATTTGGTCATAGTTTGTGCCTCACCTCATCATCAGGGGACACCAGCAGAGCTCGAAGGGCATGCACAGCTGCGGACATCACACCTTCAACACTATCATCCAGAGAGAAGCGCAGGAGAAAGAGAAGGCCGGCGTCTAGCAAGGAGGTCAGGACACTGCCTTTTAGAGAAGAGGAGTATTTGCCAGCATGGGCCTGAAAACAACAACAATCTATTATATGTATTATAATACATATAATATGAACATGCCCAATGTTTACCTACATTACCTACACTATATATATATATTTATAGTTTGGGGCAACTTCTTCACCTTACTTGCCCTGGCTCAGTGACTGCATGCAGGGCAGGGTTTGTGACCGGAGCAGAAGAGCAAACATTTATCGCTTCTTACACATCAAAGAAAACCTGCTCAAGATGATTCAGTCTTTCATTTTTTGCGTCATTAACACAACGCACTTCATACTCCAACTCATGACTTTTATAATTTGTGGCTGTTATAAATAAAAAAGCATGTTTTTCATTTGACAGTGACAATATATATATATATATATATAATACATATATATATATATATGCATGCATACATGACATCATTTCATTTTCAAACCTTGTATCTTAATTCTTATTGATTTTCAGTTTTTGACACACTTTAAAAGTGCTTGTTGTGTGTAAATTTCATGGTAAATAGATAATAGAGATGACCCTTAATTGTTTGGAACGAAGTCTGGTTCAACAATAAATAAAGCATGTTTTTTTCATTCTCATGAAAAAAAAAAAGCAGCTACACATTCGGTAACACACACAGGCTTGTGCCGTACAGACTTGACGGCAGCCTAATCACAAGTCAGAAAACTGCAGCGGGTAAATAATGGTGTGCCCTTTTTAGCTGCTTAACAGTTCTAGGTCTTCACGGCTGGATTTTACGTTCCATGGTGCACCAAATGTTTCTACTGGTGAAGGTCTGGACTACAGGCAGGTCAGGTCAGTTCAGCATCCAGTTTTTAAATGGGCTTTGGCCCAGAGAAGACAGCAACGTTTCTGGATCATAGCTTCTTTGCATGAAACAGTTTTAACTTGTATTTGTTTGTTGCATGAGGAACTGTGTTCACAGACAGTGATTTCTGGATGAGCCCATGCAGTGACTTCCAGAATAGAATCATTGTTTTTAATATAAGTTCTACCTGAGGGCCCGCAGATCACAAGCATCCAATATTGACCATCAGCCTTGTCCCTTGCACATAGGAATTTATGTACTATATTCTATTAAAAATTAAATATGGATCTATGGGATTGGATCTGAGATGTTGGTGCTGTTGTTCCACCACTTCACGCGATCACACAGGTTTGTTGACGGTGGAGTGGGGGGATCCCAGTGTCTCAGGGTACTCTCATGTCCATGTTACCTTCTGGTTCTCTCCTTTTAGTTTAGGCTGTTATAGTTAGATCTGCCGGAGTCACCAACCACACTCTAAAATTCTGAAAATTCATATTCTCCACAGTCTTACTCCCGAGCCTAACTAACTCTCTCTCTTTACTCTTCCTGAGGTAATGACTGTCCTCCCGTTTGTTGAACGCTGTTGAAGGACTGATCATCAGGCCATCACCCCACCATCACCAGTCAGCTCACCTGTCCATTTACTGCTACACCCTCAGTTACATCACTGTGCCATCCAGATGTACCAGCATTGAGATAGGATGGGACTGTTTCAGCTCACGCCCACTTTACATAAAGACTCAGTCATAGACTGCCTCAGTCAGAGACTGCCTCAGTCAGAGACTGCCTCTACCTGTGCAGCTTCTAAAGCTTTGCTATCCAGATTTCAAACAGAGGCTCCTTTCTTTGGTATTTAGTTTAAACTGTAAATACTGTTTGATCAGAGGAGGATGGGTCTCCCCTTGTGAGTCTGGTTCCTCCCAAGGTTTCTTCCTCCAGTTGAGGGAGTTTTTCTTTGCCACTGTTGCCTCTGGCTTGCTCACTGGGGGGATATATGTTATAACTGTCTGTTTTCAAAACTCTGTAAAGCTGCTTTGTGACAACATCGTTGTAAAAAGCGCTATATAAATAAACTTGACTTGACTTAATGAATGCATTCTGTTTTTATTTACATTTACTTACTTTACACTGCGTCCCTAATGTTTTGGAACTAGGGTTGTGTTTAAAAACATCCCTCACGCGGCAAAACAAGACTAAATGTGTACAATGTCCGTCGAACTTAGTTGTTCTTGGTAAGAATTTCCAGCATGCAGGTCTGAAGAACAGTTCTGTAGCGCACATGCTGAGTAAGAACGACTGTCCTGTACGGGTTTGCGACGTGGAGCGATACTGAAGTAGACAAAGGGACAATTACAATTCGCATTTGCATATTCACAGATGATCACCTTCTTCCTACGGATTACTGAGGCTCCTTACTTGGGCCTGACAGTTACACAGAAGATTTTTTTTAACAAATTATTACTCAACACTAATAATAATATTTTTGTGTCTGCAAGGTTGTACATCTTGACCTGCATCTATTGTTTGTTTGTTTTTTCAGCAGGAAGATGCTACTTGACCCCTCCACCCCCCCACCCCCAACCTGACCTCCAGGCTCCACTACATTTTGGGCTGATTGTTAATTGCAGCAGAAGTGGAGGGCAATTTAACACAAGCCAACTGAACCAACTTCATTGATTTACCTTTGACAGGATGTTAGCCAAAGTGTTAAGGGCCAGGCTTCGCTGCTGGGTCAGCTGACTGCGAGAGAGAAGGAAAAGCTCCTGTAATGAGTAGCCTGCACGCTAAAAGAGAAAGACAGGGACAAAAAAAACAAAGAGAGAGAGAGAGAGATAGAGAGAGAGAATATTATGTAAAAAAAAAATAATTCGATATTACCCCAATATCCATAATACAACAGTAAACACCAACTAAACACCTTTCATTAAAGTTTGAGTGACATAAGATTATCTGAATTGAGGGGATGAATTCATTCAGGAATAAAACCTCCGACTGACCTCTGGCTCTTCCCCATGGTGATGCAGGCCAAGATGAGTGGGCAAATCTTCCGTGGGGGGGATAATATTACCAGAGAAGTCAAATCGAGCCTGCATAGACTGTTCATTCAACACACAGAGACAAAACAAGTTTAAGGATTTGGCAGGTGTCGTACAACATCCCATACTCTCGCTTCATGCTGGAGCTCAAAGCACGTAGTGAACCAAGCTGAAAGAGGGAAACAGGCAGGGCAGGGCCGGAGTGGACCCCTTTTTTCAGCCCGGGAGTTTTATGCCCAAATCCGGCCCACTTTTTCCATGGAGGAGGAATCTGAAAAAATAAACAGCAGCTAGCTCTTACAGCACCTTTTTACTGGGTAGAAGTTCAGGTATATGTCGGCAAGTTAACAGAAAGCACTTCACTTAAACAGGTTTAATTCAAATTTAAACCAGATAAAGATTTAAAAAGTGAAAAATGTGATGAAGATGAAAACGAATGTACATTTGTACAGGAGCAATAAGTTGAAATTAAAATCATTTAAAATTAAAATTACTTTTTTCTTTCCAACAGAGAGAAGCACGACACACATGTTTAGTAGCTACCTACAGCACCAAAAGCCTCCTAAGCAGTGCACTGGTTTCTCAACTTCATGAATATCTACAGACATGAGAATTTCCTTCTCTGTGTATATATTTTGTATATTTTATAATTTTACATTACAAATAGGAAGGGGTTTGCTGCTCGGACAGTACAAAAACATTCCATTAATGAGTTCGGCTATTAATATACTACACCTCTAAATTATGTTTATTATTTTCAGCTTGAAACTGGATATGTGTGATTAATGGTGTGTATTGGGCTCTACAAAATAAACTACACTAAGCTGACGTTACAAACGTTGCGAAATAGCCTTACACTGACAATACTAACTTATTTCCATATCTCTGTTTAGCGGCTGAACTGGGGTCTGTCTTCTGGAAAACAGGTCTGTTAATCTCACACATGTAGCAGCACCTTCTTCCAACGCCCAACCAACTTAAACATTTGGGAGGGGGTATTCCCTCAAATGGTAGAACCTATCAAATCTCCTGCGATGTAGGGGCTGTGCTGTCAGATGAATAGAGAATGAATATGTAGATGAACATGTAGATTCCCAAACTCGAGACTGACATGAGCCGGCCCATCGGGAATCCTCCCGAATCTCCCGATTAGCCACTCCGGGCCTGCAAACAGGTGATGCTTGAAGTCCGAAGCCTGAACACTTGAGAAGAATCATTTCTCAACATGCCTTTTTAGTGCTCTGCCTCCTCGGGGCAGGCAAATCCCTGGTCCATTCTAGTTTCTCTGACTCCAGCTTGTCCATGTGAAGCCACTCCTTCTGTGGCTTGACTGGTAGCTCTCTCTCTGCGTAAACAAAATAATTACATTAACGAACCAATCAGAATGTTACAAAAGGGCAAATAACACCATATTTTATAATAAAAACTTGAGGCACTTGAAAAACATGATTAAAATAAAGTCGCAGCCAACTAAGAAAATGTACTAAATCAATTTCAGTCAACAAATAAACTTAAAAGTTGAATTGCTTCATATCAGACTATCAGAACCTAATTTACTACATTCAGCAAGAAGCAAAGAACTCAGCATATTATTATTAACAATAACAAGTGCTAGCGGCAGAAGAAGTAAAGAAAAGCAAATCCTCGATCGGCTTCATCCATCTTAAAAGCCCATGTTCAGGCCCCCCCCTCCCCGTCTATCTATTTTCTCTATCTCTCTGAAGATGAATCAAGGCCAGCTCTGGCTAGCTTGCGCTAATCAGCCTAATTGAAATCGATGACTCTGCCCTGGTGTGCTAACCCTGCAGCTCAGCCGGATGCTCCCTGCCAAATGGACATTAGTGCATATGTGCAGTTAGCTTACAAGCAACGAAAATAAGGACGGGCGAGCAGCCAGGTGCGCTGGAGCTGAGACAGTGCTGTGGAAGACAAGTTTCGTGTGCTTTCGCTGCAATTGCTGCGTGTAGATACAAGCGTAAAGCTCAGTGCAGTGCTATTTAGAAGCTGAACGACAGCAAGTAAGCATTGCGGTGACTCGAGCTTGTTATTTGTGGCGTGGGTTGTTTCCTGAACAAGACCCAGCATCCCCTAAAGCCTGTTAGTGTTTAGATCATATTCACTGGTAGAGGGAACGCTCACTGTGATGCTCCATCTAGAACATAGGAAACAACCTCATGCTAAGAGGCTTTCAAGAGTCACCAAGTCATTTGTTCTGAGCCTCTCGACTGGAAATAGCTCCAATCACTACGTTATTTGTTCTGAGACTCCTCACCGAATGGTTCTAACACTGTCTCACTTGTTCTGAGCCCCTCTCAACAGGAAATAGCTCCAATCACCATGTTATTTTTTCTGAGACTCCTCTCTGAATGGTTCTAACACTGTGTCATCTGTTCTGAGACTTCTCCCTGACTGTGATTGGTTCCAACATTACATCATTTCTGTCTGAGAGGTCGCTGACTCTGATTAGGTTCTAACACTCTCTCATTTGTTCTGAGCCTCTCTCGACTGGAAATAGCTCCAATCACTATGTTATTTGTTCTGAGACTCCTTTCTGAATGGTTCTAACACTGTCTCATTTGTTCTGGGACTTCTCACTGAATGGTTCTAGCACTGTCTCATTTGTTCTGAGCCCCTCTCGACTGGAAATAGCTCCAATCACTAAGTTATTTGTTCTGAGACTCCTTTCTGAATGGTTCTAACACTGTCTCATTTGTTCTGGGACTTCTCTCTGAATGGTTCTAACACTGTCTCATTTGTTCTGGGACTTCTCTCTGAATGGTTCTAACACTGTCTCATTTGTTCTGGCACTTCTCTCTGAATGGTTCTAACACTGTCTCATTTGTTCTGGGACTTCTCCCTGAATGGTTCTAGCACTGTCTCATTTGTTCTAAGCCCCTCTCAACTGGAAACAGCTCCAATCACCATGTTATTTGTTCTAAGACTCCTCTCTGAACGGTTCTAACACTGTCTCATCTGTTCTGAGACGTCCCCCTGACTGTGATTGGTTCCAACATTACATCATTTCTGTCTGAGAGGTCCGCTGACTCTGATTAGATTCTAACACTGTCTCATCTGTTCTGAGACTTTTTCCCCCGATATCACCACATTACTTGTTCTCAGACCCTCCCCTCGACTGGGACTGGCACCAATCACCACATCAATCAAGCCGAGACTTCTTCCTGACTGCAACTAGCCAACTCTAACACCATCGGAGACCTCCTCCTGATGGTGATTGGTTCCAATCTCTGAGTCATTTATTCTGTGACCTCCCCCTGACTGTGATCGGTTTTAAGCACCACAGCATTCATTCTGAGACCCTCTCCTGACGGTGACTGGTTCTAATTACCATGTCATTTGTTTTGAGACGTCCTGTAACAGTGATCAGTTCTAATCTCCATGTCGTTTGTTCTGAGACGTCCTGAAACAGTGATCAGTTCTAATCTCCATGTAATTTGTTCTGAGACGTACTGTAACAGTGATCAGTTCTAATCTCCATGTCGTTTGTTCTGAGACGTCCTGAAACAGTGATCAGTTCTAATCTCCATGTAATTTGTTCTGAGACGTCCTGTAACAGTGATCAGTTCTAATCTCCATGTCATTTGTTTTCAGACGTCCTGTAACAGTGATCAGTTCTAATCTCCATGTCGTTTGTTCTGAGACGTCCTGAAACAGTGATCAGTTCTAATCTCCATGTAATTTGTTCTGAGACGTCCTGTAACAGTGATCAGTTCTAATCTCCATGTCATTTGTTTTCAGACGTCCTGTAACAGTGATCAGTTCTAATCTCCATGTCGTTTGTTCTGAGACGTCCTGAAACAGTGATCAGTTCTAATCTCCATGTCATTTGTTTTGAGACGTCCTGTAACAGTGATCAGTTCTAATCTCCATGTCGTTTGTTCTGAGACGTCCTGTAACAGTGATCAGTTCTAATCTCCATGTCGTTTGTTCTGAGACGTCCTGTAACAGTGATCAGTTCTAATCTCCATGTCATTTGTTTTGAGACGTCCTGTAAAAGTGATCAGTTCTAATCTCCATGTCATTTGTTTTAAGACGTCCTGTAACAGTGATCAGTTCTAATCTCCATGTCGTTTGTTCTGAGACGTCCTGTAACAGTGATCAGTTCTAATCTCCATGTCATTTGTTTTCAGACGTCCTGAAACAGTGATCAGTTCTAATCTCCATGTCATTTGTTTTGAGACGTCCTGTAACAGTGATCAGTTCTAATCTCCATGTCATTTGTTTTGAGACGTCCTGTAACAGTGATCAGTTCTAATCTCCATGTCATTTGTTCTGAGACGTACTGTAACAGTGATCAGTTCTAATCTCCATGTCATTTGTTTTGAGACGTCCTGTAACAGTGATCAGTTCTAATCTCCATGTCATTTGTTCTGAGACGTCCTAAAACAGTGATCAGTTCTAATCTCCATGTCATTTGTTCTGAGACGTCCTGTAACAGTGATCAGTTCTAATCTCCATGTCATTTGTTTTGAGACGTCCTGAAACAGTGATCAGTTCTAATCTCCATGTCATTTGTTTTAAGACGTCCTGTAACAGTGATCAGTTCTAATCTCCATGTCATTTGTTTTAAGGCGTCCTGTAACAGTGATCAGTTCTAATCTCCATGTCATTTGTTCTGAGACGTCTTGTAACAGTGATCAGTTCTAATCTCCATGTCATTTGTTTTGAGACGTCCTGTAACAGTGATCAGTTCTAATCTCCATGTCATTTGTTCTGAGACGTCCTGTAACAGTGATCAGTTCTAATCTCCATGTCGTTTGTTCTGAGACATCCTGTAACAGTGATCAGTTCTAATCTCCATGTCATTTGTTTTAAGACGTCCTGTAACAGTGATCAGTTCTAATCTCCATGTCATTTGTTTTAAGACGTCCTGTAACAGTGATCAGTTCTAATCTCCATGTCATTTGTTCTGAGACGTACTGTAACAGTGATCAGTTCTAATCTCCATGTCATTTGTTTTGAGACGTCCTGTAACAGTGATCAGTTCTAATCTCCATGTCATTTGTTCTGAGACGTCCTAAAACAGTGATCAGTTCTAATCTCCATGTAATTTGTTCTGAGACGTCCTGTAACAGTGATCAGTTCTAATCTCCATGTCATTTGTTTTGAGACGTCCTGAAACAGTGATCAGTTCTAATCTCCATGTCATTTGTTTTAAGACGTCCTGTAACAGTGATCAGTTCTAATCTCCATGTCATTTGTTTTAAGACGTCCTGTAACAGTGATCAGTTCTAATCTCCATGTCATTTGTTCTGAGACGTCCTGAAACAGTGATCAGTTCTAATCTCCATGTAATTTGTTCTGAGACGTCCTGTAACAGTGATCAGTTCTAATCACCATGTCGTTTGTTCTGAGACGTCCTGTAACAGTGATCAGTTCTAATCTCCATGTTGTTTGTTCTGAGACGTCCTGTAACAGTGATCAGTTCTAATCTCCATGTCATTTGTTCTGAGACGTCCTGTAACAGTGATCAGTTCTAATCTCCATGTCATTTGTTCTGAGACGTACTGTAACAGTGATCAGTTCTAATCTCCATGTCATTTGTTTTGAGACGTCCTGAAACAGTGATCAGTTCTAATCTCCATGTCATTTGTTCTGAGACGTCCTAAAACAGTGATCAGTTCTAATCTCCATGTCATTTGTTCTGAGACGTCCTGTAACAGTGATCAGTTCTAATCTCCATGTCACTTGTTCTGAGACGTCCTGTAACAGTGATCAGTTCTAATCTCCATGTCGTTTGTTCTGAGACGTCCTGTAACAGTGATCAGTTCTAATCTTCATGTCATTTGTTTTGAGACGTCCTGTAACAGTGATCAGTTCTAATCTCCATGTCGTTTGTTCTGAGACGTCCTGTAACAGTGATCAGTTCTAATCTCCATGTCATTTGTTCTGAGACGTCCTGTAACAGTGATCAGTTCTAATCTCCATGTCGTTTGTTCTGAGACGTCCTGTAACAGTGATCAGTTCTAATCTCCATGTCGTTTGTTTTGAGAGAGTGACGTTAACAACACATTGTTTCTCATTTATCAATACTCAATAACTTACTGCACCCCTGACCTGACACTATACTTCTTCTTTATCAGAGCACTATTTTGCACAAGCACACACTATTCTGCAACCTTTTGTTTTAAAATGAATGTAGCATCCGTTTGAGCTAAACCCGTATGTGCAGTAAATGGAATTAACATAGTAACTAGAGATGGACCGATCAACGTTTTTGAGGCCGATTCTGATTCTGATCATGAAACATGGTGGAAACTGGTTTATTACCACCATAAACCGCTTGATAAGCTCCGGAAGAGCCACATCTGAACAGTATCTCTACTAGGAAAAGCAGAGCGTGGATCCAG
The DNA here is from genome assembly GCA_021613375.1 of Megaleporinus macrocephalus. Lineage (NCBI taxonomy): Eukaryota > Metazoa > Chordata > Actinopteri > Characiformes > Anostomidae > Megaleporinus > Megaleporinus macrocephalus. Next base: position 48,224,408 of record CM038712.1, on the reverse strand, counting down.
GTGGAACATTAAGCAGCAGAATGAACGTCTTCTACAGCCGAGAAGAGCTGCTTATCTAGAACTATAAACTCAATCACTCTGGCTGTGGTTCTTTAGCTCTCTGGCTGTTTCTGCTGCTGTTCTGTTTGTACCGGTCAGATCTGGTCTGTAGGTGTTCTGGGTTGTTTGTTTTGTGTTAGCTGTGTGTGCTAGCTCTGCTGTTTGCTGATACTCACTGTATTCAGCTGTGTGGTGTCTCTGTTGAATCAGGTTAGTGTGTTAAATGTCTGTCTTGGTTCCCGTGAGAGACGCTGATGTTACTAATTGTACAGATGTTATAAACTGTCCTGGATGAGTCTGAGTCACATACGGTAACAAACTGCCAGACGGACGATGTTTTCTATCCGCACATGCGGATGAACGTCGTAAACTGTTCTCGCGAGGCCGCTGCTTTAGTCAGTCTGTGGAAAATGAAAGGGTATGTATTTCCACCTAGTGGTTCAGATAGGAATTGCAGGGGCCTGGCAGGAGGAGGTTTCAAGGAGGGCTTCTCTTGCAGGATGAATAGCTAGTTGGAAATATATAAATTCGACACATTTGAGCTGCGACTATTGCAGGAGGTCCAGCCACCACCCAAACAACAAAAGAAAGAAGAAACATTGAACTGGTGAACAACTGCTCCCAAAAATATCAAACCTAAGTTCGTTCTCTGCAGAGGTTAAATTCTTCTCACTTAAGATTGTATGGTTAATTTTTTGCCTCATCATCAATTTCCTCTTGCTGTCCTGATATGACTCCAACTTTAAAAGCCTCTGAACGCAACAAGCCAAGACCGGATGCCAGGGCATCACCTCCTTTTTATGGTGTGTATTTTGTCTCTTTGGCTCAGAGTCTACAGCAGGGGTATTTAATTAGAGTCAGTAAGGTCCGGTTAGAGGAGATCTCCTCAGGTCAAGGTCCGGACCATCATCATTTCTAACTTGTGTTCTGATTCAGTGGTGTATCCTGTTTACTGAAGTAGTCTAGTATCAGCATCTTATACCATCAGCTACTGAAAAACCAGCACATCACACATACCGTTCAGTATATTTCAGTATATTTACTGTTTAAATGCTGAACTGAATTAATTATTTATAAACTAATAATAAATGTTTTTTACTCACTTGAAGTAAAAACAAGGGCTACATTAAAAAACAGAACGCTTTGAAAAAAAGTGCATCTTAAAGTGTTTATTTATAGAAACAGTAAATAAAGCAGTGTCATTTTGTTAACTCTTGTTTCACAGCTTGACTTATTGGTTTGGAGCCGCCTGTGGGAAGAATAAACAAGTCTCGGTCCATTCCCAGTTAACTCTCCTTTTTCAGAGCACGTTATTCTTTCTCTGACTTGCTTTAGTTTCTGACTGCTGCTTCTCTCTTCGTACCTCGCCTGTGTGCCTGCGCCGCACTCCCGAATATGCACAGATCTGATTGGCTGAGAAGCCTTTGATGATCTTACAATGCACCGTAAAGACAAGAAAAGCTCTGCCACGTAAAATTATTTTAACTAGAGATGGACCGATCAGCGTTTTTGAGGCCGATTCCGATCACCGATCACCTATCAACATGATCAGCCGATAGCCAATACCCTTCGAGGGCGGGGCTTTATGCCACGGCAGGGCTACATGTAGTTATTAGCGCGAGCAAGTCATGAAAGTGAAAGGGTATGTATTTCCACCTAGTGGTTTAGATTGGAATTGCAGGGAGCTGGCTGGAGGGCTCCTCTTTCTGGATGAAGTGCTAGCTGGAAATACAGAAATTAGGCTCATTTGTTTAACGTCATCGATCAGCTCTCGGGATCGGTTAAATTGGAGAAATATCACCGATCGCATATTTTGATTAAATATCGGCCGATACCAATACATAGCCGATCGATCTTTCCATCTCTAATTTTAACGCTTAAAATAATTAATGCTTGAAATTAGGCTCAGGTCATACGGTTTTGAAGGTGTCTAGAGCTACTAAACTGCAGACCGGCTGGATGGTTCTGGCAGAACAGTTGTGTATCACTAGGCAAGGTACTGAACCATTGCTCACCTGCTATTGGAGGCTCAATTACAGTGTCAGTCTCATCCTCTTCATCTGCATCCATGGGGACCTCCTGAGAGTCTAACTCTGGGCCTGTGGAATGAGGCTCTGGAGCGCTACCTTTAGTGACGGGCTGGTCAGAACATAACTCTCCCTGGAGAGCAGAGGGCACTGAGGAGGTTTTCTGAGCCCTCCGTGACCTCACGAAGTCCACCAATCTGGGATCTGAAATAACAGGAAAGCCGGTGACTTTAAACAGACTTTAAACAAAGCCTGTGACGATTATTAAATAATCACCTCAGCACAAATATATGAGATGATTGCTATTATTTAAACTGGGGGATATAACTAAAGAGACATTGAGACACATCACAAGCTAGGGCTGGGCGATATGGGAAAAAATCTTATCATGATATTTTTTTTTCATATCAGTCGATATCGATATATATCACGATATTGAGAATTATTCTCAATAATCAGTGTTCTCACTCGAACTCCTACAATATCTATATTTATCTTTATCAATTATAAAATGACATCGATTAGCATATCGTGCATCGATGCGTTACTAAGGTGGCCGCGTCTACTGAAAATATGAATTTACCCGGAGTGCGAGCTGCAGCTACAAACAATCTCTCACGTACATCTAAAGTTGTGGGAGTGTTTCACACAGAAACACAACAGTGTGGTGCTCTGTCAGCTCTGCACAGTGGAGATGATCACAACAGTACAACTGCTATACACGAGACCTTGAAGATCAAACATCCCGTAGAGCTTCATCAACACAGCAGCAGGACAGCACCTGTTTACCTGTTTATCTTAACCTATAGATTATTTATAGATTATTAACACGTGTATCGTGTTTCTTTCAGTAGTAGTTTAACGTTTTCTGTTATTTTCTCTTATTTTATTCTCTCTGCTCGACTGTGACGCCTGCAGTAACCAGATTACTAGTACGTGGGTTAAGCTGCCGCTACGCCTACACTCTGCACTGTGTGCTTCAACCAAACATGAAAAAGGGCTGGAACTCTAGTTCAGCCATCTGATTGGTTTGGGGACGGCGCTATTCTCATTCTCATTGGCTATTCGTGTTGTCTCTTAAAACATGGACGGAACTTAATTCTATCGACTATACGTCTTATAGTTCTATTGAGGAAATGTTATTTCGCAATAATTAGCCCTATCACAAGCCTTAGGAAAGCTCCTGTATATTCTAACTTGTTTATTTATTAGCTAGGTGACAGCATGTGTGCTTAATCAGCGTTTATGCTCATATTTTCACTCTTATGTAGGTTTGATGAGATTCTACACCACATTCTGAGACATTTGTGGTAGCAGTGCAGTGTAGTGTCTCATTTCATGTTAATACAATCAGTGTACGCTACTAAGAAGTAACGCAGCTCATGAGCTAATTCGGCCACTTTAGACTTTTACTTATAATTTATGGACTCATAGACTTTTCCTTAATAATTTAGCACAATGTAATATCAATTTAATACATTGTACTAAATGTGTAATTTACAGTACACAGTCAGAGAAGAGAAATGCAGATTAAGCTTAAAAATCAACACGAACTGAAAGTAATAATGGATTTCCTCCAGTACTGTGGCATATTTCAGACTCAAACATGGCATACAGGGGGTCTCTGAGCTAGCTAGACTGAGCTAGATATGTAAGAACATGAAAACAGGTTAGTATACTGGTTAGTATAATTTTTTTTTGTGATCAAATGTTTATTGTCATTTTAAGAAGGATGAGTTATAAGGGGTACAATGCAGTGACAGAAGAAATAGAGAAAGAAGACAATCATAAACCACCTTGCAACCCCTGTCCCCACAGTCCACCCCATCGCCCCACCCTCCAATACCCCTCCCCACCTTAAAATGGCCAGATCAACACAGTAAAACCTAAGCAAAAGTAACATTCACATCTTGAAAGAAGTAACAGTAACAATAATAATAATAAATTAGTAGCATTTTTTAAGGGGAAGAAGGGAAAACAAGAAGTTTGCATCTCAAATGAAGTACTGAACAGGTGCTGCTCTAATCAGGGACTGAACTGTCAAGATAAAAAAATCAAAAGTTTATTTCAGGGTTTTAAAAACCTTACCTAGCTGGGCCAACAACTTCTGTTGTTCCTCCAGAATCTCACCCGGGGACATGCCCTGCAGCTTGACCTGGTTCTCCTGGTGTATCCTACACGTTTCTGCAGCACTGTCAGGACCCAAACCTTGACCTGACACCAGTATGGAGCCATCAACTGCGCCTATAACAAAAGAGACAACATGCATACACTTATATTTAATAGTTACAGCGGATATAAAAAGTTTCTACACTCTTTTAAAATGCCAATCAGACCAAAATTAATCATTTCAGCTCTGTTTTCACCTTCAGTGTGACCCATAATCTATACAAATGCATTGAAAAACAAAAACTCTTTTAGAGGATTTAAATAAAAATAGCAAAATTAAAATAATATGGACACCCTCTTATAACTGGGGATGTGATTGGGATCAGAATTAGCCAATCACGTTAGTAAAACAGTAGTCAGTACACAGCTGACATTCTTTAAAGTGATTCTGATTAACCCCATATAAAGTCCAGCTGTTCTAGAAGGAGTTTCCTGACATTTTCTTAGTTACAGCAAAGGCTGTGATCCAAAAAGAGCTTACAGGACATTAAAGAAATCTGATTGTTGAAAGGTATCAGTCAAAAGAAAGGTGCAAAAAAAATAAATAAATAAATTTAAGGCATTAGATATACCATGGAACACCGTGAAGACAGCCATCAAGAAGTGGATTCAATTTGGCACAACAGTGAGATTAGAAAGAACTGGACGTCCCTCAAAAATTGATAAAAGACAAGAAGAAAATTGGTCCCGGAGGCTGCCAAGAGGCCTTCAGCAGCATTAAGGGAGGAAATTACAGCAAGTACTGCTCGTGTAGCGCACGTAACCACAACCTCCAGTATTCTTCATATGTCTGGGCTGTGGGGTCGGGTGGCAAGACAGAAGCCTTTTCAATAGAGATGGACCGATCAGCGTTTTTGAGGCCGATTCCGATCACCGATCACCTTTTAGCGCAATCGGCTGATAGCCGATACTGATTATAGTGACCGTTTACCGCAAAACAGGTTTCAAGCCACTGCATGATGAGAAGGTAGGGTGGCGGTAGCGGTATTTGACTCGTAATTAGTGGAGGTTCAGGGTCACAAAGTTCATACCTTTAAAATTTTTAATATACTAATCCATTTATTGTCTTTCTTCAGGCGGCTTGAGCAGATAGTCCATACTTCAGCAACAACAATAAACAAACAAACACCACCCCTATAGTGTTTGAACTTCCTGCTGGTACCCGCATTCACACAGGATTCCAAACGATCCGCTCAAAATACTTTTGACTTCCTCGCCAACCACCCCCCTCCATAGAACCGTACAACCAGCCTTTTAAAACCCTCAGCGCCCCCAAGTGGTCAATTAAACAAAATTGAAAGAAACCTAAATGGCTCCAACACCGATCGAGGGCGGGGCTGTATGCCACGACAAGCTACATGTAGTTATTAGCGCAAAAAAGTCATGAAACATGGTCAAAACATGGTTGCAATGTGGTTGAAACTTAGTTATCTGGCGCTATAAATGTAATCACTCTGGCTGTGGTTCTTTAGCTCTCTGGCTGTTTCTGCTGCTGTTCTGTTCGTACCGGTCAGATCTGGTCTGTAGGTGTTCTGGGTTATTTGTTTTGTACTAGCTGTGTGTTCTAGCTCTGCTGTTTACTGATACTCACTGTATTCAGCTGTGTGGTGTCTCTGAAGTGCTGTATCAGATTAGTGTGTTAAATGTCTTTGTCTTGGTTCCCCTACGAGACACGTTGATTTTACAGATGTTACAGATGTTACAGAATGTCCTGGATGAGTTTGCGTCACATACGGTAACAAACTGCCAGACGGACATGCTGTGAATGCAGTAACCTCTCGCGAGGCCGCTGCTTTAGTCAGCCTGTCGAAAATGAAAGGGTATGTATTTCCACCTAGTGGTTCAGATAGGAATTGCAGGGAGCTGGCCGGAGGGGGTTTCACGCAGGGCTCCTCGTCCCGGATGAAACTCTAGCTGGAAATACAGAAATTAGGCTCATTTGTTTGCCATCGATTGGCTAAATTGGAGACATATCGGCCAATTACCGATCGCATATTTTGATTAAAAATCGTCCGATACCGATACATAGCCGATCCATCCTTCCATCTCTACTTTTTAAACAAAGAAAAACATCCAAGCATCCATGTTTTGCCAAAACCTACATCCAGTCTGCCAACAGTGCGTGGGAAAACGTGGCCATAATTACAAATATAAAAAATTATAAATATTAAATATTAAAAATATATTTTATATTACATAACAATATATTCCACATTTTTCCCTTCAGGTTAACTTAACAGGATATGGGCGAGAGGCTAGTATGAGAATTTAAAAGCCAAAGACATCAAAAACACAAATATTAATAAATTCTTTTATTTAATCAGGTAGTATACAGTTCTTACTAGAGATGGAAGGATCGATCGGCTATGTATCGGCATTGGCCGATTTTTAATCAAAACATGTGATCGGCCGATATTTCTCCAATTTAGTCGATCCTGAGAGCTGATCGATAGCGTTAAACAAATGAGCCTAATTTCTGTATTTCCAGCTAGAGTTTCATCCAGGAAGAGAAGAACCCCCTCCGGCCAGCTCCCTGCAATTCCTATCTGAACCACTAGGTGGAAATACATACCCTTTCATTTTCAACAGACTGACTAAAGCAGCGGCCTCATGAGAACAGTTTACGACGTTCATCCGCATGTGCGGATAGAAAACGTTGTCTGTCTGTGTATGTCACTCTCATCCAGGAACCAAGACAAAGACATTTAACACTAATCTGATACACACTTCAGAGACACCACACAGCTGAACACAGTGAGTATCAGTAAACAGCAGAGCTAGCACACACAGCTAACACAAAACAAACAACCCAGAACACCTACAGACCAGATCTGACCGGTACGAACAGAACAGCAGCAGAAACAGTCAGAGAGCTAAAGAACCACAGCCAGAGTGATTGAGTTTATAGTTCTAGATAAGCAGATCTTCTCGGCTGTAGAAGATGTTCATTCTGCTGCTTAATATTCCACCTGGATCTACGCTCTGCTGTTCCTAGTAGAGATACTTTTCAGATGTGGCTCTTCCGGAGCTTATCAAGCGGTTTACTCCCACATAGACCAACTTCTAATTTAGTTACAAATATTATACTGTTTCATATGATCTTGTTAAAAATAGTAATAAACCAGTTTAGACCATGTTTCATGACTTGCTTGCGCTAATAATTGCATGTAGCCCCGCCCTCGATTGGTATCGGCTATCGGCCGATTGCATTAAAAGGTGATCGGTAGGGCTGGGTATCACCACTGATATCCCGGATTGATTCTATCCCGATTCACAAGGTCCCAATTTAATTCGATTTCCAATTCGATTCAATTCAATATGGATTCATTTAGAGATATTTCAGTTACAATAATATGTTTAGTTTGAATATAAAAAGAGATTTTCAGAGAACTAATGTGGTAAATGTACAAGGAACACTCAACCTACCATTACTAAAAACATTAGTGTTTACATGTTTATATTCACTGTATTTCACCACAGCCACTTTCAAGCGTGTGTTTGTTCCGCCTTTGTGTTAGAACTTCCGCTCAGCTCACCAAAATGAATACAGTTACATGGGAGGAGACCAGAAAGACAGTAAGAAGTTAGAATGGGAAAACACTGTTTCATCCGAGGTTAATAACACAGTGGGTGGGTGATATGAGAAGGTGGTCTAAGGTTAATAACACAGTGGGTGGATGATATGAGAAGGTGGTCTGAGGTTAATAACACAGTGGGTGGATGATATGAGAAGGTGGTCTGAGGTTACTTATGGAGACATGTTTAATTACTCTGTACTCTCGGAAGGTGTAGACGGTTCAGTAATGAAAAACTATAAAAGTACTGAAGCGTATCAGTACCTGCACAGTGGGAAGGTGGGCGTGTCCTCCTACACACAGACGGTGAGTTTATATTTCTGAAAGCCGGTTAAACCCAAGTCCAGCCAGCTGCCCGAGCCACTCTGCGTGGGTGTTAGTTACAGTTCAGACAGCCTAGCGCGGTGGACACTGATCAGAAAACAGTTACTTAACTCGAAAACACCCGACACGTCTGCTTCCTCTAAGCTTCATAACCGAGACCTTTCTCTGGATAAGGAAGCTCTGGTGCTGGTTCTCCTCCACAGAATGGTAAGAGCAGACATACGGAGGTTTGGGTGGATGTTTTAAATTTAGAGCTTCAGTCATAGACGCAGGTCCTCTTCTTTGGAAGGCGGCTTTACAACACTCTGATCTTTATGTGCTGTGTTCGTAACTCTGTAGTTTAAGACAAGTTTTCCTCTTCTTCCAATTACTGACTCCCTCTAACCGAACATGTTATGCTGGTCATTTTATATGTTTGTTGTCATTTTGCTTGTAATTAGTATCAACGTATTCGCGCTCGCACCGAAAGTTCTAACACAAAGTAAACAAAGATTTGAAATGCTAATTTTAAAGGTAGATCTCAGGATTATAGGAATCGATATTGGATTATTCAAATGAAGATCTATTTGAATCGAAAAATTGTTTTTTAAACACATCCCTAGTGATCAAAAACACTAATCGGTCCATCTCTAGTTACAGTAACTGCACTAACGCCATGTCAACTAGTCTAAATAACTGTTACAGTCACGCCTTTCAGAAAGGAAAATCAAAACACCTACCTGTTACCACATGACTGGATCCAGCGGCCTGAGGAACGCTGACCTTTGGATCGTCCTTTGAACCTCCACCTCTCGATTTAGCATTCTGTGCAGCTATCTGACGAGCAAAAATACTTTTTCTGCTTCCAGGTGCTGCTACCTGTCCAAGACAAATCCAGCACCTCAATCTGAAACAGGTCTAACAACTTCTAACAGAAACAGCATCTTAATCACTGTACATGTAAAGCTTCGAGTGCCCTGCTGCACGCTGATATCTCACCTGCTTCTCTGCCGTGGATCGATGTAGGACTTTGGGGAAAGCTGTGCTCGTGAACGCTGGGAATGCCACTGGCACGGCACTTGTGTCTCTCTCCTGCAGTGAGACAGATAAGTAGTGAATAAGGTGAAACTGGTGTGGACTGGGAATAAAGCTATCCTCTAATCAAGTCAGCTCACAACAATCCTGGAGAGGACGGCACTGATGTGAGTGTCGTGTCTGTCCAGCAGCTCCTCCGGATCTTCGTTCTCGAAATGCACTCGCTCCTTTTTGAAACGGGACTTCTTTGGAGGCGCAGGGGTCAGACTGGGGAGCTCATCGGGCAGATCTGCACATACAGAAGCATTTCTATCAGCCAAAGAATGAAGTGTACAGTGGATGCTGATGGTCCGAGACCTTTGGTTTGTATATATTCACAGAACTATAACTAGGGCTGTGTATTGGCAAGAACCTGGCGATACAATACATATCGTGATACAGCGGTCACGATTCAATATATTATGATATATTGTGATAATACAAGCAAAGTGATATATTGAGATTTTTTAAATCCTACTATTAAAACACACCACTGTATGAACAGGTTTGTCAATACTTACAATAGCACTGCGCCCTTGTGCTGCTTGTTAATGTTGGAGTGGAGCTGAAAATGGATTTCAATACTGCCATCTAGTGGTCAGAGGTTTAAACACAACACACAATGATTCACTGTCTGCCAGGAATCTGTGTATCGATACTGTGTTTTTGAGAATTGATACAGTATCACCAAACATAATATCCCGATATTCAATATTTCAATATTTTCCAATGATAACTATTAGTCATGATAATGTACACCTGCCATAAAGTGGAAAACTGTATTTAAAGCAGTGACAGTGACAAATATGCTGGCGAATAGGAAGCCAACGTCCGCTCCAACATCTTTAACAGGCTCCTGGACAACATTCATTTATTAAGTTTGCTCTGTACATTTCACTCCAGACAGTATTTTAAACATTGGACAACATCTACACTTCACTCTGCATTAAACACAGAAATAGATGTAGATATGAACAGTTTAACATTTATTAGCATCACTGCTGCAAATTTTAAGCCTTTTAAGACTTTAAGATCTACTGTTTACTTGTAGAAATCAGTTCATCCTTATTAACAGAAACAACTTTCACTTACTTTGATGTCAAGATCGAAAGAAAGCAGTTAGTATAGGTAACATAGTTATAGCTAGCACAGTTAACACATAGTGTGATAATCTAACTTCTTTAAACAGATATGTTTCTATCTGTGTTTATTTTGTGGTGTCTCACTGTAAAGCAGCCAATCAGAGCAGAGCTCATTAAATAATTAAAAAGAGAAACAGCTTTATACCAGAGTGAAGTCCAGAGTGAATGGGCATTTCTACATATCTCCCTCATCAGAGAGATCAGAGAATATTTTTAAAAAGCTAAATAAAAGAATGAATTCTATGAATGAATGAATGAAAGGTTATTGTCATTGCGCAATGAACTCGTACACTTGCACACAATTCCACCTTCTTGGTGCAAAGAAAAAGAAAAAAAAGAAAATTAAAGAAATTTAAAGATTTTAAACACTACATAAATGCACACTCAGCAAAACAAACAAAAACAATTGCACGACCCATATAAAAAAATGCAGTAGCCCATTTGAGATGAACTGTTAATATGCATAGTGTAATATTACATAATATTATATGTTTGTATTTAACAGAGCTATGGCCCTGTTGTAAAACTGTTTTATATCTGTTTGTCCTTGTTTTCATTTCTCTGAAAATGCCTACGGCACCTTTAACTGAAGTTTAATGTTTAATTCTAAGGGATAAAGAAAAAATGGAAAAGGTTAATGTGAAAAAAAGCTGTTCTTGTTACTTAAACCTAGACCTATGACATAAGGGGACCTCTGAGAGAAAATAGTCTAGAAGAAATATTTATAAAACATTTTTAGCACCACTACAGAGCTCAATATAAACTCTCTGTCATGAACATAAAACAAAATCCGGAACAAACAAATGCTGCTGTTGTTTATAATGAGCCAGTATGGGAGACAGACGCACCAGGTATGGTCACCACATCTCTCTGCTTCTCCTGAGTCTCCTCACTGTCACCTCCGGCTTTCTCCCCTCTCCGTTTATCCGGTCTCCTCACTATGTTCACCGCTGACTGACTCCCCGCAGCCAGAAAGCTCTCCTGCTCTCGGAGCAGGTCCGACTCCGAGTCTGTGGGCTTGGGACGCCGTATCATCCCAAAATCTGAGTCTGAGAAAGACACACAGCTCATGATTTACAGATACACACCAGAGGAGTCTGTGAGAGCTCAGCGGAGCTGCTGACTGACAACACTGACAAGCTTGTTTACTAGCGAGCTCCTCCTCTCACTGCTGCACAGATACCATCAAATAATGAACCTTAGAAAGAGAGAACAAAGTTTATATTATGTACGTTACCTTTTTCTGAATGAAAACTATTTTAAATCCTTTAGTTCTTCTTTACAAGACTACATTTACAGAACTCGTCCAGCTACTGACTCTCTACACACATGCTACGGTTTACATGCGAACTATGTCCGGTTTGGGACAATTTTCAAAATAAAAGTCTTCTACAAATAAATTACACAAACATTTCAGCGACTTCTCAGTGTTTTGCAATGCTTTGATGTCAAGATCGAAAGAAAGCAGTTAGTATAGGTAACATAGTTATAGCTAGCATAGTTATAGTGTGATAATCTAACTTCTTTAAACAGATATGTTTCTATCTGTGTTTATTTTGTGGCGTCTCACTGTAAAGCAGCCAATCAGAGCAGAGCTCATTAAATAATTAAAAAGAGAAACAGCTTCATACCAGAGTGAAGTCCAGAGTGAATGGGCATTTCTATATATCTCCCTCGTCAGAGAGATCAGAGAATGTTTTAAAAATGCTGAATCAATGCATTATACGAATGAATGAATGAATGAATGAATGAATGAATGAATGAATGAAAGGTTATTGCCGTTGCGCATTGAACTAGTACACGTGCACACAATTCCCCCTTCTGCAAAGAAAAAGAAGAAAAATAAAATGAAATTAATTAAAATAATTTAAGCACCATATAAATGCACACTCAGCAAAACAAACAAAAACGATTGCACGGCCCATCAAAATAAAAAAAAAATGCACAAAGAACAATCACAAAAAATTTTAATCTCTCATTAATGCCATACCCAAAACACTTCTTCTGTTAGCAAAAAATATAGCCTTGTATTCAGTATCCCCACCTCATCTACCAACACTTCATACAAATGGAATTCATTTTCTTGATAAAAAAAAAGCTCAAACAAATTCATGAGATCCATTTTAACAAATGATTTGTATCCTGCTCAGTTCAATAGAAATAACATTATAACATAATGAATAATATCTACCCTTCTAGTGAATTTATAAAACTAACATTTGGCTTTGAAATGAATACATGTATATTTTGTGACTGTGATGTTGAAACAACTGAACACCTCTTTGTTTCTTGCTCTCATACTCAGCTGTTCTGGAAACAGTTCATGGAATGGTTAAACAACAAAACCAACTGACAAAAAAAGATTATAATATATTATTTAATATTATAATATACTATTGTTTTTGGTGTAATATTAGATCATCCAAAACTGGACCTGGTGGTTAATATATTGCTTATTTTGGCCAATTTTATTATACATAAGTCTAAATTTATAAAAACCCCACCCACCTTTACATGCTACTATAATAAAATTCAACTGTATACCACTGTATAGCTAAAGATCTACACAAACTACTGATAAATAACCCCATTAATAAAGTAACATAATTTGTATATATTTTATTTTATTATTACTATGTATTTGTTGTCCTATATGTTTTTTTTCTTGTTTGTTATTTTTCGTATAGACAGTTTGATATTAAATGCATGCTCTGGAAGATTGTTTCTACAGTTTATTTCTGATTTATAAGTCAATGTTCTATTGCTGTAAAAGGTGTCTTAGGGCACATTGCTGTCCCATGATTTTATAATGCCAATGCCTTACAGTGTTGTACATTTGAAGTTTTCAATAATAATAATAATAAAAACTTCTCAGTGTTTTATATAAAAACATAAAAACAGCCCAGTAGAACTGCATCCTCACTTTATGCGAGTGAAACTGAATGTTTCGGTTCATGTTTTGGTGAATGTAATTTTTTTTTTTTTAAAGTGGTGAGGTTATCTGACAACATTGTGAAAACGTAGTGGTAACGTTATCAGTACGTTGTCATAACCTCCTAAAATCCTTCATCTGAATTTTGTAAAGTTGCCAACAGGTAGAAATAATACCCAAAACAACGTTATTAGTTAATAGTTATGTTGTGATAACATTGTTCAGGCAATGTAAACCAAATCACCTTTGGACAACATTGTAGTAACATTGTAGCACCTGTACAGCCTCAAATCTTTTACCTTCAGACTCAGCTTTAGTTTAATAAACTGTAAATACTGTTTGATCAGAGGAGGTCGGGTCTCTGCTTGTGAGTCTGGTTCCTCCCAAGTTTTCTTCCTCCAGTTGAGGGAGTTTTTTCTCACCACTGTTGTCTCTGGCTCGCTCACAGTGGATAAAGTGTGTGATTTCATGTTTTTCATGCTTTTAAATTCCTGTAAAGCTGCTTTGTGACAACATCGTTGTAAAAAGCGCTATATAAATAAACTTGACTAGACTAGACTAAGAGAGTAGACAACATTGTGACAGCGTTATGTGCTTGCTGGGTAGAAGGCAGGTAAACATTTGACCAAACATTACAGACAATAAGACCTTTAAATGATATGATATGATGACTTAGACACTTAGTGACATTTAATGACATTTTTTTGACACTTTGCTGTACATCCTGTACATTTGCACTCCTGGACACCATTTAAACACTATTTAACTTTTACTTAAATACAATCTTTGCACATTTATTTATTTTTTTAATAAATATTCCAGTACTGTTATGTATCTGCTGATACCTGTTTTTCTCTTACACATTACCTAATTTATTACTGCACTACCTTTTTAGTCTGTATTCATATGTTCTTGTATATATTCTTTTTGACTATTGGAATTTTTTATTCTTTATATACCTTATTGGTTTTTTTTTGTACTGTGTTTTGTACTTTGTTTTCGTTCTGTCTAACTGCTACTGGCTGCTAAATTTCCTTCGGAATCAATAAAGTATCTGTCTATCTATCTATCTATCTATCTATCTATCTATCTATCTATCTATCTATCTATCTATCTATCTATCTATCTAGTGCTATCAGTGACATGGAAAAAGTTTTGACTTTAGACTTTAAAATTTACTCTAAAAGAAAAATACGCATCATAAAGAAGATTAAATATCAGTAAAATGATAAGAAAGTTTGTGAGGGCTGGTCTAGTTCACTTCAAGTCTCACCCCCAGTGACTTCACACCTTGCGGAGGGTTTTTCTCCGTGTTGGGAATCCTCCGCGGTTTGGCGCCCCCTGCCGGTCGGACTGGGGATCGTCAGAGAGGGATCCCCCTCGTCCTTGGCTGCTTTCCCACTGGTAGAGCTGGACGCGAAGCGCCTAGAGCCCGTTTTCAGTGAGAAAAGCGGGGGTCTCCGAGCTCAAGTAAGCGATTTGACTGAAATGTCAGTCTTGCCGCAGGATGTTGTCCCCAGATGTGGAAACCGATACGACTGCGGAGGACACGGCGCCCAGCAGCCCGAACGGCGATGCGGACACACCGGCCAGTCTGGATATGTTAGAGGAGGTGAGACACGGCAGCAGCACATTTTCACTCCTCTTTCAGAGATGGGAGAGGACAGTAGAGGCGGTGCGGGTGCTGATTAGCCTGCTGCAGACCTCACAGCATCTTTTTTCTATCGGTGTTTTTAGTTTACATGTGAGATTTTAAAATCTATTCGTTTCAGGGCGTGCTGTACTCTCTCACATCATATATTTTTTATCAGTAAGACCCAAAACCTCCACTGTTCTGCATGACGTTAAACTTCAAAGCTAGCTAGGTATTGATTGTCATTGATGCTGAGACCTATTTTAGTCCTTTGCAGCACTTTGAGACACATCAGCTCACATTGCAGACCGTCAGTGAGACACTGAAGTAAAAACACCTCCTACAAAGTAAAAGTTAAGATTTTAAAGGATCTAAAATCACCAGGTTTGTATTATAGGTTTGTGGTGGTGCTCTTCTAAATAACTTGTCTGAAGCACATGCTTGTTTTCCCCAGAGAAGACACTGTAAACATAAATCTGGGTTAATGTTAGTGATGAGAGGCTTTAAATCTTTTAAAGCTGCATTATTTAAACTTTAAATAGAAGATGACATGCTGTTAAATAAGGGGTTCCTTAAGGGTTCTTAAGTAAAGGCGATGACTAGAACAGAAATAGAACTCAAATAATGCGTAAATGGTTCATTGCATGGTGAGATGGACCTGCCCCATGCTGGTTTTATATGGTTTTTCAAAAAGTATTATAAAAAATGGACCCACTATTGTGTAGTACAACATAGAACCAATTTTGCTACAAATAAACTGCTATTGTTTGCATTGTATTTGTTTTAAAAATGTATTGAAACAGTAATAAACTTTACATAACATCCCAATCAGGTGCATTTACACATCCATCAGTGACTATGTTTAAATAAGGTGGTTATTTGAGCTGTGCTTTAGTATAGATATTGCTTCTACACAGAACCATGCACACTCAAATACCAATATTGTCTTTGCTAAAGAACCTTTGAGGAGCCATTGTTGTTAAGAGTATAACATATCATGAGGAGTGAGTGGGACAGTACAGTTCAGTCCCATACATAGAGCATTTTATTTTAGATTTCACTGTCCTTTATGGTATTCAGCAATATCCCAGTTCAACAAGCATCACTCATTTATGTCCAACTGTAATTCAACACTGGAGAAATTGCTGTGTAAACTGTTAAGGCTCTTTAGCAACAGTGGAGGAACATCAGGTAACAAGACCTGCCCAATGGAACTGCTGTCCCCAGAATGCTGCATATGTAATATTATAGTAAGATTAATGTAATCTCATTCACACTAAATCATTATTTAGTTTAAGTACTTAAAACACAGTGCTTTCTATCTTCCTCTCTAGTAGAGTTAAAAGAGAATTCAATTGATTTTTCAAACATTTTGCATTATTCAACCATTTAGATGTTAATCAAAATGGGCTAATATGAAGCACTGCATTGGCGAGACACTGACTCTGATTTCTTTCTAATGGAAGTCATAGTAACCAGTGTCTACAACACGAATACAAATACATTGCATGTGCCTCTCCACCATGAACGGATGGTAAAGGATTAATATGTACGATGTTTTATTAAAATGTTCCAAAATGAACAACATGTTGCACAAACATCTGCAGAAGCTAGCATGCTTACCAGCTAACTCCAGCCCATCCTGCCTCATAATACCATTTTGTACCTTTAGAGGTGATAGTGAGTCACTGTAGCGACAAGTCTGTGATTAGTCCAACATGAAAGGATGAAGAAGTAATGCTACCCCATAGCGTATTCTAACCACCTCTTGTTAAGCATGTAGAGGTCTTGTAAGGTCCTGTTCCTGATTACATCACTTACTGACAGTTAGCCAATGAAAGAAAAACAAACACAGCAATGGCTGAAGCTCTTGGCAAACAACTCCCACAACAACCACCGCCAGCTCTGGACAACAGTCCACCAACAAACAAAATAGGTGACATAAACAGAAGTGGTTTCCACCACTGGAGACGGTCTTGATGAGTATATGGATGTGGTTTGAATTTGTTTTTACTAGACTGGTTAGATCTGGAGTGGGAGGAGGTGGAACTGTACGGACCAGCGGTTTGCAGCCCGCTTATAACCGTTTGTAATAAATAAGGCCTCAGGCGTCAGGCAGCGCTTTCCTGACCATTTCATGTCATAACTTTCTGTGATGTAGCTTTTGTAGGCAATAAATACTTAAGACGTCTGTTTCCTATCAACACCACTGTGAAGAATTCTGACCATCACCAAGTTTCTCTAGCATTTCATATCAGTCGACTCTAAATAACTGTGGAATACCATTTTGTACCTTTAGAGGTGATAGTGAGTCACTGTAGTGTCAAGTCTGTGATTAGTCCAACATGAAAGGATGAAGAAGTAGTGCTACCCCATGGCGTATTCTAACCACCTCTTGTTAAGCATGCCGAAAGGTCCTGTTCCCAATTAGATCACTTACTGACAGTTAGCCAATGAAAGAAAAACAAACACAGCAATGGCTGAAGCTCTTGGCAAACAACTCCCTCAACTACCACCGCCAGCTCTGGACAACAGTCCACCAACAAACAAAATAGGTGACATAAACAGAAGTGGTTTCCACCACTAGAGACGGTCTTGATGAGTATATGGATGTGGTTTGAATTTGTTTTTACTAGACTGGTAAGATCTGGAGTGGGAGGAGGAGGAACTGTACGGACCAGCGGTTTGCAGCCCGCTTATAACCGTTTGTAATAAATAAGGCCTCAGGCGTCAGGCAGCGCTTTCCTGACCATTTCATGTCATAACTTTCTGTGATGTAGCTTTTGTAGGCAATAAATACTTGAGACGTCTGTTTCCAATCAACACCACTGTGAAGAATTCTGACCATCACCAAGTTTCTCTAGCATTTCATATCAGTCGACTCTAAATAAGTAAGTAAGTAAAACTTTATTTATATAGCACTTTTCCAGAGTGACTCACAAAGTGCTATACTGAATACTCACAAGTAAAATACAATACAAGACAATTAAGATCATTATAGTCGTATACTAAAATAAATAATACACAAATTTAATACTCAAATGCACACTGACTTATAAAACACAATGCTCAGAATCTGTCAAAAGCAAGAGAATAAAAATAAGTCTTTAAACGTTTTTTAAAAACCTGGGTTGAATCAGAGAGTCTAACATCAATAGGAAGATTATTCCATATTTTTGGGGCATATACTGCAAAGGTACAGTCCCCCTTTGATTTTAATTTAGTACGAGGAACAGTTAATAACCCCTGAGTTGACGACCTTAAAGTTCTTACACTATGAAGCGGATGTAGAGGCTCAGTGATGTATGCTGGAGCTTCGTTATGAACAGCCTGATAAGTAAGCATTAAAATTTTTAAATCTATTCTATAGCTTACCGGCAACCAGTGTGGGGAGGCCAATACTGGTGTAATATGTTCCCTACGCTGTGGTTACCATTTATTTACACAGATTTTTTTTTATATTGATGAAATTCTCCTTTAAGACGCTACTATTTGACCATGTGCTTAAAAAAACAACTCTTAATTACCATCTCTAGATGTAGGAACAATTACAATTATCAATTCAGTTTTGAAAATTTAATAAATGAGTAGTTGAATCTTTAGGCAGTACATTTAGCTACGTCGCACAAAGATGGATCCTGATTTCATTGGTCATATATAAATTAATTATATGGAAGAAAAATGAAGGTTCGACATTGAAAAATTAAACTTACAAGGACAGTTTACACAGAAGACAGACAACGCTGAAGGTTTCAGTAGGACTCTTTTGATAATAACTGCATTATGCTCATTCAACCCAGGGTAACTGAAGAGAGCTGATATTTTCCACTACGAACAAGTGTCTTGCTGACTTTTAGAGGCATTAAAGCATTCTGTTTCATGTGGCATCTCCATTATTGATGCTATGCGGCCTTTCCTGCTCCCTTAAAAGCATGTTGACCCTTATAAATATCAAAAGCTGTGCTAGCAGCTGCATAAACTTACAGTATAAATGCTCATACAGTGTCAAGCTGTAACTTTTCAATTATGCAAAATTAAATTAAGATCAAAAACGGATACAACATTTTCTTCTAACACACATGCTATCATTGGATCATTGCTATCATCAATTGAGCTACTGGATGGTTCTTTTAGCATATTTAGTTTTTGCTATACTCAGAATAGAATTTTGCATATCTATTATACTTCCAAGAATAGATTGTTTTTAGGGGTAGGCAACATTTTATGATACAAGTTTTATGATGTTTATTTATTTATTTTTAGGTTTATATGTTTACATTCAGTCAGGACCAATAATGCTGTCTTTGTAATGTAACATAGTTCATTTTGTCTTTTGGTTATTTAGATTTAGAAAATGTACTTTGCTGTGTCTTTAAAGGCCAAACTTGTTGATATGCAGTGCTCAAAGTAGCCTTGGGACAACTTCCGAACACAATTCATATTTAGTTTCCATGATAAATTGATCATTTATTTATGTGTATACATCAGAAAAGCAATAACAACTATAAATAACAAATACTTTTACGTTAAAAATTACATTATTTAGGTAAAAAATGTTTTCTCCTGAAAAAAACATTTACCGTTACAGTGAAATGTTCTTGTTTTCAACAGAGTATCTTCCTTCCTCAACACAACAATGGACTGACGGGTCTCTAAAGAAAGTTGTTTCTTTCTGGTCATTGTGAGTCGGTCAGCAAGCCATCAACTGCTGATCTTCAGATACTAAACTAACCTAGAATGTTGTTCCCTTTTATACTCACTTATTAGTAGAATGTTTTTCAGCTGTGCATCACAATTGAGCAAGAGTGTCCTAACAACCAATTAGTCCAATAACATCCTTAACTTGGATTGGTGGTCGTACCAGGAGATTTAGATAGAGGACTGAGAATTACTGATAATAGGACTATATGTAAAATAAGCCTCTATACAAAAATAGACTTTAATACAAACATTTTTATTCTTTAAAAATCATCTGATACACTTAAATTAATTGTGAAATGGACAAGGTTGTTGGTGAATTGCATGAAAATTGCATGAAATGATATTCTAAAGTGATCCTAAACTTTTGAGCGGTAGTGTATATATATATGAACATGTGCGTTTAAATTAGTGTTTAGTTCTAAACATTTGTTAATATAAATGCTTTCTAGTTTGCTATTATTTAGTTGAAACAAAAAAAATGTTTGTCTAGTCATTTCAATACAGTAAAATATACATTAACATATTAAATAATCCTAAAAACAAATGATATAGGTGTCACAAAACTACTGGGCACTGTATGAACTGGGACTTTTTTCTTCAAAATCTTTGTGAGAGCATTTTTTAAACGCCTTCTTTAAACAATCACATTTTGGGGGTAATTAGATGTACTGTAAACTTGAGAGTTTGTGCAAGAATGTAAGTAATTAAGTCTGAAATGAGAGATAAGATAGCTACACAAATCCATTGCCTTGTCAGGTCCCTCTTACTCACTAATCCTTTTCCCTGCAGGCGAGTGGAGTTTTTATAGCCAGTGCTTGCAGTGCTCTTTATTTTAACTACGTTCAGATCAAACTGTGTCTTTCACGCTCATGCCTCAGCAAGTCTGAGTGGTTAAGGATATAATGGCATATGTTAGCTAAATACAAAAAGCATACATCCAGGGACCAGCAGTCCCTTTGGCAAACGGTGCCTCATTTGTATGGCCTTTTAGGATCAATGGACTCAAATCCCTGAAGGGTCTCTGGGATAATCTATTACCGCCTCGTGCTGTGAGTTTTCTAAGAGATCGATTTTGTCCTCGTCTTGCAGCTGTTTTCAATTCACAACACTCCAGTCCCAGTAAAGTGTCTTAAAGCATCTTCTGCATTCTCTCTGTCTCCCCTTCTGTGTCCCTACAGCAAAGGCCAGTGAAGCAGTCCTTGAGTGCATCCATGTGCCGCGAGACGCACTGGCGCTGTCTCCTCTTGTCTCTGCTTATGTACAGCTGCCTGGGCGCTGTGGCCTGGTGCCAACTCACTCGTGTCACCAAGCTGAGCTTTGACTCCTCTAGCACCTCCTTGACCTCCATCAACTCTCTGAGAGACGGAGGAGGCCGCTCCATGATCTATCATGACAGCCCCTGCTCCGACGGCTATGTCTACATCCCCCTTGCCTTCCTGCTCATGCTGTATGCCGTCTACCTAATGGAGTGTTGGCATTGTCGCGCCCGCAGCGAACTTCAGTACAAGGCTAATGTGGACAGTGTCTACGAAAGAGTGCTGCGCATGCGTCAGGCCCAACCGTGCGTCTGGTGGAAAGCCATCAGCTACCATTTCGTACGGAGGACTCGGCAGGTCACGCGTTACCGGAACGGAGATGCCTACACCACAACGCAGGTCTACCATGAGCGTGTGAACACGCATGTGGCGGAAGGCGAGTTTGACTACAGCCACTGTGGAATGAAGGACGTCTCGCGGGACTTGCGTGGCTTAGAGGGTCACCCGGCTACAAGGTTACGCTTCACCAAGTGCTTTAGCTTTGCTGGAGCAGGTCCTGAGAATGCGTACCTCAACCAGCGTGCCAGATTCTTCTCAGAGATAGAAGGTCTGGATGACTACATGGAGGCACGGGAGGGCATGCAGCTGAAGAACGTTGACTTCAAAGAGCATCTCATAGCTTACGTGGATCCTGACAGGTTACCCTGGTATGCATCACATGTCGCTTTCTGGCTGGCTGCTCTCCTCATGCTGTCATGGCCCCTTCGGGTTTTTATAGAGTATCGGACGGCTTATGTGCACTACCAGGTGGAGAAGCTGTTTGGGCTGGAGTACACCAACAGCAGCCCATCTCCAGAGGACATCGCCCCTGTGAGGAATAACCACTGCGGAATCCCTAGAGGAGACACGGTGGACAGCACCGAGCTGGAATGGCACATTCGTTCCAACCGCCAGCTAATCCCAAGCTACTCGGAAGCCATGCTGATGAACTTGGGAAACTCTGGGTCAGGCCAGGGCGACAGCAGGTCCTCCAACTGCCTCTTGCTGGACGACTACCCAAGCCAGAACTATGGCACATTGGTACGAGACTGCGAGCACTGCTGCCAACTTGAAGGAGGTAGACGAGCCACCATCACCTCCAGCTGCTCTTCAATTTTTTCCCGCCACACCTCCCACTCGCGGGTGTCCCTAGACACCTCCCGGTTTTCACTGTGCCGAATGTACGGTTCCAGGCACACAGTGGGGCTGTGGAGGAGCCGCAGCAGTACACTGACTGAGCGCTGCTGCCCGGATGAACAGTGCTGCAGGTCAAACTCTAGTCAGCTAGCTCTCAATGACAGCCCACCTAACTACCAGGATGCCCGGTTCTTCCCGGTTCTCATTGTGCACAGGCCTGAGGGCTGTGGGGACCCTTCGGAGGTCAGGAGATATTACGTCCGGAGGGGTTCTTGCTGTCTGGAAACTTCCCTTTAGAACTGCATGTGACTTAAATAAAAGTAAATATTGGTCTGAAGGAAAGCTTTATGATCTTTACAGTCATCTATGAAGATGAATGAACTTACTGAAGGATCTAATTGAGGCAATGCACTTTCATGAACTTTGTGTTGCTATAATATTTAATATAGTTAAGAAGTGAGAAAAGAGTGGGCAAATAAAAGCCTCTGTGGTTTGCTAACAAACCATTTTTTTTAAGTTCTCTCCTGTGCACTTAAGCAACATTTTAAGTTGCCCCTCTGTGTCTTGAACGTGGTTCAACCCCACCCAAGGGCTTACTAAAACAAAAGAAACAAAAAGCTTCAAATACCTTTGAACAATGCATGTATACCAAATCTTGTTTTACCACAAAATAGGTAAATGCTTGGAATGAGGCTTGATAGTAGAGGGTAAAGAAATGTGTTCATATGCCCCAGCATTGCTTAGGGAGCCCCGCTACTGAGTATAGAATAACAAGCATGTGTGAGCCTAAGAAAGGTGGAAAAAAAACATAACTATAAAAATTATATACATATCTGTCCAATAAAAAAAAACAGTATCTCCAAAATTGCAGCTTTACATGAGACCAAAAACATACTTTACTTTCAATGGAAGTCAATGGAACCAGATTTTTTTCAAGCTATTTTGGAGCATTTCTATTGGTCCATTTTCACACAATGTAAACGACCATTGGTGTGTTCAAATAATGTAGAAATGCTTTTCATTGGACAGTGACGATACATATCACATCATTATATATATATATATATATATATATATATATATATATATATATATATATATATATATATATATATATATATAATGAAAGTGGTACATGTTTACTAGCTGCTATTTGCTCTTAACAGTGACATACATAAAGATGATTTTTGTAGCCAGTTTGATACACAAAAAGCACTTTCGATTTGAATTTAATTTTGGATTGTTTTATAGCATTGTTTCACTTTTATACTTTCTTTGTGTCGCTGCACAGAATAATTGGTCTTCTTGATCTAATTATTTTGTGTTGCATTATGATTTGCACCAGCAATAAACAACTGTAAAATGTTTATGTGCCCAGTCATACCAGTAAGTGGAGACATGTATAATTCTGCTATTTAAATATATAGTATTCTTTCTGGATAAGACTTGGCCTTAAATTAAGTAGTTTAATTTTTTTTAATTATTTGTGTTCATATGCAGGAACGAAGAATGTGCTTCAGCCAAAGTCAGTTTACATAGATGACGGTGATTGTTATAGAACTTTGCATGCACAAGTAAACTGTGCACTTTAAAAGAATGCTTAAGTAATGTTACGTATTGTACGTTGTACTTGGCTGTTCAGTCATCTGTGTTAGAAAGTAGTTAAGTAAGGGTGTAAGGATTTCAATACAATATGAAACCAAAAAAAGAGTGTTTAAAACAGATATTTAAAACTTTATTGCCATCATGCCCTTGCATGTCCTTTACTTGTCATCGTTTTTTTTTAATTACTACTAGTGCTTAGCATCTGGGTACATCCAATCTCAATGGATGGAACTTACTTCCATGTTCCAATAACTAGACCTTTTTTCTGAGTTACTAATAAATTCTAGGGGTTGTGGCTTTTGTTACTGAAAACTGAATTGAATAATAAGCTCAGAAATTAAAGTCATGTTCAGAAATATGTGTAATATTACACTCTTAGTTGCTGCCTTACTAGCCTACCAGGTTAGCCATGCTTGAGCTTGACAGTAAGTAAAGCAGATTCAAAGAAAAACGTCATTGGCTGATATTCTTTAAAGTATAAATATCATACAACCTCTCTTTATCTCCTAGTTTTAAACCCACTGTTTTCGTTACTGTGCCTTTATTATATACTAATGTATGTTAATGATCTCTGTTCTGATAGGCTATCACATTATTAAAAAAACAGACCAGGCTGAAATATTGCTTAGACCTTCAGTGTATCTTAATCCTGTGGCAAAAAAAAAACCTTCAGTACGAATGGGAGGAGCTAAAATGCTGTAGGCTGAATAGGTGGATATACATTGTCTGGTCATACACTCTAATATAATTATAGTTAATTATAGTTTATGCAACGTTACAGAAACTATTTCAGTCCAGAGTCCCATTAAGATCTTGTATTGACGATGGGAGAGTCTCACCACTCTGTAAAGTCTTCTCCAGCACACCCCAAAAGCTTTCAATGGGTTTACGGTTAGAACTCTGCGGTCGCCACTTCATGTGTAACTATGATCCCCTATGCTCCCTGAACTCCTCTTAAATCTTGGCATTGTCATCCTGACTTAATGGAAGAAAAAATCCACTGATGTGTTAACCTGGTCATTCAGTACATCCAGCTGATTACCAGGATGTTGCTGAGACCTGACCAACTAAAGCAACCCCAGATCATAACACTGTCTCTAGAGGCTTTTCCATGGGATACGTCTTCCCCATGTGATTGTTTAAGAAATGAGAAGCTACTTGCTGCATCAGTTAAGGATAAAAGAATTGTTGTCAACTGAAACATACTAATGACTGCAGTAGTCATCCAATCACATGCAAAGTTTAAGCAAAATACTTGCTTATTTAAATTCAAATGGTTTTCAGCTGGGCAGTATATGTAAACGTGCTTGGTTTTTGTGACATCACAGAAATAATTTGGAACAAATTCTATACATGTTGTTTTTGCAGCATATTTTCCACAAATGGACTGCGAACAGTATGTTTGCAGCCTTGACAGTGTTACATTCATAGGAAAATTTGATTTTCCAGAATATGGGCCCTTTAAGTCGGTTTGTAAATTATCGCCAGGATGTTAGTTTCATTCCAGGTGCCAGAGGCATCCATGGCCAGAAGGACAAGAGAGCTAGGCCTGCTGTTCTCACTAGATGTGACCTGCAAACACAGTTACGTTGTGACAACCTATTGTTTTGGAGCCCACAACTCTGAAATGTTATTCCTCAGAAGGTGGTGACAACGTTATCTGACAATGTTGTGAATGTTGTCAGTGCGTTGTCACAACCTGATAGACTTCATTATACTTACATAGACCTTTATGGAATATTGTTATGTAGTTATAATACCATAAACAACGTTGGATAATACCTTGTTTAGACAATGTAAAAAGCACTTTGTGAATCTGAATTGGCCCCAATTATAACACATATATATATATATATATATATATATATATATATATATATATATATATATATATATATATATATATATATATATATATATATATATATATATAGTACAACTCCCCAGGCTTTAGGCAACACAGCTTGACTACAGTTCCTCTTCAAGTAGTTCTTGACTTGAACTAACAGTAACTGGGGAAATGTGGTCTTCGCAGAACCCCCAGTGTTTAATGTACTCCTACATTGTTTATTTGTGTCCAGATGAATATAAACACTGTGTAATATCAGTATTTAGATGTTAACTGGACACTGATATGGACGTTTCTTCAGCGCGGCAGCTTCACTGTCTCTGTGTTCACTCACCGCTGCTCACTTCACGTCTCTCAAAACAGACTAGCGCTGTTAAAATGACCGTGACTGTTACAAAGAATGCCTGAATAAACCTTGTGAAGATGGTGAAATGTCCTGTATCTTCTTTATTATGTATTATTCTTTATAAAACTCGTCGGCTGTTCTACTTTCTTTCTTTGTTATGATATTCGGATTCAGATTTCAGCTCCGCGGCGTTTGGTGTCCATGGTGACGCGTATCAGTCCGCGCGCAGCCTGTGTTCCAGCTACTCACGTTAACGGACGGAGCTGCGAGTCGACACAGGTTCATAAATGTTGCTGCACGGAGCTCGTCCAGAGAACAAACTGATTATGAGGCGAAGACTATTGTAGGATTCGTTGTTCTGAAGCAGCAGGTACGCTTTTTGTCCGTGTTTGTTTAGCTGTGTGGGTGTAAACAAGGCGCGACACAGTTTACAGATCTACAGTTCACAGTTAACCCTGAATGTGTGCTGCTACACAAACACACGGCGTCCTGCTGGTCACTCCTTCATTTCTAGTCTCTAAAATTAGTATGTAGGGAAAATTTCCCCTGGGATTAGTATATATATGGAAATAATTATGGAAATTAATTAACTTTTCCATTTTCTGGAATGGGTCTGTGTGTGTGTGTACCCATTCCAGAAAATGGAAAAGTTAATTAATTTCCATAATTCCATTCAAAAGGTTAAACCTATATAGATTCAGGGCCCAAAATATAAACAATTCCAAGTATTTATTTGTTTATTTTTACATAATTTGGGATTCCAGCTCATAAAACACACAAAAACAGGAATTCAGGAATTCAAATTAGCATACTGTGGGTTAGGATCACATCAAATCAATCAAAATATGGTACTTTCGAAATGATATGTCAATCTTCAATACTTGGTTGGGAATCCCTTTGCTTTAATCACTGCCTCGATGCGACGTGGCATTGCCTGGGAGTTATGGAAGTCCAGATTTCCTTGATGCTTGCTGTCAGCTCTTCTTTGTTACCCTATAGATTCTCAGTGGAGTTTAGGTGATGATTAAAATAGTAAAAGAGGTAATTTTTTAAATACTGCTATAATGTGTGGTTTGGATTATCTTGATTATATGTGTTTTATATATTTATGATATTTATTTAAGAGCAACAAACTTATTTTCACCCAATGGAATTACTAAGACACTAAGTTTTATCGCATGCAATGCCGTCTTCCTTAGAGCATCCCCAAACAGCTTTGATCTTGTCCCATGGGCTATTTCCATCAGCCCTGAGACGATGACACAGCGTTAGTCTGGGGCCCAGGTTTTTGTCTCATATGAACAATAATAAGGTAAAAATAGTGATAACTCTGAAAACCTTATTTTAAAACTGGTGTAAAGCAGTGCTGCAGAAATCAGGTCATTTATTTGTCACTATTTTGCAAAATGATTAGGGGTGTGTTTAAAAAATCGATTTTTCGATTCAAATCGATCTTCATTTGAATAATCCGATATCGATTCGTATAAACCCGAGATCGATCTTTTAAAAATTAGCATTACAGCCAAACGATCCTTCCATCTCTAATATAAACATATAAGCACTAATGTTTTTAGTAATGGTAGGTTGAGTGTTCCTTGTACATTTACCACATTAGTTCTCTGAAAATCTCTTTTCATATTCAAACAAAACATATTATTGTAACTGAAATATCCTTAGATGAATTGATATTGAATTGAATCAAATCGGAAATCGAATTGAATTGGGACCTTGTGAATCGGGATCGAATCGATCCGGGAAATCAGTGGCGATACCCAGCCCTAATAATGATGTAGGTTTTTAGAAACATTAAAGTAGCCATGTGTAAGACGACATAACTTGTCAAATTCATTCTCCAAACAACAGGGGGCACCATATCGCCAAAAAGTTGTTGTGTCCACCCATATCATAACTGCAAACTACCATAACCTTCAAAGTTCTTGGGAGAAACCTGGACTACTCCAGGTTAAGGTCCATAAAGCAGCTTTGTTTGATAATTTGATGAAACTGTGCTAAATATAGGAAAAAGAAATACAGCATCTGTTCTACTCCACCCAAATTCAGACTCTTTAAAATTAAAGTTCAACATAAACATTTCTTCTCTTTAAAAAACAAAACTACTAACAACACAGTGACAGCATGTATTCGCAGGATGGCTGCAAAAAGCTCCGCAGCACAAAAAAATGGTACTCAGGACAGCCGTAGTTAGCATTAACTTAGCAGACTAGAAGTTCAGTATCAAACTAGTATCAAAATTTGCTAGGAGTTGTCTCCAGCGGTGGTAAGCAGCACCGGTGTTAACGCTTGCCTTACTGGCGTTTATGTCACTTCTTTTGTTTGCTGCCGAATGTGGATTCTTGACAGTAATGGGTGATGGCGGTGGTGATAGCGCTTGCTTGCCAAGAGCCTCAGCCATCATAGTGTTTACTGTTCTCTTCATTAGCTACCTGTCCTTAAAGATCTAACTGGGAGCAGAACCATCAACATGTTGAAGAGAAATTAGAATATGTAATTGGAGCAGTGCTACTTCATTCTTTCATGCTATACTGATTCGACTTGAGGCTGCATTGACTCACTGTTACTGTTACTTTTACAAATAATACTGGTATTATAGCCGGTTAGCATTCTAATTATAGTAAATATATCTTCAACACGATACACAGACATCTAGACATAACTGTTATTTTTAAACTTTGTTTATAATTTTAGTTAATAACGCAAACGTCTTATAAATATCACTTTTAAAGTGCCCATATCACATTTGCTTATTTGAAATAAAGGAGTTTGATGCAATATGTAAACACTGTTAAAGGCTCAACATTTATCATTCACTTCAGAGTCTATACAGTCCATATATAGAAACTAAGCCACATGAAAAAAAAAATGATGCCACATGAAGCAACATATTAACAAACCTATTCAAGTTACAGCATTTCAGCTCACATTTCAACTCATATTGCAATGCATACTGCATATTCTAAATCAGGCTCAATACAGGGTGGCCAATTAGATCAGATCTCATTTGTTTTAGATTAGTCTTAAAGGTTACAGCCTGTTTCATCCTGGAATATAGAGAGTTTAGACAGTAAAATATATTGTGGCTAGTTCAGTACATAAAACCACAGAAATGTTATATGTCAGACGCAATGTCAGACGCATTTAAATCCTTCAGACGCATGATTCCTATCACTCTAATCACGTATATTAGGGGTGTTAGAACATCGAAAATGTTGAATATCGGGATATTATTTTTAGTGATACTGTATCAATTCTCAAAACACAGTATCGATACACAGTGTCCTGGCAGACAGTGAATCAGTGTGTGTTGTGTTTGAACCTCTGACCACTAGATTTGTGTCAGTGTTGTAATCCATTTTCAGCTCCACTCCAACATTAACAAGCAGCACAAGGGCGCAATGCTATTGTAAACATTCGCAAACCTGTTCATACAGTGGTGTGTTTTAATAGTAGGACTTGAAAAATTGCAGTATATCACTTTGCTTGCAATATCGCAAAATATTGAATCGTGACTGCTGTATCACGATACCTATTGTATCGCCATGTTCTTGCCAATACACTGCCCTATATATATATATATATATATATATATATATATATATATATATATATATATATATATATATATATATATATATATATATAAGAAATTGTCTCATTGTTTTTTTTTTTGTTCTAATAATTCTTATAATGAACTTAAGCTAATAACTGTTCTCATGTACTTGATTTCTACACAGTTTGTTCTTAGTGAGACCTCACTAAGTGCCATGGTTTTACAGCAGCGGTCAAAAGGCAGCATGGAATATTACCACTCTCGGAAAGAAAAGCAGCTTTACAGACAGTTCCTCAGAAATGCCTCTGAGGGCCTGTCCTTTTCTCAAGATGTCATGTGGGAGATGGGGGCGGATGGCATTTCATACAGCAAAGCTGACTTCAGCTGGCTTTTCCGCGCTTCTGGACCTTTGGAACCAGGTGCCAAATCCAAGAGCAGAAAGAACCCAGGAACAAAAGTCTGCCAAATTGGTACCAAAGCACAGGAGAAGGAGAAAACCTTGGTGGGAGATCCACCACCAGTCCTGCCACCATTACAGACCGCACAGTACTTACCCCCTACTAAGGAGTCACTTATGATTCCCAGCCATCTAGGTGGGATATTGGTCCCCTATAAAAAAACAGGACTGAGAAAGGCCTCCAATGTGGACAGTTGCCCAAACAAGGCAACTGCGAGGGTGCAGGAGGTGCAGGTCAGAAACGGGAAGTGGGACGAGTTTGTGCTGAAGAAGCTGACAAAGACCACTGCCCAGTGGATTGTCAGCCAGCAGATCCCCAAACAGAGTCAGTACAAAGCAGGTCTCCAGGCACTGCTGAATAATCAGTACGGCTCAGCTAGTGCCACAGATCTGGTGACTGACGAGCCCATGCGTGAGGAAGACTTTTGTGGATTCTGTGATGCACCCAGACCCAGCTCAGAACCCAAACCTCTGAAGAGCAGCAAGGCTGAGATACCATTACCAGTTTATTACAGGTAAAAAAAAAACTTTGTTTAGTTCGTTTAGACGTGACTGGCTTCTTCGCTAAGCTGAGTTTTCCGAAATTTCTTTAGCATTGATTAGCATATTTTCTTGGCTTAACTTAATGTAGTAGTTAAATTCTACATGACTGTTGTAAACAAAAACATTCAGAATGATTTCTAAACAGCTCATTGTAGAGAATTAAATTACTATTCAAGAGGCTAAATAACCTCCAATTATTGATTACTTTCTAAACCTCCTCCCAGAGAGCAGAAGCTCTAAAAAGGAAGGGCTCAGTGGAAGTGGTTCTTGGTGATATTCAAGGTCTTTTGGTGGAGGCGAGTAATCTGAAGACAGTAATAGCAGAGAATGTCCAGAAACCTTAGATGCAGTCTTTGTTACACTCTCTAACTGATTCTTCTTCACACAAGTTAGAAGAATCTTGGTGTCTCACAAAAATCGTGGTGTCGGCAGATCTTTGACATGCAGCGTATATACCAGGGGTATTTAATTAGAGTTCAATAAGGTCCAGTTAGAGGAGATTTCCTTAGACCAAGACCAAGGTCCGGACCACCATCATTTCTAACTTATGTTATGATTCAGTGCCATGTCCTGTATATTTAAGCTACCTAGTATCAGCATCTTTTACCATCAGCTACTGAAACACCAACACATCACACATACCGTTCAGTATATTTCAGTATATTTACTGTTTAAATACTGAACTGAATGAATTATTTATAAAGCTCCAAATAAATTTTTCGTCCTTACTTCAAGTAAAACCTAGAGGTACATTAAAAAAACAGAACACTTTTGAAAAAAAAGTGCATCTTAAAGTGTTTATTTATAGAGAAAGTAAATAAAAGGTGTGTCTTCTTGTTAACTCAGCTTCACAGATTAAGATGTTGGTTGTACAGAGCGGTGTTCTCCAAAACTAGACGAGCAGGTCCATTCCAGAACCGTTCCTGTTAAACACTCAGTTCTCTCTGTTCACTTTTCTGTTTTTAGAGCTCCTTATTCTTTCTGACTCGCTTTAGTCTCCGGCTGCTGCTTCTCGCTTCGTACCTTTGATTGGCTGAGGAGCCTTCGATGATCTTACAGCGCACGCGATTGGTGTAGTAAAGCCTGTATACCGTAAAGACAAGAAAAGCTCAGCCACTTAATATAAACACTAAATTAAATCATTCTCATTAGTTTATCGGTTTGGGTGCGCATTGGACAACATCTGGGCCCTGATCCGGACCACGGCCCGCCTATTAGTGACCCCTGGTATATACCGTCGTGTTCTAAAAGCAAATAAATAATTTATTGTAATAAATTATGACATGCTAAAGTTATACAGAATCAGTGTGGCGTTATTTCATCTTATAGCAACAACATGCACTATATATCTATGTGGGCCTCTAATATATCCTCTTCACAGGGTACAGGGTTATGTTGTCTCACCAGTTTGCCCAGACGAGCAAGGTGGGTTCAACCAGACAGCAAACGCTGTGACTGTTAAACATATGGAGACCCCAAAACCTCCCCGACTGCAGGACAGCCTGAACCCACGTGCCGGAAAATACGTTTACCACACTGAGAACGACTTTGAACAGGAACTCTACTCAGGTAGACCTTATCAAAATGTGACCACGGCTCTCTGCTTTTTTAGGATTAGAAAGGTTCTCAAACTAGACTCCAGGAGAGCTGTGAACGACACTGAATTACAAAAGATTATTTTTTTTTTTTCAACAAATTATTGATCTCTTCATAAGTTGAATAAGGTGCATGGAATTGTACATCAAGCTAACTTTAAAGAAATTAAAATAAAGAACTGTAGTGTAGTGTGTATTGTACTGGTTCTTTGTTAGGAGCAGCCAAACAAGTGCATCAGCGAGACAGAAGAAATCATGACCGTATCATCTTGGACAATAACTCTGAGTACCAAAAGAATCTCCAGGAGTCGTTTCCATGCGGCCCTGAGAAGTGGACGTGTCCTCCAGCAGATGGTATGCTCAGTGGGACTGAAGGTTTGTGTTTAGATGTTTATCTGAGATAAAACATTGTGTAAAATAACAGCATAAAAATCAAAAGGTTTGTGTTCTAACAGCATCATTGTGGACGTGACATGATTTTAATGCATTCGTTTACCTTCTCAACTTCTGTTCTGTTGCATTCTTTTGTCTTTAGAAAGGATGAGTAGGGTGGAGAAAGGCATGCGGCGGTGGGTGGACCTGCCCACCAAAGCTGATTATGGCACAGAGCTGGGGCTCAGACCTCCGAACTACAGCGGACAAGACACAGAGCTGCCTAAAAAGCAGGTCTGCTACAACCTGATACCAGAGTTGTCTTCCCTCCGCTATGCAGTGGAGGAGTGGAGGAATGCCTGGAAGATCAGTGAGTCCTTGCAACCAATAAACTATTCACTATTCTTTCGTTCAGTCATAACCTATTAGCAGCTCAGCATGGAAAAGTTCACATTCACTTAAGCACACAGTTGTGGTCGTTATTGTTATACTGTAGTTGCTTGTAATACTTTTTGAACCTACTTTGCTATTTTTTTAAGAGACTAGGTGGCAGAGTGTCACTGTTGAGGGCTTGAAGAAGGCTCTCACCGACTTGCACTACCATGTGCGGCTGGCAGCCATTGCTACATGTGCATCAGGTGCCGTTCATAGACCTCAAGAGGAACTGGTTGCAACTGAAATAGGTTAGTCCATTAATGAAACGTCTTCAGAGAAAAGCAAAATAGTTGTTATAATAGATCATTTAAAAATGCATACGTGTGGAAACCTTTTCTATATAGGGGCTATAACTGTTCATATTTAACAAATCGTCGCTGTCCAATGAAAAACATGCATCTCTATTTTTGTCGATTTTGAGTTTTCTACATCATCTGAACACACCAATGATCGTTTACATTGTGTGAAAATTTCATGATGAATGGAATCAATGGAAGTGCTCAAAAATAGCTTGGAAAAGAATTTAGGTTCCATTGACTTTAAAGTTTTGGAGACACCAATTTTGGAGACACCTGTTTTTCATTGGACAGCGACGAAATCATATTCCACATCTTACACCTGCCATCAATGAGAGTACTAATGAGTAACCACAGGAATATAAAAGAAACATCACAGACACTGGATGTTCCATTAGGGACTGTGAAAAATGAGAAATGTGGCACCATTGGGACACTGACAAGGTCAAGAAAATCCTCAAAGCTTAATGACAGGACAAAGAGTAACTAATACCATGAGGCCTATTAAAGGATATTAAATGAGGTGAAGGACTTTCTGGCAGGTATTGGTCACTCCTCGCATGTGAGAGCAATTTCTCGTTTCCTGCTCAGCTGATTTATAGGCCACACAGAAATTAAGAAATTAAACACATTTAATCACTAAAATAATCTAATGGGACAAGTGTTTGGCATGTTTATGGTCTGTTTTTGGCCTGCATTTTAAATCCAGCTCATAAACTAAAGAATACCATACTGACTGTGAAGCATGGTGGTGGGGGCATCATGTTTCAAGCTGCTTCTCTTTTGAGTAAAGGACACTAATCAAGACAGACAGAATAATGACTCCAAACATTAATCTATTTAGGCATGAAACCTGCTGCCCTGTCAAAGAGTTCAATATAAAGAGAAATTCCACCTTCCGATATGATAATAAAACAAAACCCTACATTCAAGTCAAGAATGGCCTCAGAAAAACAGCATCTTAGAATGGCCTAGTCAGAGCTTTAACCTTAATACCATAAAAAAATGTGTGGAATGGTCTGATGAGCTGATTTAGAAATCCAATTATGTATAAATATTTAATGTTGTACTAAATGCAAATGGTGCTTCATCAGAACATTTGTTTTTATTGGGTAGAAATGTTTTATCCTAATAATTATCCATTCATCTGATCTCATCATGTTTTTTTTACTTTAAATTTTTCAGTGTGTGCAAGTTTTATATATCCGCCAAGTCCATGACATGATCAAATTCACAGAGAATACTGAAATCATCTCACTTTAAAGTTGGAATGCAAAACTGTAGCCCCAAACATGAGTGCCAGTGCACTGTTTTGTCGTTAGCTCAGCATGGTCAGCGATGGGAGGTGGAGCCAGTGCCTCCCGAACTGCAGCCCCTTCTCCTGTCTGCTCTCAGTGACCCAGTGAAGAGAGTTCAGATAGCAGCAGCTGTGTGCCAGTACGCCATGGGTACACCCAATGCACATGCACGGGATATACTGCGAAATGCTTTACACCAAGGTGAGAGAGTTGACTGGTGACCCATACAAACATACAGCATCCAGGCACACACACACACACACACACACATATATATATATATATATATACACAGGGGTTGGACAATAAAACTGAAACACAATTTGCGGCCAATACAGCATCAGTTGGTCTTGGGAATGACATATACAAGTCCTGCACAGTGGTCAGAAGGATTTTAAGCCATTCTTCTTGCAGGATAGTGACCCGGATGTGAGGAAACAGTAGAGGTGGACTCATCAGAGAACAATACTTGTTTCACATAGTCCACAGCCCAAGATTTGCACTCCTTGCACCATTAAACCCGACGTTTGGCATTGGTTGGAGTGACCAAAGGTTTGGCTATAGCAGCCCGGCCGTGTATACTGACCCTGCGGAGCTCCTGATGGACAGTTCAGGTGGAAACAGGAGAGATGAGGTGCACATTTAATTCTGCAGTGATTTGGGCAGCTATGCTCTTACTGGTGCAATGTGCAATTAATGATGTTGGCCACCAGACTGGTCCAATTTAGCCATAAAACCTCCCACACTAAAATGACAGGTGTTTCAGTTTCATCGTCCAACCCCTGTACATATATATATATATATATATATATATATATATATATATATACACACACACATATATATATATATATACACACATATATATATATATATATATATATATATATATATATATATATATATATATATATATACACACATATATATATATATATATATATATATACATATATATACACACATATATATATATATACATATATATACACACATATATATATATATATATATACACATTATATATATATATATATATATATATATATATATATACATATATATATATACACACACACACACATTATATATATATATATATATATACATATATATATATGCATACATACATACAACTTTTTACTAATTTCACAACTACATGTATACTTATTTAAATTGAACTTATTTAAATTAACTGGATCTATTTGTGCCTGACTACAGATTCTTCGGGAATCGGGGCTGACAGCTGGGTTGCCGCACAGTGTCTTGCAGTGGAGGGTGAGACCACTCCTGCTGTTATAGACAGACTGCTATCCCAGCACTTTCTCAGAGACACTCCAGCAGACCAAGATCAAGCTGCCACTCTACTTTCCAGCATTAGTGGCAAAACGGTACGTTCCTGTAGTTTTCTGAGGAATACAGACATATTCCATATGTTAAGTAGGAGTATAATGATTTCAGTGCAGTTTTTTGAAAATTAACGACTGAAGCAACATATTCGAATTTAAACCTGTATCAGTGATAGCCCCACCGTCTCATCCCAGGGCCTTTTATGTCATCTTTCACAGAAACCATT
Source organism: Megaleporinus macrocephalus (assembly GCA_021613375.1). NCBI lineage: Eukaryota > Metazoa > Chordata > Actinopteri > Characiformes > Anostomidae > Megaleporinus > Megaleporinus macrocephalus. The sequence continues at coordinate 48,188,441 of CM038712.1, read as the reverse complement.
GTCTAATTTTTGTTTTTGTCTAATTAATTGTGAAAATTCTTTTTGAATGCTGCATTCCTGGGTTTTGTTGCAATATTTGTTTGTAGACACAAAAATTTTCTCTTTACGTCGAAGTGTAAAGTTAGACCTTTGGCGCAATTACATAAAATGCCAATTCAATTCAATATTGTTGACTAATTATTGTAATCACACCAACTTGTTAATTAACAATTCAAGTGTTTCTGTTTTGTCTTTTGACATTCTGTAAAACTTGGACAACAAGATGATGCCAGATTTATATTTAGAGTTTATATATCTGTGTTTATCTGTGGTATTAGAACATTATCATCATTATTATTATCATTAACTGTTGTTCAGTTGTTTTACCCCTGAACTACCTCCCTAGACTCTAGTGCGTTCTCGACTGGCAGAAGAACTAAACAGCGGAAACTGGAGTACCCGAGTCCTGGCCTGCAACACCCTCTCACAACTCAAATGCCAAATGAACAAGGTATCATCTAATTCACACAAACATGAGGCTAACTGAATATGATCAGCTGTAATATGATTAATGATGACAGATTCCTTTTATCCAGGATCTCACTAACAAGCTGATCCACCTGATGTGGAATGACTGGAGCAGTGCGGTGCGTCAGGCAGCAGCACAGGCTCTTGGCAGACTGGGCATGGGCAGTGACGTACATGACGAGCTGATGTACTTAACTCCCTCTGACTGTTAAGAAACATGTATGGCTGTAAACTAAGAGCGTCATCTTGTTTTAATATTAACTCCAATCTTTTGGTAGAGTAAAGCTGGATGAAGGTCCAACCTCTTGTCGGGTAGAAGCTCTGGTTCTTATTGGTCAGCTGAAAATCATGACAGCCAAGCTACTTCCAGCTTTCCTACGGTGTTTGATTGATGACTTCGCGGTCATTCGCAAACAGGCCTGCTTGACTGCCGCCTCTCTCATGATGAAAAATGAGATGGTAAGGACTGAGCTGACAAGAAGGTTAACTAAGAAAAGTTAAGTATATATATATATATATGTGTGTATATATATATATATATATATATATATATATATATATATATATATATATATATATATATATATATACTTTTATGAACTCATAAAACTATATAGATATACTATATAAATGCCAATCTAAAAGTAGGTTCTTTATTTCAGATCATGGATCAGCTCATTGATTTAATGCAGAATGACACCTCATGTGATGTGAAGGTGGTAGCAATCAATGGTAAGCCAAACAGCAACAGATTTTTAAAATAATTAGGCTAATTTGGACTTTTATGCAGATATATTTGTAAACAGTGCTTTAAAAACATCTTAAAAATATTACAATGTCAATATTCCTGAAAGTGGATTCAAGCTACCAGTGACCAGTCAGCTTTCTGCATATACTAGTGTGCTGAATGGGAATACTAACATTACTAACATGTCCAAATATTTTGGGCTGTGTACAGCTTTAGGGAAAATCGGGTGCATGTCTTCTGTGCTTGAGGATGTTTTGCTATGGGCACTACATCATGAGGAGGAGCCCAGAGTGCGCATTGCTGCCTGTGAGGCCCTGAAGACATTAGGCATAAAAGGTCCCAAGCTACAGAATCTCCTGCAGGAGCGCTTTGTGCTGGAATCTAATCCTCAGGTTCACAGGTTTGAGCTCAAACTTTTAACACAGATAATTGTAGAATATTAAAATTGGGCCTATTTCTTTGGGTAGTTGTAAGTGGTATAAATAATTTAATGTTTACACACAAATAAATAAATAAATAAATGAATACAACTATAGAATGTTAAAATGTAGCCTATTTCTTTGGGTATTTTTAAGTGGTATTTTATTTATATATACACACACACACACACGTTTTGATCTTCTCACAAGTAGTCAACTTTTTTTAACTACTTCAATTTCTTTGTCCAAATATTCCAAACCAGCAAACCATAAAACCAGTTACAATACTGGCAATATCCACAACATAGTCCTACTATATAAACTAGACAATACAAAAGCTTTTAAAATCCATTAGAGTCACCAGCAAAACCAAGCCACGGCCTAGCAATATCTAGTAACATGATCCCTGGTGTCATGATGTCTTAATGCATGATCTAGAAGTCTGACTGGAAGCGTGCTTGACCAACTTGCGACACACAGAAACTCTGCCAGTGCCAGGCAGTAAACGTCCTTACCAGATTACTTAGAGATTCATTGGTGGTTGGAATCGAACGGACCATCTTTATTTTCATTTCCAAATTCTCAATGAACTCCACCACCATTCCCACACACATATATATATATTATATATATGCAAGTGTAGAAAGTTAAAATTTAGCCTATTCTATGGGTAGTTTTTAAGTGGTATTTTAGTTTATATATATATATATATATATATATATATATATATACATACACGCACATATATGCATTACAGAGTCATAGACTACATGAAGTGGCATGAAGGACATTTTATTGTGTGTACCATAACATTTGTTTTGCCTTTTCTGTTAAACTATTTAATTTGTAATTAATTCAATTATTTATTTTTTGTTCTTGCATACAGAACAATATTATTGTGAAATGTTTTAGGAACGCTCTTGGTTCAAATTCACACAAATGTACTGTAGACTTCATACTGTCTGTATAAAACTGTCTGTGTACACGGCTATTAACAACACGTTGGCACATTTATATCTGTATTTCATTTCTTCTTACACAGGCACATTGAAACAATGATAAAAAGTTACGGCTACAGTCTGGAAGGAGACAAGGGCATGGTTGGCAGGATATCAGACCAGGTTAATGTGCTGTAAATCAGTGTGTTATATTTGGAATTTGACATGATTTGTACAGGTTACATTCAATTGTATCTTCTTGCACTTCTGGCGTGAAGGTACAGAAACTATGTTCCAAGAACAACATTACAGAGAAAGTGCTGCTGTTGGAAGAGCTCATGCATCTGCAGCAGAATCAGAGGAAGCTGCTGGGAAAAGAGAGCCAGCCAGGAACGTCAGTCATGTCTGCACTACTACAGGAAAGATTCACAGGTCTGGAAACCATGACAGTCTTTTGTCTTTCAACATTTAAGAATGCAGACCCAGTTATTTACATATATATTTATTTACTGTATTGCAGCACTAAAACAGACAAGGAGTTTGTCAGCATCAAGAGATGGTCCAGACAGACAGGTATTTATTACTGAGTATCTGTTGATCTGTTGGTAGCAACTACACCTGTTATTTTACAGTGTTTCCTTTATTTTATCCAAAATAATGCACATTGTGTAGTAAAAGTAGAAAAGAGATGTGTCTACATAAGACTTTAAGGTAAACACTATTTTTGTCTAAAACTTACAAAAATATACTGTTCTTTTGCTTACATCTCTTCTCAGATTTCCTGAGAGAATCAGGTGCTCATGCCCACGCAATGGAAAGCTCGAGCCAAGAGGAATCTTGTAGCCCCACCTCAATTTTAAGAGTCTAGCACATTCACTGTCTGTTGTTGCAGATCTAATTTGGACCAAACATCATCAGTTCATCACACGAACCTTCTGAAATGTTTGTAATGTATTCATTTTCTGTCCCTGAAAATTACCATTCTCTTAACTGGACATGTCTTTAATATCTTCCTTTGACTGGCCTTGCCGCTGGAGCAGCTGCTTGGTCAGACTCTCCACCTCTGTGACCTGAGCCAGAAGCTGTGTCATGGCATTGTTCTGATTAAAACAGAAAAAAAACTGATTACAGGCCATACGTTTTGATGTTCTTGTCACAAGTAGTCAACTTTTTTACCTACAGCAAACCATAAAACCAGTTAAAATACTGGCAATATCCACAACATAGTCCTACTATATAAACTAGACAATATAAAAGCTTTTAAAATCCATTAGAGTCATCAGCAAAGGCAAGCCACTGCCTAGCAATATCTAGTAACATGATCCCTGGTGTCATGATGTCTTAATGCATGATCTAGAAGTCTGACTGGAAGCGTGCTTGACCAACTTGCGACTGAAACACACAGATACTCTGCCAGTGCCAGGCAGTAAACGTCCTTACCAGATTACTTAGAGATTCATTGGTGGTTGGAATCGAACGGACCATCTTTATTTTCATTTCCAAATTCTCAATGAACTCCACCACCATTCCCATGAGCTCAACCACATACCTGCAGTGAAAGGTTTTTGTGTATAAAAGCATATAAACGTGAGCACTTCAGACAATACTGAAATTAATCAAGAGGCCAGGCAAGATTTCACTTATTCATCATCACCATCATCATCTGGCAATAAAATCTTTTCAGAAACTTTTAGACAATTACACTCACCTGTGAAGATCAGCCTGTATAGGTAGGTTCTGCTGACAAAGAGGTTTCATAAGCCTTTGTCGTAAACTTGTCTGTTCTCTCAGCACGTCCTGAAGATGGGATGTAAACTGCTGTAAGGATGCAAACCGCTGACCTGGCAAACGCAGACAAATACAAAGTTGTTACTTGAAAGTTTCAGTGTGTTTTAAATGTATTTCAGTTCCAGCAGTAAAGATTTAATCATTTTAATACAGTATCAAGGAATAACAAGCATTTCTAAATTCATATTGCTGGTACACCCCACAATCCCTCTTAAGTGCCATCTTTTGAGAAACCATCATCAACCAATCAATCAATCAATCAATCAATGAGGTAACCCTCATTTTCAATGAGCATTTACAACTTAAAGGGACTGAAAATGAATTAAAATTAGAATCAAGTATTTAATCAAGGTAGCTAAAATAAGAAACTTCATGAGTAAGAATACAATAAGAATAAAATGATAAAAATATTAGAAAAACAGGCAAACAATAGTAAGATAAGAGTTATAATAGGAGTTAATTAAGAAGAAATGAATAATTAAAAACAAAAAGTGGACAAGCTAAAAATATAAAACAATGAAATCAATAGATAATAATTAGACAATTGAATATAAACACACTTAAATAACAGAAGAATAAAAATAAAGTAAATTAAATACACCAAAATTATGAAGAAAGTAAATGATGGAAATAAAATAAAATGTAAAACCGAGATTGTATAGACAAAAGGACAGAAAAAATAAGAAAAAATGTTTTTAAATAAATAAAAGTAAAAAGCCAAAACCAGAACAGTAAATAAAATAAATAAAAAGGTGAAATGAAAAATACAATAAAATACATAAAATGGCTAAAGGTAAAACAGACAATTTAGATAAATAAAGGGACAATATAAATAAAGAAAATGAAAGGCAAAAGAAAAACTCAATTAAAACTGGCACAGGCTGTCTGAAGATGGTTAAAACTAAAAGTTTAAAATGATTCTGTGACACCAGCAAGCTGAGTTTTAGAGTTTTTTGCAGCGAATTCCAGCTCACTGGTGCACTGTAGCTAACAGCAAATTTTCCCAGCTCAGTAGAAACTCTAGGAACCTCATAGGTAATTCAATCAGCAGAGCGAGTCTGATATTACAGCTGCTTACACCTTGCATTAACATGTGTTTGGATTGTATCTGGATACACTTTGACTAGATCACATTCACCTAATCGTCTCCAAACTGTGATCAGATGAGATCCCCTGGATGAGAGAGATTCTGCTATCCAGCATTAAAAGTGCATCAACACACATGACGTTTCCATTTCGATTCTGTTCACTTTTATTGCCTCCTATGAGATCAATCCACAAGATCAGGCTCAATGCCTTCATCGGCCCAGAGTGTAAGGAGACACTTGGTTTTGACATATGTCCAGCCTTCAACATACGTCTTGTTTTGCTGATTTATACGCCCACATCTGAACACTTTTCATTTAACCATGCGCTAAATGTGTTAGAATCCATCTCCGAATAGAGTTTAAGTGATCTGATAATAATCCAATCACAGTGCGTCCTGTTTCCATTTGGTTTTTAATGCAGTCAACTGAAATCCGAATGTGATCTGATCAGCAAGCCACATTATATGACAAATTTTTCATTGTCCAATGAAAAACATGCATTTCCATGTTTGTCGATTTTTAGTTTTCTACATCATTTGAACATGCCGTGTAGGCGTTTACATTGTGTGAAAATTTCATGATAGGACCAATAGAAGTGCTCCAAAAAAGCTTGGAATAAATTCTGGTTCCATTGACTTACATTGAAAGTAAAGACAGGTTTTGTCTCTTCCTGTAAAGTTGCCATTTTGGAGACATTTGTTTTTCATTGGACAGCGACTTTCTTGTTTGATATAAAATCTCTGCTGAATCCAGACAACTGTTCAAATATCAAAGATCAAATTACATATTCATCTCATTCAACATGTTTGTAGCCCCATGTATGTGTATTTTACACACATCCTCAGGTCAGTTTCACCCAAGAGAAAACTAAAGCTCCAAAGAGTAACAACATAAAATTTAGACCCAAACTGATCTGTTTTCTGTTCATATTTGAGACGTAATGGGATGTTACCCTCTAAATCACACACACCTTCTCTTTAAAACTTGCCTGAAAAAACTAGTTTTAAAGCAAAACTTACTCATTGGGCATGACCTGAATTAAAAGGCACAAAACAGAAGAAATGTTTTGTTTGTATACATCAACAAGCCTCTATAACTTAAAATATGACAACAGTGTAGAACACATACAGCAGAATTGTCCACTTTGGCAATTTTTACAGAAAAAAAACTTTAAAAAATCTTGAAATAAAAAACAAGCAAATTATAACTAACCCAGGACCTATAAGGTATGAATAACCTAATTATGTGGGGAAAACTCCTGAGCTCCTTCTATGACACAGTGGTGGCATCTGCCATCTTTTAAGGAGTGGTCTGCTGGGGCGGCAGCATCTCAACAGCAGACAAGAAGAGACAAACTCATTAAGAGGGCCAGCTCTGTCCTGGGAAGACCACTAGACCCAGTGCAGGTGGTGGGTGATAGGTGGGAGATAGGAGGATGTTAGCCAAGCTGGCATCCATGCTGGAGAATGACGCCCACCCCATGCACAAGACTCTGGCAGCTCTGGGCAGCTCCTTCAGCGACAGGCTGCTTCACCCCAAGTTTGTGAAGGAGCGGCATCACAGGTACTTCCTTCCTGCTGCTGCTGTTGTTGTTAGACTCTACAACCAGCACTACCACATACACACACACTTAAACTCTACACACTGCTCCCAGCAGACCACATATACACAGCAGACTTCATACATGCACACTTAAACGCTACACACTTACAGAAAATCGATTTATTTTTCCATTCCCCCTGTGCAATTAAGAAGCAATGTGTAATTATTTGTAAATATAATCTCAAGAGTTCTTGACTTTTTATTATTTATGTATATACTTTACTGTTTATTTATCTATTATTTGTATTTTCCCACTGTGGGACTAATAAAGGATTTGAATACATTTGAATTAATTTGGCTAAAGATAATGTGTATGAAGAAAATCATATTTTAACTGCTTTTCAATAGTTAAACAAGCATGAGGTCAATCTGATCCAGAAACATAGTTGTTCTCTATAACTGAACATAGCAGGAGGATAAACGTGTGCAGCACTTACTGAGATAATAGGTGTGAGTCACATCTGCACTGTTCTTCTCAAGTTGTAGCAGTTCCAAATCTAAACTCACCTGAAAAAAAAACAAATATAAGTATTAATATATTATAATAATACAGGTTCTAGAAGGAAACCTGGTCCACAATGTCCCAACCTGATCAATCTCATGTCTGATTTTGTTCAGCTGCTCAGCTTCAAGCAGGCGAGAAGAAAAGACCTCAGGTTCTCGTGGCAGAGCATCAAGCTCCTTCTGTGAACGGAAAAGACTTGTTTCAAACCCTTCAATCGCCAAACCGGTTAAATTAAATTAGGTATTTTGCCATTTGTCACCTGAGACATTGTGCCAGAGGTAACGCATCTGGCCAGGACTTTAGCTGCTGGGGTCACCGAGTAAGGATTGGGGTCCCACATATTCAGTGTTTACTCGAATTTCACCGTTCGTGTGTTTATAAACTAGTGACCACAAACGAGACAGCGCGTTAATACACTATAAAAGCCAACGTCCGTAGAAATGTTCGTTTTAAAACAGTTATAAAAACTAATATCAGTCACAACAACAGTATAGCTAGCGGCTGCAGTAACCGTTAGCAACAGCTGCTAGCTAACGCTATCTGAAAAACAAGACAGCGTATGTTCGCAGACAGGTAAATATAAACTCACACTTACTGAAATAAAATATTTTCGAAGGCAATAAAATCTCAAACCAACATAGAAAGAGTTCAATTAGTTCAGCGTTAAACTTTCAGCGCTTCCTGCTCGGTTGGCATCGTTTGTTTGAATGACCCGCCTCGTTGCGTCCAAGAGGAGAAGTTTGATTCAATTTAGAGAACCGATTCTTTAGAACGTCCGATTCATTATTACATTTTATTGCCAACACGTACCTATATAATAACATTCAGTACAGGTGCGTCTAATGTCCGCTACATCTACTTACAACCCGCAAAGCAGATGTGATGTTTTAGTCGTGAATGCATGAAGTAACATTAGAAAGATTCATTAGTTCTTGTGAGTCGGTTCATCTACGTTGACGTCGTAGTTCGTAGGGTTGACTCTGCGCAGTCCTCTACCTCTCGGTGTACTGAGCTTTCTCACGCTACCGTAAACTTCCGTATACATGGGCATAACAACATATTACACTTGTTCCTCTAAAATATTAAATACAAAACTTAATATATAAGTGTTGTGTATAAAATTATGGCACAACATATGTAATCATAATATTTCAGACATAATTCGTAAAAAGTGCGATAAGACTACACTGACCGTTACAGTATGAACGCGGTTGAGCTGCGTTTATATTAGGAGCTGTACGGTAAGTAAACAGGTCAAACAATGACAACACAGTCCCGATAGGAAGGAAACCACAAATGTCACGACGGAGCACACATCGGTTTCATTTACAGCACTAGGCTTCAGCAGGGCTGCTAAACATCCCAGATTCATCTCAGAGGTTGCAAGAGCAGGTAGTCCGAGGATGACGGCTGCAGCTCGGTTAGCTGCTGCAGGGGGGCCGGTGTCGACTCTGTCCCGGTTTCGCGGCGCGCTGGTCGGGGCTGTACTGGGAGACTGTGTGGGCGGCGAGTTTGAAGGAGCTGAAGATGTTCCCCTCGATCGGGTCCTTCAGCATCTCAGTGGGCTTGAGGACGACACGCGAGGTGACGGTGAGTGCTATTTGGGAAGTAAACAGATTCAGGGATGAGCTGCAGCTTGTCTCCGCGTTTCCAGTTGGAAATGTATCCTGTAGGCCGTGTGTTGCATTTAAAACGGGTTAAAGCGGGTTAACAGATTAATGATACCCCTGTGTGTGCAATTACATTACATTACATTTCGCTCTTAGTTTGCTGGAAAAGATAAACTGCTTGCTTTCTGAAGCTTCTTATGCGAATTCCTGAGGGGCCAGAATGCAATGCACAATTTAAGTGCAAGAAATAAGAAGTTCTTCAGTCTTTCTTCAGGTTTACGCTCAATAACGAGTCTTTACTTTCCTACTTTTTAATTAAATGGTTCAAAATCAAATGAACAGTTCTCCTCCTTAGTGGGCTTTAGCTGAAGCTGGCGAATAGAAGATGACTGGAGCTGAGTCTGGTGTAAGGTTATGTTCAGACTGATTAAATTTTAATTAATTTGGCTAAAGATAATGTGTATGAAGAAAATCATATTTTAACTGCCTTTCAATAGTTAAACAAGCATGAGGTCAGTCCGATCCAGAAACATTGCTGTTCTCTATAACTGAACATAGCAGGAGGATTAACGTGTGCAACACTTACTGAGATAATAGGTGTGAGTCACGTCTGCACTGTTCTTCTCAAGTTGTAGCAGTTCCAAATCTAAACTCACCTGAAAAAAAAACAAATATATATAAGTATTAATATATTATAATAATACAGGTTCTAGAAGGAAACCTTGGTGTCCACAGATTCCCAACCTGATCAATCTCATGTCTGATTTTGTTCAGCTGCTCAGCTTCAAGCAGGCGAGAAGAAAAGAATCAGGTTCTCGTGGCAGAGCATCAAGCTCCTTCTGTGAACGGAAAAGACTTGTTTCAAACCCTTCAGTCTCCAAACTGATTAAATTAAATTAGGTATTTTGTCACCTGAGACATTGTGCCAGAGGTAACGCATCTGGCCAAGACTTTTGTGGCTGGGGTCACCGAGTAAGGATTTGGGGTCCCACATATTCAGTGTTTACTCGAATTTCACTGCCCTTGTGATTAAAAACTAGTGATCACAAATGAAGGAATCAGAATAAGAAGTTAACTAAAGTCTTTCTTCAGGTTTTCACTCAATAACGAGTCCTTACTTTCCTACTTTTTAACTAAATGGTTCAAAATCAAAGAAACAGTTCTCCTCCTTAGTGGGCTTTAGCTGAAGCTGGCGAATAGAACATGACTGGAGCTGAGTCTGGTGTAAGGTTATGTTCAGATTGCTGGCCCTGTTTATGTACAGATTGATTTTTTGATGGTCTGGACAGTAAAAATACAAAAACAATCCCACATAAAGTCAGATTTCTGCTATTTGGATTTAAACCACCATTGGAGGTGGTTTAAAATGTGATTCCAATCAGATTTGAACCCATACAGATTGATTGTTGATGTTTGGACGCACAAATCCTGTCTGATCACTTGCAAAAACAGTGCAGACAGTTCTAAAAACATCTGATTTGAGAAACAAATCTTGTTGGCCTGCACTCAGAACATAAGTCTTGCTCAGACTGCCAGCCCTAATCTCTATCTAGCTTGCATCCATACTGATCTTTGTTAGTTTGAAGAGTAAAGAAACACACAAAAGCTGACTTTTGGAGGTGGTTTGAAAAATGATTTCAATCGAATATAAACTCATTTATGTAGGTTGGTGGTGTCTGGACACTAAGGTCCCATCTAATCACTTGTGTTGCGCACAGTCCCAGGAACAGATTTTGGATTAAATAGATTCCTGGGTTAAATAGATTTCTTTTAGAGATGTGCAATTACATAGGAAGTATATCGATGTCGGCAGATGATTGTTTAAAAAATATATAAAAATCGGAAACCGAAATTTAATCATGTATTATTTATGTTATTCCAGAAAGGGTTTTTTTAGATTTCTAAAACTAGACTGGGGACATTTCCAGTTTAGTAGTCAATATTAGGGGTGTAAGAAAATATTGAATATAAGGATATTATGTTTATAGATACTGTATCGATTCTCAAAAACACAGTATCAATGCAAAGACTCCTGGCAGACAATTAATCATTGTGTGTGGTGTTTAAACCTCTGGCCACTAGATGGCAGTGTTGTAATCCATTTTCAGCTCCCTCCAACATTAACAAGCAGCACAAGGGCGCAGTGCTATTGTAGGCATTGACAAACCTGTTTATATAGTGGTGTGTTATAATAGTAGGATTTGAAAAATCGCAATATATCAATATGCTTGCAATATCGCAATATATTGAATTGTGACGGCTGTATTGGTTCTTGCCAATACACAGCCCTAGTCAATATAGCATTAATTTAGTTTTTTTTTCATGAAATAATAAAAAATGTGGGGCAGTTTCTGCTTTATGTATTGTGGCCACTGTTGTACTGTAATAAATTATTTTTAAAAATTGTATATTTCTGATCATTTAAGTAGATGTGGTCCCGGTTTAAACAGTTCATAAATATCTGTGTAGTTCCATTTTGGCCAGTGCAAGACTAAAGATTAACGTTGGACACTAAACTAAACATTTGAGGTGATGGGAAAACTGCACATGTTAAATTTTTCAACTGTTTTTGCTTGTAAGTGGTCATTAGGTTGGTTTCTCCTCAGGCATACTACAGTACAGTGATGACACAGCCATGATGCGCTGCGTGGCCCATTCGCTTCTGACCAGGACAGGATTTGATGAGCAAGACATGGCACGCAGGTACGTTTAGAAGTGGGTCAGTCTCAGGATTGTGCTTGCTGTTTTATTTTGTGTGTATTTTTGCTCTATACTTAATTTCCTTACAGATTTGCGAAGGAGTACAACGTGGCACCAGACCGTGGCTATGGATCAGGGGTTATACAGGTCCTGCGGAAGCTTGCGTCTCCTCAGCTGAGTGATGTCTTTCAGCCGGCACGCGCTCAGTTTGGTGGGCGCGGGTCCTTCGGGAACGGCGGAGCAATGAGAGCAGCCCCGTTTGCCCTGGCCTTTAGAAATGCAACTGACGTGCGACAGGTGAGGCCTGTGTCTAAGTCATGTGTTCAGATGTGAGCAAGCTGAGCAAGGTCGTGTATAAGTTATACTAAATCCTGCTTGACTGATGACCTCTCCAGTAACATGTGTTCTTGGGAAATTTTGCAGAAGTAGCTTGATTATGTTGTATCTTTTTTTTATATAACTTTTAGCTTGTATTAATCTTATTAGACAGGTGGCCAGGAGAGTACGAGAACGTCCTGTTTTGTAGTCCCCGCAAAGGGGGTCCTTTATGACAGGCAATCTTAGGCTCGAGAACCTGCGATGTTGTTTTTAGACCCCCTAAGGTTCGAGAACCACTCCACCCAGGAGATTACAACTTGCCCAGAGACAGCCCGGAGCCGAAGTTTACGACATGGCCCATGTGGCCCGAAGGCAATGAAGGGACGGACCTATAATGAGACTATACAGCTTAGATCAGCTTCAGATCAGCTTCAGATCAGCTTCAGATCAGGGTGTGAAGGCTCAGAGTAAAGACGGTTCCGCAATTCCAAATTAAACAAGCGTACAACTCTGACTGGTCTCCCTCTTCATTCCGACGGCAAAAAGAGAAGTTACAACAATTACTTGAGCAGCGACAGAAAAGCCTTTGGAATTTATGGAGGATGGTTAGACCAAATAATTACATTACAGTATAAATAAACTGTCTGATGTTTTCTTTCTAAATTGTGGTAAATACAACCATTATAGGCTTTTAAATAAACCTAGCTTTGTAAAGTAACAGTGGCTTACTATTCTTAAAGGCCTTCACTTTTAAATAAGAACCATTCTTTAACATCTCAAGTAAATCTATGATGTTATGCAAAATAGTTAAAAATAAAAATAAAAATAAACAGTGTAGATAAAATAAAAAAACATTGTTAACATTGATATCTAACACCGGCACTGTGGACTCAGAAACAGGTGGTGTTTTCTTATTTTTTTCTGAATATCACCTGGAACTGCATGTACAATCTGGCGCCTGTACAGTTGATTTAAATATAACCCCTGAATCATTTACAGGGAATTTGTATAAGAAACCAGCTCCAGTTTTTTTCTCTGGTCATTTTTCCTCATACATACATTCCTCATACCCCTGCCTCAAGTGAATGGTGCGTGAGGTAGCTGACGAGTCAGTTGACTTCTTATAGGGCGTTTTCACACCTGTGGTTCGTTTCACTGGTCCGGATTAGTTAATGAGTTTGTTTACTTGGAGTGTTTCCTCCTCGGTTAAGTTTGTTTTCACACAGGCAAAAACCCAAACGCACCAAAATGCGTCCCATCAAACCACGTGAGCACGTTGTCTCCTCTGATTGGTCAGAGCTATCTGTCGTGCGAGCAAGAAAGTAAACACAGGGGAGAAGATCCGGTTTTCTAAACTACTGCACATTTCCTGTAGAGCATATCACGGAGCAGCAGCAGAGACAGCATCTGTTCATAGCTGTAATAATAATCTGATAACATACCAAACTACAGTCCACCTGCAGACCACCCAGCTCACTCCAAACATCAAGTAGACAACGTCCCTCACTGCTAGTCCAAGAGACCTCGCTTCATTGTCCTCGCCCTGTTTGCTGCTACAGTTCTCCAGTTCTCTGTTTACGCCATCTGCTGCATCCCATAATGCAAAGCACACCTGGCTGCAGGAGATGTTAGGATCAAACTTGTGGAGAACACCTAATACTTGGGTCGGATCGAGGTCGGATCATGTTCTCACCACAAACAAACCGCTCCAGAGTTCGTTTGGAACCGGACCGAGACCACCTCCTCTCGAGGGTCTCGGTGCGGTTGTTTTGGTCCACACCCGAGTGTGATTACTGTTTTCACACCTGCCAAAACGAACCACACCAAATGAACCAGAGTCAGTTTTAACCAGACTAACTAGTGCTGGTGTGAAAACGCTCTCAGATTGTACAAGCTGTAAGAAAAGCACTCTGGGGGTCCATGTTAGGCTGAGGCCAATCCTGAAAGACTGATCAGACTCGACATTCAGCAGTGAAGACGACCCTAAACCACCTGTTCAGCCAAACAGGCCAGCGTTATCTGAGCTAGTCTGTGTCATACCAGCATTACTGGTAAACCGTGGATGAATTATAATTATCTGGGGCTGCGTCCTAAACCACATCATACAATGCTATACATGCTATACTAAGGGATGCACCACTAATAGAGGTGGGCTTTTCTGTAGTACTGTTTAATATGGTAGTATGTAGTTTTCAGTTTCATTCAGTTTTGATTTTATTGGTGGGAAGCATGGACACTGAATACTTGTAGCCAGTCCTAGCTAGTTCAGGGGGCCTGGTCATCACATAAGCGAAAGTACGTTAAGAAGCATTCATGTGAGTTTTAGCACAAACCGGTTTGCCCCTGTTACATACCACTGTTGCTTTCATACCATCCCTATTTGCAGGAATTCTGCTATTAGGTATAAAATAATCCTTAAAACACAGCACTGCAGTTATCTTTCTCTATATCTTCAATGTTCAGCTTTTAATTTATGTTTATGGTCTATGCCAGGGGTCACTAAAAGGCAGACCGCGGGCCGGATCCAGACCCAGATGTTGTCCAATGCGGACCCAAACTGATAAACTATTGAGAATGATTTAATTTAGACTGTGTTTATTTTAAGAGGCGGAGCTTTTCTTGTGTTTACGGTATACGGGCTTTACGGCGCAGTGAACTCAGAGACCAATCACGTGCGCTGTAAGATCACCGAAGGCTCCTCAGCCAATCAGATCAGTGCACATTGGGGTGTGTGGCTCTCGCATACAGGCGAGGAGGAGCAGCAGTCGGAGACTAAAGCGAGTCAGAAAGAATAAGGAGCTCTAAAAACAGAAACGTGAACAGAGAGAACTGAGTGTTTAACAGGAACGGTTCTGGAATGGACCTGCTCGTCTAGTTCTGGAGAACACCGCTCTGTACAACCAACATGTTAATCTGTGAAGCTGAGTTAACAAGAAGACACACGTTTTATTTACTTTCTCTATAAATAAACACTTTAAGATGCTCTTTTTAAAAAATGTTCTGTTTTTTTAATGTATCCCTTGTTTTTACTTAAAGTGAGAAAAAACATTTATTATTAGTTCATAAATAATTAATTCAGTTCAGTATTTGAACAGTAAATATACTGAAATATACTGAACGGTATGTGTGATGTGTTGGTGTTTCAGTAGCTGATGGTATAAGATGCTGATACTAGACTACTTCAGTAAACAGGATACACCACTGAATCAGAACACATGTTAGAAATGATGATGGTGCAGACCTTGGCCTGAGGAGATCTCCTCTAACTGGACCTTACTGAACTCTAATTAAATAACCCTGATCTAAAGGTCTATGCATTGAAGGACCATGTGCTTCTTTAGAACCTTCATTTGAGCTGGCAGTAGTGAGCTCCAAAGACGTGTGAGAAGCCACTGGTGTAGATTTTAACCACAGTACAACCAGAAAGATAAAACACAGTATGGTAGTAACAGCAATGTTAAGTAAATAATTAGATTCAGTAGCAATAATAATAAAACAGCTCTGCCAATTAGGACTTTGGTTGACAGGCTGTGATTGGGTCAAAGATTTTTGCATCAACTGCACATTGGTTTTTAATAACATGGCCAAACAAATATTAGAGCTGCATTGGAACTAACCTTCTCCACTGTTGTGTCTCTGGCAGTACTCAAGGCTTGGTGCCATGCTCACCCACTCCTGCTCTCTGGGCTACAATGGGGCTGTGCTGCAGGCCCTCGCTGTCCATTTGTCTCTGCAGGGCGCCCTGGCCCTACCCGAGGAATTCATCAACAAACTCATCTCTGAGATGGAGGAGGTAGAAAAGGAGGAGACGGTCCAGCGTGACGCCAAAGCGTGAGCCATTACCTCGTTAAAACATTACAAATTCAAATAGTCTTTCTGGTCTAATCTGGATGCAGTGTTTTTATAGATCGGAGTCTGTTGTTGGGTAAGTGGAATAGACTGTTATGGTTGTTTTGTTGAAATAATCCACCTACTGCTTTGTTTTGCAGGTTTAATTTGGCAGAGTTTCCCTACTGCACACGTTTACACACAGTCAAGGAGCTCATAGAGCGGAGCAGTGTGAGCATTGAAGAAGTCATATCGGAACTTGGTTAGTGCTCCGTTGTTGCATGCTGCTTGAGAGCTGTTTATTGTCAGTAGTTATAAGAATAATGGTAATAATAAAAATAAACCTTAAACATCCATCCATCCATCCATCCATCCATCCATGATCTACCACTTTTTTGGCGATCTGGGTCGAAGGGGTAGCAGTATAAGCAGAGAAACCCAGATCTCACTCTCCCCAGCCACCTCCTCTAGCTCCTCCGGGGGATACCGAGGCGCTCCCAGGCCAGCCGAGAGATATAATCCCCCCCAGGTCTTCCCCTGGGTCTCCTAACCATCCTAACCAGATTCCCGAACCGCCTCAGCTTAACCTTAAGCAGTGGGGTTTATATGAACACATTACACCATATTATAAAAACAATAATTAAACAAATACTAACTTAAACAAATCATTTATTTCCTAATATTTTCCTAAGAGTTTAGAGCATATATAAGATAAGGATCTAAGTGATCCTAGGAATTTTCAGTAAGCTGACCAATGCTCAGCACAGTGGTGTAGATAGGCTGCAATGCTTCAGGACATGATGGCCCTCAAGTAGTTCTATAGGGGTACTAGTCAATGCAGCCATTAATGATATTTGAAATACAAGATGTTCTAATATTCTGAATGGTATTTTATTTTTTATTAGACAATAAATTGACATGCTGTACAGATTTTCTTGTCATGTTAGAATAAAATAAGATAATCCTTTATTAGTCCCACAGTGGGGGAATTCAGAGTCACAGCAGCAAAGGGATAGCAAGGCACTCAGTACAAAAAATAGATAAATAGACTGTACAGTATATACAATATAATTAATAAAAAGTGAAGAACTCTTAAGATTGTATTCAATTCAATTTAATTCAAGTTTATTTGTGTAGCGCTTTTTACAGCAATGTTGTCACAAAGCAGCTTTACAGAAGTTTTGAAATATATATCTCCCCCCTGTGAGCAAGCCAGAGGCAACAGTGGCAAGAGCAACTCCCTCAGACTGGAGGACAAAATAAATAATTGCGCTAACTATCATCAATTCTGGACACTTCCAGAATGCTTCTTAGTTGAAGTGGCCCAGGGCGAGATTCTGTATATACATATAACTCCTGAACAGCTGAACATTACACGACTTTCAGTCTACCACATACATACATCCATATCCAGATGTTCTCTCTCTCTTCTTTCTCTGTACAGTCTACTACATACATACATCCATATCCAGATGTTCTCTCTCTCTTCTTTCTCTGTACAGTCTACTACATACATACATCCATATCCAGATGTTCTCTCTCTCTTCTTTCTCTGTACAGTCTACTACATACATACATCCATATCCAGATGTTCTCTCTCTCTTCTTTCTCTGTACAGTCTACTACATACATACATCCATATCCAGATGTTCTCTCACTCTTCTTTCTCTGTACAGTCTACTACATACATACATCCATATCCAGATGTTCTCTCTCTCTTCTTTCTCTGTACAGTCTACTACATACATACATCCATATCCAGATGTTCTCTCACTCTTCTTTCTCTGTACAGTCTACTACATACATACATCCATATCCAGATGTTCTCTCACTCTTCTTTCTCTGTACAGTCTACTACATACATCCATCCATATCCAGATGTTCTCTCACTCTTCTTTCTCTGTACAGTCTACTACATACATACATCCATATCCAGATGTTCTCTCTCTCTTCTTTCTCTGTACAGTCTACTACATACATACATCCATATCCAGATGTTCTCTCACTCTTCTTTCTCTGTACAGTCTACTACATACATACATCCATATCCAGATGTTCTCTCACTCTTCTTTCTCTGTACAGTCTACTACATACATACATCCATATCCAGATGTTCTCTCACTCTTCTTTCTCTGTACAGTCTACTACATACATACATCCATATCCAGATGTTCTCTCACTCTTCTTTTTCTGTACAGTCTACTACATACATACATCCATATCCAGATGTTCTCTCACTCTTCTTTCTCTCTACAGTCTACTACATACATACATCCATATCCAGATGTTCTCTCACTCTTCTTTCTCTGTACGGTCTACTACATACATACATCCATATCCGGATGTTCTCTCACTCTTCTTTCTCTGTACGGTCTACTACATACATACATCCATATCCAGATGTTCTCTCACTCTTCTTTTTCTGTACAGTCTACTACATACATACATCCATATCCAGATGTTCTCTCACTCTTCTTTCTCTCTACAGTCTACTACATACATACATCCATATCCAGATGTTCTCTCACTCTTCTTTCTCTGTACGGTCTACTACATACATACATCCATATCCAGATGTTCTCTCACTCTTCTTTCTCTGTACAGTCTACCACATACATACATCCATATCCAGATGTTCTCTCACTCTTCTTTCTCTGTACAGTCTACTACACACATACATCCATATCCAGATGTTCTCTCACTCTTCTTTCTCTGTACAGTCTACTACATACATACATCCATATCCAGATGTTCTCTCACTCTTTTTTTCTCTGTACTGCACCGTTATTTATCTGATAGTCTCAGAACACTCTGTACCACCGTTTCAACCAGTGACTCTTCTGTTCTTCATATTTATATCTATTTAATTCAGTCTGCACTATCTTTACTGCTGCACTCAGCACTTTACTTTTACCTTTCTATTATGTTGCATTTCCACGTTGATTTAGCTAAAAAACTGGTTAGCCTCTCTGAAGGAAATGTTTATTAAATGGTTATTAAAATCGTGTATATAATACTATATGTTTTCCTGTTTCATCTTCCTAAATCTTCTGAGAATTGAAACAGAGACAGAAACAGAGTTTTACTGTTTTGATTACACTCTTTGCTTGTTTTTGAGAGTATTTATACTGTGTGGGTCAATTTGACCTGTAACATTATGAAGGTATTATTATTATTATTTTTTTTTTTACGTAATAGGAGGGTTAAATATACAAGTTTACAGGTGTGTCTGTGTGTGTATTTGTGTGTGTGTGTGTGTATTTTATTGTGTGTGTGTGTGTCTATGTGTGTATTTGTGTGTGTGTGTGTGTGTGTGTGTGTATGTGTGTAGGTTGGGTGTGTGTGTGTGTGTGTAGGTTGGGTGTGTGTGTCTATGTGTGTGTGTGTGTTCTTGTAAAGGTATAGTTGTGAGGACCACATGTCCTCACTATTATAGTACAGTCTGATTTTCTTTTGATAAAGTGAGGACATTTTGCTGGTCCTCACTTTGGGACATGTCATTTTCTCCAAAAATCAGGTTTTAAAAAAAAAAAATTCTAATAGAGCAGAAAATTAGTCTTTGGGAACTGAGATTAGGGTTAGGTTTAGGTGTAGGTGTAGTATTATTTAGTTATAGTAAACAAAGTTCAATAGAAACCTATGGATGACCTCACTAATATAGTAAGACAAACGTGTGTAGGAGGATAACTAGGTTGGATGTGTTTGTTAATTCTGTAATGTCAGTTATCGTGCACTGTGAGCTACTGTAACCAAAAAAAAAACACAAATTCCTTGTATGTGTGAGCATACTTGGCCAATAAAGTCTGATTCTGATTCTGATCTGTAAACAAACTGGTTGAATGTTACTCTGGTCATAGATTTCCATTTTTTGTTAACCATGAATCCGAACAGTGGCTCACAGTACACAGTACTTAATGGCCATTATGTGGCTAGTTGACGCTTTGAGGTTGTGATAATAAACGTGTGTGTGTGTGTGTGTGTGTGTGTGTTTAGGAAACGGCATCGCAGCCCTGCATTCTGTGCCCACGGCCATCTTCTGTGTGCTGCATTGTCTGGAGCCGCGGGAGGGCCTGCCAGAGCGATACGGTGGCCTGGAGAGGACAATAGCCTACAGCTTAGCCCTGGGAGGAGACACAGACACCATCGCCTGCATGGCTGGTGCCATCGCAGGGGCTCACTATGGCATTGAGGCCATTCCTCAAAGCTGGCAGAAGAGCTGCGAGGGGGTGGAGGAAGCTGACCAACTGGCCGAGCGCCTATACAAACTGTACCACCTCACACAGTTGGAGGAGGACGGCGTTGCCATGCGCGACAGCAGTCAGCCTCAGTCGCACAGCAGCAATCAGCGTCTGGCACCTACAGAGTGACCCACTGCATCACTACATCAACACTTTCGGAAATTTTCACCATTGATTCGGCGCATAGGTTGCACACTGTGTGTTACAAAAACCTTTGCTCATAAAACTGAAACGTTGTGGCTTATGTCTTTGTTGTGAAAATAAGGTTTACAATAAAAGAACAAATATACTTTCGAGATGTCTGGAAGAATGGTCTGTGTTAACGTCCTGCTTTCTTATAAAGAAGACTGTATGTTATAGACGCACAAAGCAATTAATAACTTTGCTTATAGTTTTTCAAACAAACAGATGATTAGTGAGTGTCCAAAGCAAAATAAGATCAGATAAGATGTCTAAGTAAAGTATAAAAACAAAGACAATGTGCATTCCAAACAGGAGCAGAGTACAAGTCCTCCTTTCAGTGCAAGGTATCTGAGATACATGAGGAAGAAGAGCAGAACACAAGCTAACATATTTTGTTTACCAAATCTTGATTACTTAAGCAAAATATTGTTTTACATACAAACAATCTGCTTAAATCTACTACAAATAAAAACTAAACTTTGTTTTATAGCAACTTCTGCCAAATTCAGCCAAAAGCTTAACGCAAAATGAGCAGCTAACTTATCAGCGGGGCTACTTATAACAGTCAGTAGAAGTTAACGCTCATTAAATCATTATAGCTCTGTTATTTTTTGTTATTTGAGATGTGTTTTTAACATAAACACTTAAATATGTATGCGTGTTTAAAAGTTCTGGCCTGATGTCTGACCTCAGTACAATACATTTATAAATGTAAACTCAAAAAAAATAATATTAAAAAAAATAATATTAAATAATATTCATACTCATTTCTGCACATGTTAATGTACAGTGTTTTATAGAAGATTAAGCTAAAAAATAGACAAAAATAAAATGGTAATTGTTGCCCTGGGCAAAAGTTTCGACACCCCTCTGACTGTCAAATCTCAGAGCTGAGTTGACTTGTTGGAACAGGCTAGGCAGATAAAGAACTGTCCTTAGAAACTGACAACCAGTTACCATTCCAGCATGCAATCAATTCTTTGACCCTTTAAACCTCCTGTAAGCAGCAGAGCATCTGAAAATTAAGCTGATTGATGCCGAGAAAGAAAAAGAAGGTCATAGAAAATATTACACTGCAGTTAAGGGCGCTGGAGCCAATCCCAGCTTCATCGGGTGAGGGCATTGTACACCATGGACAGGTTGCCAGTCCATAGCATGGCCAACACACTCACACACACATTCACACCTACGGGCAATTTAGAGCGACAGATCAACCTAACATGCATGTTGTTGGACTGTGGGAGGAATAAAAAGTAATAAAAAACACACATGATAAGAAGTCAATTGTTTTATACAAAAACTGGGCCAATCTTGAGAAATGTCTGTGCAAATATTGTCAAATTAAAAAAAAATGACGTTGCTATGGGATACAAGAGGGTGAACAAATGCACATGCTACTTGTTTAACTACATAAGTCCAAGTTGCATTTTATCCTGTTAGTTTGTGTCCCCTTCTCCTCTACTTTGTACTGTACCACCATATGCTACTCCTCAGAGTAGTATACTGTAGATCAGGGATATTAAATTAAAATTCAGTACGGTTCAGTTAGAGAAATCTTTCTCAGGCCAAGGTCCAGACCGTCATCATTTCTAACTTGTATTATCATTCAGTACCATATCCTGTATGCCTAATATCAGCATTTTATACCCTTAACAACTGAAAGACAAGCAAATTACAAATACAGCTCAACATATTTCAACTATGGGTGTGTCTCAAACCCTACTGAGTGTCTAAGTAGGCTGTCTATGTAGGCAGCTGTGTAAGTAGCAGTGTTCTCTCCTCATCTCTCCTCATAAAACAGATTACTGAGACGCTCTAGTTAGAGAGAGACTGCGTCACGGCTTGTTCCCACCCACTGCAGCACGCCACCGGTGGTTTAGCTGGTTGCTAAGCTACCGCCCGGCATCCAAAACAATAGCCCGAGGCTTAAAACTGCTGAATGGTGAAGGACTCGTTACAGAGTTGATAATAAAATACTGTTTTGTGTGATTATATGACCAGAAACACATTAAAACTCCAGAGAGAATCAAAATAACTCACATTTTAAAACCACTTCACTGCTCGTAGATTAGCCTGTGTTGCATCATGGGATTGTCTTAGCGGCTGAGGAAGTGCTCAGTGCTTCCTTAATATCAGGTCTTAATAAGGTTCCTCAGTAGACAGCATGTTTAAGGTATGTAAGAATTGGGACAGTCTACATGTCGGGAGCGCATACTATGACATAAAATGCTGCCTATGTAGGTTTTGAGACACACCCAATATTTATTGCTTTAAATGCTGAACTGAATGAGTTTATTAAACTTTAAATAAATGTTTTTTTTGCTCATTTCAAGTAAAAACAAGGTTTACATTTAAAAAAACAGAATGCTTTTGAAAAAAAATTATAAAGAAACTTTTTAGAGCAAACCATCTAAATGAGCCTTTCTCTGACTCGCTTTACTCTCTGACTCGCTTTACTCTCTGACTTGCTTTATTCTCTGACTCGCTTTACTCTCTGACTCGCTTTACTCTCTGACTTGCTTTATTCTCTGACTCGCTTTACTCTCTGACTCGCTTTACTCTCTGACTCGCTTTACTCTCTGACTCGCTTTATTCTCCAGCTGCTGCTTACCGCTTCATACCTCGCCTTCTCAATAGTTTATCGGTTTGTGTCCGCATTGGACAACATCTAGTTCCGGAGCTGGACCGAGGTCTGCCTCTTAGTGACCTCTGCTGTATGTCATACCTATGGGCTGTCAACAGTGCTACAGGATTACATGACCACCAGGTGGCGACATCTCCAATAACAACCTGGTTGTATTTTAGGATTTAGTACACTATAAAGATTATTGAAGATTCATCTAGAACAGGACATAATCAGTGGATCTGTGGTAGTGTAACCCTGACCCTGCACCCTGAGTTCCTGCCTGCCTTACAAACCCACCTTACCTCAATAATAGGCTGTAAATGAGGAGATTAGGTTGGATCAGGTCTGCTGGGAGCAGGAAATAGTGTATTGGAGCAGTCTGTGGAAGGCACTTTGGACAGAGCCCTTGTTTTAATGAGATGAAAACCTGTACGGAAGCAGTGTGCACTGAACCACAGGTTCCCAACCTGAGCTCTGGAGTTGCACCTGTCCTGCTCCCATTCACCCTCTTAAATAAACCAAACACTTATTAATGATAGGATCTTGAAGGAGTGGCTTTGTTTGCTCTAAGGCCCAATTGGACTGCTAACACTGAGCACCTGTACAGGAAAGGACGGGGTAGGCTGTACTTTCTGAGGAGGCTTCGGTCCTTTGGCATCTGCAGGAAACTCCTGTGGATGTTCTATCAGTCTGTGGTGGCCAGTGACCTGTTTTACACAATGGTGTGCTGGAGAGGCAGCACATCCAGGAAGGACACATCCAGGCTGGACAAACTGATCAGGCGGGCTGGCTCAGTGATCGGCCTGAAACTGGACTCTCTGGTGACGGTGGCAGAGAAGAAGACAATGGACAAACTTCTGGACATTATGGACGATGCCAGTCATCCTCTGCACACCGTCATCAGCAACCAGAGGAGTCTGTTCAGTGACCGACTGCTCCTACCCAAGTGCAGAGCCAACAGACTCAAAAACTCCTTCGTCCTTCATGCCATCAGACTGTACAACTCCTCTCTGCAGGGGAGGAGGGGTCACAGGAGGACAGAGGATGGGATGGAGCAGTAGACTGATAATAACACAACCGGACTAAGTGCAATAACATTAGTTAACATTAAACAAGTGCAATAATAGTGTGCAATACCTCCCCAGTTAGTGCAATACCTCCCCAGTTAGTGCAATACCTCCCCAGTTCTTTTTCTTTTCTTTTTCTTTATTTTGTACATTGGATTTTTTAAATTTATATTCTTTTCATTTGTTTCTTGTGTGTTTATTGTAATTTATTGTGATGCTACTGGAATCTTAATTTCCCTGAGGGAACCCTCCCAAAGGGATCAATATCCATCCATCCATCCATCCATCCATCCATCCATCCATCCATCCATCCATCCATCCATCCATCCATCCATCCATCCATCCATCCATCCATCCATCCATCCATCCATCCATCCATCCATCCATCCATCCATCCATCCATCCATCCATCCATCCATCCATCCATCCATCCATCCAAGATACACAACAGCCTTACAGCACTGCAGGCTGGAGACGTGCCTCCCCGGTAGAGGGCAGTAATGAGGTGACTCTGCCAAATTGAAAGCTAGAAGAAAAGAAAGATGGAACGCGTGGAGAGAAGCTGGAGGGTGTAGAGACTTTACTGATCTCACATCTTTCTTCACTTGGTCGTGGTGCAGTAATGACAGTGGAGTTGAAATGGACGGTAAGAGCTCTAGAGGACGTAGGGACTGTTGACGGGCTGCTGAATGAAAGCAGAAGCTGTGTTTTATATTTATATCCGAACATCTCAGTCCAGTTACTGTCCTGTACCTGCTTTCTGAAGTTTGCTTCGTATTCAGATTCCCCGTTCCACCTTAAACGGTGCAGCAGTTACTGTACTAAGCCTAACCCAGACTGGAACTGCTGCCCCATTTAAGGTGGAGCTGGGGGATTCGAATAGGAGGTTAAATAAAGCCTCCTCTTTCTTCAGGGTTACGCTCAATAACAGATCCATAATGTATAACGTATGTGATGTAAATCTGTACTAAATGGTAACTGCAGTGACCTTGTGTTAGTGTGTGTTGTGCTGGTATGTGTGGATCAGACACAGCAGTGCTGTAGTGGTGCATCCTGTTTACTGAAGTAGTCTAGTATCAGCATCTTATACCATCAGCTACTGAAACACCAACACATCACACATACCGTTCAGTATATTTCAGTATATTTACTGTTTGAATGCTGAAGTTAATAATTGTTTTTTTTATCACTTTAAGTAAAAACAAGGACTACATTTAAACTCCTTTTGAAAAAAAGTGCATCATAAAGTGTTTATTTATAATAAAAAGTAAATAAAATGTTTAGTCTTGTTAACTGAGTTTCACATCTTAACAGTTTATCTCTCTCTTGTGTTCCTCCACACTTTCTCTGGTTCAGTGAGAGAAGTGAGATCTTGGTTGTCCAGCCAGGACTTTAAACCTGGTCTGAAATTCTGTCAGGACCATTCTCACACACATATGAGATATCCGGAACGTTCTGTGAGGAGTGTACGCCTGTCTCGGTCCATTCCTGGTTAAAAAGTCATTTTTCGCTGTCGACTTTTCTTTTTTTAGAGCACACTGTCTGACTCGCTTTGTTCTCTGACTGCTGCTTCTCACCTGTATGTGCGCCGCGCTCCCAAATCTGCACAGATCTGATTGGCTGAGGAGCGTTTGCTGATTTTACTACACACGTGATTAATCTGTGAGGTTACTGCGCCCCAAAGCCCGTATACCATAAAGACTAGAAAAGCTCCGCTGCTTAAAACAAACACAGTCTAAATTAAATAATTCTCTATAGTTTATCAGTTTGTGTCCGCATTGGACAACGTCTGGGTCCGGACCTGGACCGGGGTCCACCTATTAGTAACCTCTGCTCTAGACCTGGCTGGATAGTTTTGATTGGTGGACTATTCCCAGTCCAGCGGTGACGCTGAGGTGTTTCAATACTCCAGCAGCAGCACTGCTGTGTCTGATCCACTCGTACCAGCACAACACACACTAATACACTACCACCACTACATCAGTGTAACTACAGTGCTGAGAATGATCCACCTCACTGACAGTACCTGGTCTTATGAGGGTCCTGACCATTGACGAACAGGTTAAAGGTGGGATAATAAAGTATGCGGGGAATCAGATGCACTACACTCTGTAATTATAGAAATACAGAGTGCTCCTATATTGTCAGTGGAGTATGGATACGAGGTATTCCGGTACTAATACAGTGCTCAGTGACTGTATGTCAACACTGATAATTAATGTTTATAAAATGTAGAAATTGGGGCTATACCTATCTGGAATAGTATTATAGAAAAATATAGTGGAATATAACATTTTTAGTATTTATAGATGTTGGTTTTAACATAGCATCGCTTAAATGTTCTGCTCTTCCAAAATATAATTAATACCAGGGAGGTAAGAAAATATCGAAATATATATATATATAATGTGTGTGTGTGTGTGTGTGTGTGTTTAGTAATACTGTATCAATTCTCAAAAACACAGTATCAATACACAGATTTCTGGCAGACAGTGAATCATCGTGTGTTGTGTTTAAACCTCTGACCACTAGATGGCAGTGTTGTAATCCATTTTTAGCTCCACTCCAACATTAACAAGCAGCACAAGGACGCAATGCTATTGTAAGCATTGACAAACCTGTTTATATAGTGGTGTGTTTTAATAGTAGGATTTGAAAAATCGCAATATATCAGTTGCAATATCACAGTATATCATGATATATCAAATTGTGACCGCTGTATCATGATACTGTATTGTATCGCCCGGTTTTTGCCAATACACAGCCCTAATATATACATAGTCAAATGTTGCTTTCAAATATTTGTCTCATCTGAACATTTTTTAAAACGGAATAGTTAGATAAACTTTGTGCATCATGAAAATGCTGTATATTATATATCGTGTTGTATTATCAGCCTGTCATTGTACTAAAGTGCTGTGGTTTGAATTTCTCTCTACGTGTAACCAGAGAAACAGGCTGAGGCCACGACTCCTGGAAGAAAAGGCAATCTGACAGGAAGTGCCAGAAAACTGAAGGACAATGCTGCCGACTGGCATAACCTTATCCTGAAGTGGGACCGGCTGAATGACGAGGGATCTACCATCGCGACTAAAATCGTCAATTACAGAATAGATGAAAAGTAGTATTCGGTTTATTACATTACCATAATTTATCTTTATCCCCAGTGTGTTTTATTACTTTCTCTGTTCCTCACCCTCCTTAATGTTTCTGGAACAGGTCCATGAAGGAGCCTGAGGTTGTGATGGAAGAGGACGGTTCATCTGTAGCTGCTTCTGAGAGAAGAGTGAGTGAGAGCAATCAGAAGCTTGAGGAGGAATGCATCAACCTACAACACATCGTAGACAAAATGGTATGACTTGTGTGCAGGTGTCAAGTAATGAAGTACAAATACTTCGTTACCTTACTTAAATAGAAATGTTGGTTATTTATACTTTACTGGAGTAATTATTTTACAGCTGACTTTTTACTACTACTCCTTACATTTACACACCATTATCAGTACTTTCTACTCCTTACATTTACACTCCATTATCTGTACTTTCTACTCCTTACATTTACACTCCATTATCAGTACTTTCTACTCCTTACATTTACACTCCATTATCAGTACTTTCTACTCCTTACATTTACACTCCATTATCAGTACTTTCTACTCCTTACATTTACACTCCATTATCAGTACTTTCTACTCCTTACATTTACACTCCATTATCTGTACTTTCTACTCATTACATTTACACTCCATTATCTGTACTTTCTACACCTTACATTTACACTCCATTATCTGTACTTTCTACTCCTTACATTTACACTCCATTATAAATACTTTCTACTCCTTATATTTACACTCCATTATCAGTACTTTCTACTTCTTACATTTACACTCCATTATCTGTACTTTCTACTCCTTACATTTACACTCCATTATCTGTACTTTCTACTCCTTACATTTACACTCCATTATCAGTACTTTCTACTCCTTACATTTACACTCCATTATCAGTACTTTCTACTCCTTACATTTACACTCCATTATCTGTACTTTCTACTCCTTACATTTACACTCCATTATCAGTACTTTCTACTCCTTACATTTACACACCATTATCAGTACTTTCTACTCCTTACATTTACACTCCATTATCTGTACTTTCTACTCCTTACATTTACACTCCATTATCAGTACTTTCTACTCCTTACATTTACACTCCATTATCAGTACTTTCTACTCCTTACATTTACACTCCATTATCTGTACTTTCTACTCCTTACATTTACACTCCATTATCAGTACTTTCTACTCCTTACATTTACACTCCATTATCTGTACTTTCTACTCCTTACATTTACACTCCATTATCAGTACTTTCTACTCCTTACATTTACACTCCATTATCTGTACTTTCTACTCCTTACATTTACACTCCATTATCTGTACTTTCCACTCCTTACATTTACACTCCATTATCAGTACTTTCTACTCCTTACATTTACACTCCATTATCAGTACTTTCTACTCCTTACATTTACACTCCATTATCAGTACTTTCTACTCCTTACATTTACACTCCATTATCTGTACTTTCTACTCCTTACATTTACACTCCATTATCTGTACTTTCCACTCCTTACATTTACACTCCATTATCAGTACTTTCTACTCCTTACATTTACACTCCATTATCAGTACTTTCTACTCCTTACATTTACACTCCATTATCAGTACTTTCTACTCCTTACATTTACACTCCATTATCAGTACTTTCTACTCCTTACATTTACACTCCATTATCTGTACTTTCTACTCCTTACATTTACACTCCATTATCAGTACTTTCTACTCCTTACATTTACACTCCATTATCAGTACTTTCTACTCCTTACATTTACACTCCATTATCAGTACTTTCTACTCCTTACATTTACACTCCATTATCAGTACTTTCTACTCCTTACATTTACACTCCATTATCTGTACTTTCTACTCCTTACATTTACACTCCATCATCAGTACTTTCTACACCTTACATTTACACTCCATTATCTGTACTTTCTATTCCTTACATTTACACTCCATTATCTGTACTTTCTACTCCTTACATTTACACTCCATTATCAGTACTTTCTGCTCCTTACATTTACACTCCATTAATAGTACTTTATACTCCTTACATTTACACTCCATTATCAGTACTTTATACTCCTTACATTTACACTCCATTATCAGTACTTTATACTCCTTACATTTACACTCCATTATCAGTACTTTATACTCCTTACATTTAAACTCCATTATCTGTACTTTCTACTCCTTACATTTACACTCCATTATCTGTACTTTCTACTCCTTACATTTACACTCCATTATCAGTACTTTCTACTCCTTACATTTACACTCCATTATCAGTACTTTCTACTCCTTACATTTACACTCCATTATCTGTACTTTCTACTCCTTACATTTACACTCCATTATCAGTACTTTCTACTCCTTACATTTACACTCCATTATCAGTACTTTCTACTCCTTACATTTACACTCCATTATCAGTACTTTCTACTCCCTACATTTACACTCCATTATCAGTACTTTCTACTGTACCTTCTACATTATGGCTTTTAGAAGAATGGGGGTTTTGAGGAGGTGGGCTAGTGCACTATAGACCCCTGTGGTGCGGCCTAAGCTTTTGTCCTTAATGGCATTTTTTCCCTTACATTACTTTTACTTTTATACTTTAAGTAGTTCTGAAAGCAGTACTTTTACACTTTTACTGGAGTAAAAAGCTTGATACTTGATACTAGAGTTGATACTTTAACTTCTACAGAAGTGTTTTTAAACCCTAGTATCTATACTACTACCTGAGTAATGAATGTGAATACTTCTGACACCTTTGCTTGTGTGTTGATACGTAATGCCCAACCTTCATTTCAGGAACCTATGAATGTTCTTACATGTAAACTTCCCTGAAAAGTTCCAGGACGGTGTAAACTCTAGTGTTCCTTCCTCCATAGGTCCACATTCTGTCAAAAATGGAGAAGATGGTTTCTGCTGAGAAAGGAATTTGTGAGCTGGAGATGTTTCAGTACGGCCAGAAAGGAAGACCAGCACCACTGTTTCACACATGGTCTACCCAGCAGTTCGGTAAGACACTGAAAGGTTTATCCTTTTAATTTTTAATAATACCACAAGCACCACCTAGCAATAGTATTTAAGGTATGTTACTGTACATTTAAGGTATGACTGTAGATCAGAGATGTCTATATATTGTCTATTCTCCTGCTGAAACGATTCAAGGCAAATTCTTTGACTCGAAGATTCGTTTAATCTATACAACCATATACAGCGCTCTGTTTCACACAGATGACTTTTACTGTTGCACAGCCACGCTTACGGTGTTGCCAGGTGACACGAAGAGGACGTGGTTTGATTGCGTGGATTGTAAAATAGAGAAAGAGAGAGAGAATAAGGAGAGACGAACAGTAGAGACGGGTCAGAGAAAACCATACACAGTGTCCAAAGTCTACTGTGCAACCGAACTAGCCGAGAGAGCCGTTACTGAGCGTCAACCTGAAGAAAGACGTGGCTGAAGCCATTCCACCTTAAATGATGCAGCAGTTACAGATGCCAGAGTGTAATTCTATACCATTTAAGGTGGAACGAGGTATTCAAATAAGAATCTAACTTCAGAAAGCAAGCAACTGAGCTTTCCCAGAGTTTTACGGTAACGCTGAGCCGAGCACATCAGTGTTTCAGTACGTCCAGTCCACAGAGCGGAGCGACACACAGTAACCATAACATGTAGCCTAAATCAGTGTGATGGCAAGTTGAGATGTTGTCCCTGTCATTATTTTGATTATAGTTACAAACAAACACACCCTCACAAGAACATAGACCCCTCACACACACTTTTCCCTCACAGTGATGCAAAAAATACTCAGTAAACTAAATATCATATATATTCACTATTGCTCTTTAAAAAAATATATATATATTATCCGATTAATCGATAGAATTCTCGATTACTAAAATAATCGATAGCTGCAGCCCTAGTCTATTCTATGGAGTATACATTAGCATCACTGTACAGATTTTATCCTTGAAAAGCTTTCGTCTTCTGATATTCATATTAAGTTTGAAATAACCTGTCATGTCCAAGTATTCTCCGAGTGGAACACAGTATTAGTGAGGGTCTCCGAGTATTTCCATTCTATGGTTATTAAAGGGGGAGGTGCTGTGATATTGCTGGTTAGTATGCATGGTGGTGTAATCAGAAATCCTGATGTTACTGAGGCAGACAAAAGCCACTGAAGAGTAAATCTTCTTTACAGTATGTTTGGTTTTTTTCTTATAGCACATGAACTAACAAGGAAAAAATATTTTGAACACTGAAAAAGTCACGTTGATGCACACAAACGTTATCCTCTGATTCTTTCTGTCCACTGCAGCCGAGGTGTCGTCCAGGCTTTATGAGGCCTATAAACAGGAACTGGCCCTCAAGCAAACCATCCTGCAGGAACTGGCCCACACGACTAACACCGACGTCTCCATGGTCTACCTCTCCTCCTGGTTGCATCAGCCCTACATTGAGGACAGCACAAAGCTTCTGTTAGAAAGCTTACTAATGGAAACGGGTCATAGAGCTCTGTGATTGGGACCGGTGGCAGGGTTTCCACGGGTTCCAGGACGAATGAAGGAATTTTGGACTGTAGTAAAGTTTCGAAATTGGAGACACTAATTTTTCCAAGAAGCTAGAGAAGCTAATGGAACACACTGAAATGGTACCAGGGGTACACTGGGACTAGCCCTCCATTGGCTAACACAGCTATTTGTGGGGTGGTGTGGTTGTTGGCCTTGTGAAAATGGCTATACATCATGACAAGGTTATGGTGTGGTATTATTAGAAATATATAGTTTCCCAGATGCTGATAAGGCCTAAGTCTAGACTGTAGACTAGACTAAAATTCAGTGGTGATTCCCTGTTGGCACATAGTGGCCTACTATCAGGTTGGAGAGTACAGTAGTCACCTGAGAAAGAGCTATGACTGACATACATGATATATATTATGACTAAACTGAATGTCAAATGGGTTGTTGTACTAAAACCTTGACAAGCCACAGTTTTCAGTACACAACAAATTCAGTCAAGCTGTGCACTGTTATATTTACCACATATCCTTCTCCTCTGTTGGCAACATCCAAACACAACAGCCAATGTAAAAGACTGGTTCATGTGTAGTGTCTGTTAATGGTATTAGAGTGATGTACATAGTATTAAAAGTTTGGGTTTTTAAAGGTTTGTTATTCCACTTATGGTCTAAATTTGCTGTAAAAATAATGATCTATATGATATTAACAGCCTATTGGGCCCATTTCCGCTTTTCTTTTGCATCCAAATATATTTATCTCTTTCATAAAGCATCTTTCAAACAAACAAAACACAAATTCTTGAACGTTATTGGAAGTTATACTATTGTCTCAGTACTGGAACAGGGGTCTATTTGTGGCCAGTGGGTGAAGAATAGCAAATGAATGGAAGTGTAGAAGCTCTACTGTTGTTTGAAGTGGTTATGCTTTGAAATGTGCACTAGTCGCATGTTTTTATAATAAATATCATATTTATAACAATTTCCACTCATTTAAAATGTTTTTGTGTAACTATTTGTCTGCCACTGACAAAACCATTCCTATGATCTCCAGGATGATTCACCCATTATACATATCATTGCTGTCCAATGACCCATATTTTGTTTACCAAATCTTGCTTACTTGAGCAAAATAATGTATTACATACATACAAACAATCTGCCTAAATCTACTACAAATAAAAAAGTAAACTTTTTAGCCAACAGCTTAAAGCAAATGAGCAGCTTGCTTATCGGTGGGGCTACGTATAACAGTCAGAAAAGTTAACGCTCATTAAATAATAATAATTATTATAATAATAATAATAATAAAAGTTCAATTTATATAGCACCTTTCTCATACCCAAGGACGCTTTACATCGAGAGAGGAAAAAAAATTAATAATGAAAAATCAGTGAGCAGCAGAGAAAAAGTACTGAAAAAAGAGGTAAGTTTTAAGTTGAGCTTTAAATGAGGAGAGTGAGAGACAGTCACGAAGAGATTGCGGTAATGTGTTTCACAGTTTGGGGGCCATAATGCTGAAAGCTCTCCCCCCAACAGTGGCCAGTCTGAATTTTGGAACAGACGGGCGACCTGCTTCAGAGGACCTAAGAGTTCGGACAGGGCAGTACGGGTACAGGAGCTCAGTTAAGTAGGCAGGAGCTAAACCATGAAGAGATCTTTATGTTAGCAGGAGGAGTTTATCCGAAGCTTGACAGGTAGCCAGTGTACCTGTAACAGAACTGGGGTGATATGTACTGATTTTTTTAGAACAAGTGAACTGCTGAGTTTTTTACGTATTGAAATCATTACAGTTGTTATTTGAAGCATAAACACTTAAATATGTATGTGTGTTTAAAAGTTCTGACCTGATGTCTGACCTCAGCACCAAAAATATAATAATAAATAATATTCATGCTCATTTCTGCAAATGTTAATGTAACGTTTAGTGTTAAACGTTTAGTGTTTGTATAACTATTTGTCTGTCACAGACAAAACCATTCCTACAATCTACAGGATGACCCATTATACATACCATCGCTGTCCAATGAAAACCAGATATCTCTGAAATGGCAACTTCACAGGAGAGGCCAAAAACTGTCTTCACTTTCTATGGAAGTCAATGGAACCAGATTTTTTCCCATACTATTTTGGAGCATTTCTATTGGTCCATTCATCATGAGATTTCATGACAATGTAAACGGCAGCTGCTGCATTGAATTGATGTAGAAAAATAAAAATAGCCAAAAATTGGGATACATGTTTCGAGGGATTCGTGTGTGTTAAGAATATGTTAGGCTCTCTGAGAGGATGTAGAGGGCCATGATGGTTCCCCACTGGTAAATGCTCTCCCACCTACTTTGAATACTTTGTCATGGTGCTTAAAACTAGCCAACACTGATCTGCACCCTGTGAAACAGAAAATCAAAATTAAATACTTCAGTGGCCACTTTTTCAAACTTCACTTACACTTCATTTGCCTGGCCATCGCAATAGAACGTATAACGGAACAGTATGAGAATTTTGATACAGGTACGGCAGGAACCTTGTATAGAAAGCCCCGATTCTTAAAGATTCAACTCGCAAAGATTGTTTTAATGTCATCAGTTCACGTTTTCCCTTTGTATTACAAATGTTGAGATGTCTGAAAAAACACAGTATGCCCAAAGATTATATAAAAAGTAATAAAATAGTGCTTTTTTTTTTTTAAACGATCATTGAACTGGACAAACTACTATTTAACATGTAACAAACAATGAAACACTTATAAAGAGGTAACCTGGGATTTCAGACACTTTAAGACATGTTTATCAGTATGCTCTCTGGGTATTTCACAGATACCAGTTTAACACCATTCAGCTCAGAGTTTTTCCTCCCCAGGAACTGTAGAATGATTATGAAGTACATCTAATCCAACTCCATTAACCATCCTTGAACAAGGTTTAATACCGAACCATGAACCCATAGCAGTTACTCATTGCCTAAAGCATTTTTTCTAGTCAAACTCAGCATTCGAACTTTCATGCTGTAGTGGAACGTATTTTTCCCCCTTTAAACTATACACGACTCCAAGTCCATGGAAAATGGCTGCGTGTGACCCTGCAACAGTGCTGCAAAGGGAGGGAGAAGAAAAGCGTTTGGCAGCTAGAATAAAGAAACGCGAAGATAACAAGTCTATGTGTCAAAAAACTCCTAAATATTACATATTTTCAACAAAAGTCTGAGCCAAAACAATGCACTAGTCTATAATAATGATAATACTTTGTTTTTACAAATTTACAAAGAATTACAATAAAAAGTTCATTGAGAGAAAACAAAAATAAACAAAAGAAAACATCACAACGCAGACGTAGCTTGCTTGAAGTGGACGACCGCTTACAGATGGGTTTCGGAAGCTGCTGGAACTCCCTCAAGTCTTCTTTTCGGTGTCTATGCCGAGAAGAGCATGGACAGTTTCTAAGGGCACCCCTTCCGGTGCCTCGATATGCATGGTGGTGCCGTCTGGCCCGTTTACAATGACGATACCTTTGGAGGCTAGCTCCTCAGCACTCTGTCTGACCAGGCCTTCTGCTGTCTGAATGAAGACCTCTTCAGCCTGAGCTGGTTCTTCCACAGTTCCCTCCTCGACTAAGCAGCTCGCCTCCGGAGGGTCACTACTTATGTCTTGTGGAGTGATGTCCTGGGGGGCACTCTCGTTTGCTGCATCAGAGCTCAGGGCCTGTTCCAACTGTTTCATCTGATCTGTGACGTCCACAGTCTCTATGCAGTTGAGAACTTCAGAAGATTCCTTATCAGGGTGTTCCTGAAGCTTGGTAGCCTCCGAGTCAATAGGAGCAACTCCTGTGTCCATAGGTTCCTCCTCTGTCCTTATTTCAACGGCTTCGTCAGAGCTAGGCAAGGCTTCTCCGTCAACCAGAGTTCCAGAGGTCAAGTTCTCCAGGCGGGTCAAGACAACCTGGGGCTCCCGCAGTAGCGCCGAGGAGTCGTCCTTCTGAATGCCGTTCTGGTTAATCTGCGGCTCGTTTTTCTCTCCGCCGCAGTTCTCCATTTTGAATCTCTTTGCCGGTGGTAACATTTTGGTATTCTGAAAATTATAGAAGAAGTAAAGAAAACAAATCAATGTATAGATCCGTCTAGTCAAGCAAGACCAAGTCACGGCATGCTATACTTACATACTAATAAACTGCTTACTGGGAAAAATAAACATTTCAGTAGTCACATTTCAAGAAAAAGTAAAAACCCCTAAAAAAATATTGATAACTAATAAATTGTGGTGCAAGTGTCCAAGTCACAATAACAACAGTAACTAAACTAATGACACACAGACAGATGTACATTTAATGTCTTTTTATTAGAGATGGACCGATCAGCGTTTTTGAGGGCGATTCCAATCGCCGATCACCTTTCAGCACGATCATCCCATAGCCGATACCGATCGAGGGCGGGGCTATATGCCACGGCAGGGCTACATGTAGTTATTAGCGCAAGCAAGTCATGAAACATGGTCTAAACTGGTTTATTACCATTTTTAACAAGCTCATATGAAACAGCATAATATTTTTAACAAAATTAACAGTAAATAAACAAAGTAAATAAAAAAAAATATCCCCAATACTGTAATCATTACATTTAGACCCTTAATTTAAAACTAAAAAAGATAATTAAATAAATGCAGTAAAAACTGCAGTCATTAAACACAGACTCTGTTATTTTAAACTAAATCTGTAATCATTAAATGTAGATCTTGAATTGCTGCTGCTGTTCTGTTTGTACCGGTCAGATCTGGTCTGTATGGTGTTCTGGGTTATTTGTTTTGTGTTAGCTGTGTGTGCTAGCTCTGCTGTTTGCTGATACTCACTGTATTCAGTCGTGTGGTGTCTCTGAAGTGCTGTATCAGATTAGTAGACTGAATGAGTCTGTATCACATACAGTAACAAACTGACATGTTTTCTGTCAGCACATGCCATGAACGCTATAAACTGTTCTCGCGAGGCCGCTGCTTTCGTCAGTCCACCCTTTCTCATGTTCAGTGAGAGAAGTGAGCTCTTGGTTGTCCAGCCAGGACTTTAAATCTGGTCGTATCCGGGTGGTTCTGTGTGGAGTGTGTATGTTCTCCCCGTGCTTGAGTGGGTTCCTCCGGGTACTCCGGTTTCCTCCCACAGTCCAAACACATGCATGTTAGGTTGATCGCTCACTCTAAACTGCCCGTAGGTGTGAGTGAGTGTGTGTGTGTGTGTGTGTTGGCCATGTGATGGACCGGCAACCTGTCGGAACAACCTGGCGCCGCACTCCTGAATCTGCACAGATCTGATTGGCTGAGGAGCGTTTAATGATTTTACTATGCACGTGATTGGTTTGTGAGTTCCCTGCGCCACATAGCCCATAAACCGCAAAGACAAGAAAAGCTTTGCTGCTTAAAATAAACACAGTCAACATTGACAGGCGTTGGACAACGTCTGTATATCATGATGCCACCAACCAGTGTTCCTAATCCGGCTTTGCAATTCACATTTTAGTGTTTTCCCAGCACATCAGATATCACTGATCAAACAAGCCCTGCCCGAGATGAAGTGGATGTGCTACAGCGGAAAAAGGGGTACTCCAGGACCAGGGTTGGGAACCCTGGTGCTATAGACTGAGAGCAAAACGATAGCTCACCTCAATACTCCGTAGGCTCTTCACAGCCTGATTTGCCTTTACCGTACCCTGCTGTCCCTGAGAAGAGTTCAGGAGTGTCAGTGCACTAGGCAGATCAGCAACACCCAGCGATTTTAAGACCTTCGGAGAGACAGAATACAATTAGCTTTAGAAAGAAACGTGAAGCCAAGCTTAGGTCATATTTAACTTTGTTATAATAATAATAATAATATATTGTTTATATGTCTATATTGTTTAGAAACCAGTTTCTTACTTCCATGTTGTTAACCTCTAAAGCTGGTCGAGATGCTGGTGAAATACTAAAGTGCTCTTGTGCCATCTTCTTCACCTCGCTGTGGAGCTGCTCAAATTCATGGTACACGCTCGGGAACTGCTGTTTCGATGGATGGCCTTTTTCTACCTTCAGTGGAGGAAAACAGAAACTGCAATATCCATATTATGCATCATATGTTTCAGTTCAATGCCCTTTTTCACCCTTAAAATCTCCAAAATAAACATTTTTAACTAATACTACATCATAAAACGTAATTTACTTTGTTATCTATGGTAAATGATGGCATGAAAGAATGAAAAAACAGGCAAGCTGCAGTGCATTACATACAACACAACACAACAGCAACATGCTCCCACTAAAAAACATTCAATGGAAAGATTGCTGAGTAAACCTTAAACTACTAATTACACACAGGCTGATCACAGAGTAATCTAGAATATAGAGATTTACCTTCATCAGTACAAACTCCCACACGGTCATGACCTTAGCTAGCCGTGGAAGAACGATTTCCATCAGGTCTTCATCGTCGTACTGCCGTATAAACTAAGGAGAGACAGAGAAAACACTTGGTACTCAATTTGTCAACTTTTTACATATTCAATAAACATTAAAGTTATATTATGACTAATATCATCTTCATTTTGACCATGATTTATTTGTTTCCTTCATTAATAGCCACCAAAGGTTGGTATCTATTTCTGCTGCCAAGCATTGCGTTTATTTATTTCATCCCACAATTGCTAAATACATAGACAATATAAGTGTAACCACCAGCCACCAGTAGTGGTGTGACAAGTAGGGCTGGGTATCGCCACTGATTTCCCGGATCAATACGATCCCGATTCACAAGGTCCCAATTCAATTCGATTTCCGATTTGATTCAATTCAATATCGATTCATTTAGGGATATTTCAGTTACAATAATATGTTTTGTTTGAATATAAAAAGAGATTTTCAGAGAACTAATGTGGTAAATGTATAAGGAACACTCAACCTACCTTTACTAAAAACATTAGTGTTTATATGTGTGTGTGTGTGTGTGTGTGTGTGTTGGGGTGGGTGGAATGCTAATTTTAAAGGTCGATCTCGAGTTTATCCGAATCGATATCGGATTATTCAAATGAAGATCCATCTAAATCGAAAAATCTATTTTTTAAACACACCCCTAGCGACGAGACACTGATCTCACAAGACGAGATGAGACACAATATTGGGTTCACGAGAACAAGACGAGATTTTAAAAAACCAAAAAACCCAGACTGGTTTCTCTCCTTTATGAGGCTCTTGAAACTAAAATGTTTTGTAAGTCAAATCAAATCAAATCAAATTTATTTGTATACCCTTTTAACAACTGATGTCATCACAAAGCAGCTTTACAGGAAGTTAGTGATAAGAAAAGTTCAATAGAGCATAAATAAGCCCAAGAAGAAAATAACAACCACAGGAAAACCATAGAAATCATAGAACAAATGTAGAAAACCATAGAAATCATAGAACAAACGTAGAAAACCATAGAAATCATAGAACAAACGTAGAAAACCATTGAAATCATAGAAACTCCCTCAAAGCTGGAGGAAGAAACCTTGGGAGGAACCAAGACCCATCCTCCTCTGATCAAACTACTTAAACAGTACTGATATACTGACTGAACCACCTTGTACTGTTCAATAAAGAACAGTGAGAGTGATGATGATAGTTAATGAAGGTAGAAGGTTAGTGGAAACTAGTTAAGAGTCCATGTTCATTTCAGAAGAGATTGTGATAAGGCGCAGCGTACCTCTAGATGCCTAACATCGGTTGTTATGGCGATGCTTTCTGTCTCTTTTAGAGCCCTTTAGAGTTGAATCGTAGCTTTGCGAGTGTGTTGGTGTAATTTGGTGTCATATCAGCTGCAGTGGAAACACATGTGTCTCTCGTTAGTGCCGGGGCTCTAGCACTTGACTGTGGAAGTTGAGGACCAAAGGCGTTTGTAAGTGTGGTCTGTCGTTTCGTCATGTTCTTTACAGAAACGAGGGGCTTCAGTAGAGAGCTGTGGTGGCGCTGTAAGCGTTTCTGCATAGTGCTTGTATTAGTTGTGCTGCACGATATGATTTTCTTACAGTGTTTATAAATGGTTCTTGTCTGGTCTGTTGCTCTAAGACCGTTTATTGTTTCCACTGGGAACCCAAAATGCTGCCAGACATACAACTTAAAAGCAGCAGGAGCATCTTCTATGTGAATTTCCTCCAACTCTGACATTACACTGGATGCTACCATCAAAGATCCTCTGTAACTGGCAAGATAATGTATTAACAGCTATACCTCTTTCTTTTTTTTACAATTTATGCAATTATACAAATGATACAGCCAGTCAATAAGGATTATAATACAAGATGACATCACTTCGTTACACAAAAAAAGCTCTTAATGAGGCGAGGCGTTTTAGGAAAGTGGATTCTGAGGGAGAGTTTCTTCTAGAGATGGACCGATCAGCGTTTTTGAGGCTGATTCCGATCACCGATCACCTTTCAGCGCAATCGGCCGATAGCCCATACCGATCGAGGGCGGGGCTATATGCCACGGCAGGGCTACATGTAGTTATTAGCGCAAGCAAGTCATGAAACATGGTCTAAACTGGTTTATTACAGTTTTTACCTATTTTTAACAAAATTAACAGTAAATAAACAAATATATCCAACACTGCAATCATTAAATTTAGACCCTTAATTTAAAACTAAAAAAGTTAATTAAATAAATGCAGTCAAAACTGCAGTCATTAAACTCAGACTCTGTTATTTTAAACTAAAACTGTAATCATTAAATGTAGATCTTGAATTGCTGCTGCTGTTCTGTTTGTACCGGTCAGATCTGGTCTGTATGGTGTTCTGGGTTATTAGTTTTGTGCTAGCTGCGTGTGCTAGCTCTGCTGTTTGCTGATACTGTAGTAAAAATCGTCCGATACCGATACATAGCCGATCAATCTTTTCATCTCTAGTTTCTTCCTCTAGTGTTTACTCTGAACTTTATTACTTCGCAGACAGATTATATATAGA
The DNA here is from genome assembly GCA_021613375.1 of Megaleporinus macrocephalus. Classification (NCBI taxonomy): domain Eukaryota; kingdom Metazoa; phylum Chordata; class Actinopteri; order Characiformes; family Anostomidae; genus Megaleporinus; species Megaleporinus macrocephalus. The sequence continues at coordinate 48,147,686 of CM038712.1, read as the reverse complement.
AAAAGCCACATAGGTGTATGAAGAGGCTTTAATGGGATTCAATCACCAGTACAGTAAGAAAACCTATAAAAATCATCTCTACTGAGGAGCCTTTGAAAGGCCAGCGCTGCACAGAGCAGTTGTATCTCACCTCTGTCAGTCGAGTTCTCCGTCTCTGTTCCTGCTGCTCCGCCATAGCTGCCGCATTAACGTATTTCGGCGGTCGGCCCCTTCGCCCTCGCTTCGGTTTCCGTCCTAGCCTTGTGGGAAGGCTGCTTATGCCTGACCCCTTAGGCCTCCCGGGTCTGCGCTTTTCTATCTGTCTCGTTGAGTCTGCTTGCACCTGTACACATACCCAATTAATCAGGAATAGTATTCATCTTTATTCATTCTGTGGTATTTTTAAAAATAAAAGTTACTAAGATGGCCTTTATAGCCAGTACTCAAACATTTGCACTGTTGTAAAATAAAGTTATATGATTATAGGACTTATATGATTGTTTTTTTATTAATTTATTTTGCATTTGGCATTTTATTTAGCTCTGCTGACACACAAATTGTAATTGTTGCTTCAACACACTTTCATGAATAAAACTGTTACCATGAACTTAAAATGTCTGATTAAATAATAAAGACACAAATTTAATTTCTGGCAACTTAAATAGTCTTAAATAAATTCCCAGTCTAAGTCTGACCGATGTTATATCAGTTACAAACATTTTTATTAGGGGTGTAAGAAAAAATCGAATACTGGGATATTATGTTTAGTGATACAGTATTGATTCTCAAAAACACAGTATCGATACACACATTCCTGGCAGACAGTGAATCAGTGTGTGTTGTGTTTAAACTTCTGACCACTAGATGGCAGTGTTATCTATTTTCAGCTCCACTCCAACATTAACAAGCAGCACAAGGGCGCAGTGCTATTGTAAGTGTTGATAAATCTGTTCATACAGTGGTGTTTTTAAATAGTAGGATTTGAAAAATCACAGTACATCACTTTACTTGCAGTATCGCAAAATATCATGATATACTGAATCGTGACCGCTGTATCATGATACGTTCTTGCAGATACACAGCCCTAATTTTTATGACCCATTTTTATGCCCATGTAGAAAGTCTGCAGGCATGAAACAGTTTGCTGGCTAATTGGATCAATATAATTTCAAAAATGGCTTTTTTAAATATACAATAAGGGGAGTGCCATATCGTATCGTACACAATAATATCGCCAACATTTTTAAATATCGCAAACGATATTATACCCTGAAATATCGTGCCATATCACCCATCACTAATTATCACATCAGGTACTACTTTTACTGTTTTTAGCAAGAGATAAATTTACACTTTTCTCATTTCCCATTATATATCTACTAGAGACAGAATTTATCTCCAGTATCATTCACTTTACTTCAGTCCTGGATATGTGGAGATATTTGGAGTGCATTATTTAGTATCGTGACATTCTGGATCATTGACTTCTGTTACAATCTGATGAAAATTCTTGTATTTTTTAATATCTCAGTTAGAGGTGTGCCATATCGTATCGTATGCAATAATAAAATGTACTTTTCATTTTGTTGCAGTAGTGTAGTAGTTCTTGATTTTTTTTTTTTCAATTCAATGTTTTGTCATATCGCAATAAGTATCATCATAAAAATACCATGAAATATCGTGATATTATTGTAGGTGGCCATATCGCCCACCCCTTTATTCAGTCAATGTAAAAAGGTATGTTCATGTTTATGTTATCTGGAACGTAATTCAGTTATGGCTGAAAAGGTAATTCACAATTCTTGTGAATGTTTTGGATCATCATAGAGCTATTAACCAACAGCCAAACTCAAAAACACTGTAAAGAAGAGGCATCTTCACCTTTTGAGTGGTGGCCACTTTCACAGGACTGGTTTTGATAGCTTCCGTTTCTGTGGGCTCCTCTGACGGCTTGGAGTCTTCTTCTGATGGAGGGCAGGTCTGGCCTTTGTTGTGACTGGGGTTTAGTCTGTAGTGTCTGTTCAAACCAGCCAGGCCTATGTAGGATTTGTCACACGTTTCACATTTAAATGCCTTATTGCGGCCTTTCTCCGCCGTCTTCCTCTTACCTTCATCACCCTCCTCATCCTCCACGCTGATCTCAGAGTAGTCATCCGAATCAGACTGATGGCTCTCGGCCAAGTCCTCGTTCTTGATGAACTTATAGTCCTTTACCTTGTGCTTGGGCGGCCGGGACACCCGGCCAGAGCGGGTCTGGATTTTCTGCGGCTTCTTCTGCCGATTCTTGACTTTGGGTTTTTCCTTTTCCACTTCCTTCACGGTGGCTGGAGCTGAAACCTTGGTGACCACCGTAGTGATCTTAGTCGGGGGAGTCAATACTTTTGTGGTTGGGGACGAGACGCTGGTGGGAGGGGGCGGAGTCAAGATCAAGGTGGGAGGGGAGGTCACCGCAGCTGGTTTGGCTGCAGGACTCTTGGCGGGAGTGGTGCTAGCGGCGGTGACGGGAGCTTGGACTTTACGCACTATCGGGACAGAAATGCTGCTGACCACTGGAGCTGGCTTCTGAAGGAGAAGCTGAATTGGAGGTTCTCCTGGGTTCTGTAAAAAATACTGCTGCTGTCCGGGCACAGGAGTGATGTGGATGATCTGAGGAGTGCTGACTGTTCCCACGGTGGAGACTTTCACCAAAGACTGGCTAACTGGTAAACTCTGTGGCTGCAGGATTGTGATGGGAGCAGCTTGCCGTTGCTTGACCTCCTGTTTCGGTGGTGCCTGAACTTGAATGTGGATGGTTTCAGCAGGCTGGAGAGTCAAACACACAAATAGCACAGGCTGAAAACAATACTAAATAATTAAAATTAGAGATAGACCGATGGGGATACATGTAGTTATTAGTGCAAGCAAGTCATGAAACATGGTCTAAACTGGTTTATTACCATTTTTAACGAGCTCATGTGAAACAGCGTACTATTTGTAACTAAATTAACAGTAAATAAATCAAACAAATATCACCAATACTACAATCATTTAATTTAGACCCTTAATTTAAAAAGAAAAAAAAAAGAAAAAAAAAAAAGCAAATTAAATAAATACAGTCAAAACTGTGGTCATTAAATGCAGACTTTGTTATTTTAAACTAAGTCTGTAATCATTAAATGTAGAATATTGAATTGCTGCTGCTGTTCTGTTCGTACCGGTCAGATCTGGTCTGTATGGTGTTCTGGGTTATTTGTTTGTGCTAGCTGTGCGTGCTAGCTCCACTGTTTGCTGATACACACTGTATTCAGCTGCGTGCAGTGTCCTTAGTTTAACGCCATCGATCGGCTCTCGGGATCGGCTAAATTGGAGAAATATCGGCCAATCACGATCACATATTGTGATCAAAAATCAGCCGATACCAATACATAGCCGATCGATCTCTAATAATAATCATTTTCAAAAGGAAGATACCACACTCATTTATATTTTTATACATTTTAGGGTCTACCAGAGCAGATTTACATGCTTTCATTTTCACAAAACTTTTTTCCACTCATACTGCACATCTGCATTCACCCTCTGTCTTAAATGCTATGTTAAAGCTCCTGTGTTTTAAGGCCCCGCCTCCCAATGAGCCCAGAGTGCTCGGATTGGTCAGGTCGCCCACTCTGTTTTGACTGGTGTGCTTTCGCCCCTACAAGTGGCTAATAAGGATTACGTTACAAGATGACATCACCTTGTAATACAGAAAAGAGATAGAATTCCAATGAGGTGTTTTAGGACACTGAGAAAACACATCACTCAGAATGGCATGAATTATGCAGAAATGTTACATGACTGGCAGTTGGGGTTGGGGGGGGGGTCTTGGGTGAGTCTTGGGTATTATGCATGGCAGGCTAGCACAGTATAGCTTAGAGGTGTAAGAAAATATTGAATATTGGGTTTTTATTATGTTTTGTGGGACTGTATCTATTCTCAAACACAGTATTAATACACAGATTCCTGGCAGACAGTGAATGACTGTGTTGTGTTTAAACCTCTGACCACTAGATGGCAGTGTTGAAATTAGTTTTCAGCTCCACTCCAACATTAACAAGCAGCACAAGGGCGCAGTGCTATTATAAGCACTGACAAACTTGTTCATACAGTGGTGTGTTTTAATAGCAGGATTTGAAAAATCACAATATATCAATCTGCTTGCAGTATATCGTGATTATATTGAATCGTGACCCTTGTATCACGATATGTGTTGTATCGCCAGGTTCTTGCCCATACACAGCCCTAGTATAGTTACCTGATTCAGTTTAGATAATAAACAAGGCCACACTAATTTGAAGTGGGTGTGCCGGGCAGAGGGGCTCCACTCTCAACATATCTTACCTTTGGCTGGATCGGGTGGGCACCATTTTGCGACTGTTGCAGGGCTACCTGCTTGGCAGCGCTCTGCAGCTGCTGGGCAGCGTTCTGGACGATGGTGAAGGGCTGCGGCTGGATGGTCGCGGTCAGCGGCCCACCCGAAATCAGGTTCCCCGGCTCGAGCGTTATGTATGAAGTGGGCTGAGCCGTGACAGTCCTCTGCAGTATTTTAGGCGCTGCTGTCGTGTGAGCGCGGGTCGCTTCAGCTTGAGCGACCACATGGGTCTTGTTAACGTGGTCTATAACCTGTTGCACGTCCACAGGCGATATGGTCCCGGCTTTGACGGTGGGCGCGGGGGCGGGAGGTTTGGGGGGCTGAGGCTGCTCGAACACGCGAGCCGCTTCGCTGCCCGTGACCTGGACCAGCTGCTGCTTGGAGAGCTGCTCGATAAGCTGCTGCTGCTCCTCGGCGGACAGTCCCGAGCTCTCCACGAAGCTGCCGTCAGGCTGCACGTAAATGATGGTGGTGGCGGGAGCCAGAGCGTTTAAGAAGTCGCTGCTTACGGTGGTGCACTCGGTGGCCATGGCTCCCTCTTCGTTATCGGAAGTCTGCACAAAAGACGTCAAGACTTCCGTGCCCAAAATATGCCCGATGACTTCCTGGCAGCCGCCGTCCACCTCTTTGGCATCGTCTCCGGAGCCGCTGTGCACAAGCTCGGGCAGGCCTCGCTCAGCGTCCCCCTCGCCGCAAACGGCTGCACCGCACACCGTCACGCCGCCGGCCTCGCCACCCTTTTCGTCCCCAGTGTCCGCTCCAGTCGTGGTCGACACATAAGCCTGCGACTGGGTCCCGCCGAGGGCATCGCCCCCCGCTCCAGCGGCGCTAACGGTGGTGCTGCTCTCGTCTTCGTTGTCCGCCATTTTGAGAATGGAGGCTAACTTGCTGGCTCCGCTACTGAGCGCGCCTGTACAGTCTGTGAGGAGGAGCCGAGGAGCGGAGCGCTTTCTCTCACAGCGCGCTGCTGTTTAACGTCGCGGGTGCCCGGTCAAGGAAAAGATGGGGTCAAAACCATCTCAAATTTAGTCAGTTGCGATGCAGTAACGCTAAAACGTGTCGTAAGTTAGCGGGACAGTAGAGATTCCCATCCATGCTACGATGGCGGGGCTGGACAACAACAAACGCCGTCATTTCCGGCGTCAGTTTGATTCACTTCGCTGAATCGATTCTTTCCAAATGTTTGATTCAATACATCAAAACGGGGTACTTGATCTTGGCTGATCTGATAGACACGTGGATCCACATGCTAGTCAGATGTGGCAAAAATATACATATATTTAATGAGAACATTGGCATCAAATCACGTAGTACCGAGGAAAACATATAAGGATTCAAGTGTCACTTAACTATTCGGACGCGGCCCGATTCAGTGATTCATTACAAGTTGTGAGAACTATATTTTCACCTCCTCTATATCCAGGTTACACTAAATTATCTTCACTACAGCCAAGATGCGCATTACTAAGCACAGAACTGGGAAATTACCGTCTGGACCCCCTAAAAAGTCACAAAATCTGTCAATGTTTAGCCGCTTCAGCCACAATCAGCGCCTGTCCTCCTTGATTAACTACAGCTGCACCATGTAACTAGGCCCGGGATACCTCTCATTACCTCTGGTAATGTTTTTAAATGTTTGTAAATCTGAAACATCTTCCAAGAGTGAATAGTTACTCATATTACTCAACCACCAAAACAGAAATTCCAGCGTTTCCAGAAGAGAAATACTAAAAAAAACATTTTAAAGACCCCTGGATACCCCTGAATAGGGGGTATTTTACACATGGACTTAGTAATTCTTAGAGCTCCACTACGCACAAATATACAATGTCAGATTTCTAATTGTACTAGGTACAACTAGGTTGTACTAGCATGCACATCCATACTATAAACCAGCAGGAGGAAGGCGGATAGGAGCTACATGGACGATATTGCATTCAAGCATGATTGGTAGTCTTTACATCATGGAATTAAATGCTGCACAGATGCCAGAGGTCTGGCTGGTCAAGTGTGCTTGATGTTACAAGAATAGGTATCAAAAGTTAAGGCCTGCACTGAGCCCTGTGCATTTGGGACATATATTGGTCATATTATAATTGTTTCTCATGGCTCAAACTATATTACAACCATGCTGTGATGTGGGGGGTACTAAGAAGAACCTCGAAAGACTCAAAGTTCTGGTCCATATTTAGCTTTACTTGAATTTTTTGAGGAAATAGCACATAAAAAATACATTTGTTGGGTAACTAGTCATTCATTTGTAAGCAGTTTCATTTAGCATAATAGAACAATTAACCATTGAGGCTGCAACACACAATGCTGCACAACAAATAAAATATTGTTGCATTCGAAAGTTTAATCATGTATATGTTAAGGTTTTTATTATAAAGTAAAGGGTTTTGAAGCATTTCTATGGGTTTAAGCATCATGAAAATTGCACAGAATAAAAAAAGGGCAAGCAGTTGTGTTCATATGATATAGAAAAATTTAAATGGGCCAAAATGAAGATGTTTTTTCTTCATACAGCAACAAAAAACTTGACTGGAAGCCTCTGTAAGATCAAGTTTATGAAGTATTTAACCTTACAAAGCTTTTCAGAAATGTACAACAGATTATTTGCTAATTAAGATTTTTTTTCTGTAGTTCTGCTTACAATTCGAAGTTCATTCCATCTTTAATATGGGTGAGATGATCAGCGGAGCTGAGGTATTCTTATCGTTAACACCTGGGCAAAAGTATGGATAGAGTTTCTCAGTGAAACACTGGCCAGTGAAAGAATAGATATGAGCCTTGGCCCCTACATCATAAAAAGAGACCAGGCCCTCCTCATAATCCACAAACACCCCCACTCTCTGGGGCTTTTTTCTGAGGTACAGGAGGACTGAGGAACCAGTACCAGCCTTGTATTCATTCTTGTTGGTCAGAATGATGGCCCAGAACCCATTTTCAGGTCTCAGTGTTATCATCCCCTTTCTGTTGACGGACATTTTAGCGACTCCGAAATTCCACTCAGTCTTTCCCTTGACCTGCACCTCATAATAAAATCTCCCTGAGGAGAAGCCCTCCTTGGCCAGAATCATGATGTAGTAGGTGAATCTTCTCGGGTTGTCAGGGAGATTAGGTTTTCTGTCTCCACAGATCACTTGTTTTCCATCATTAGACAGGATGAGCGAGGGATGCGCTGTGTCAGGATCCAGAGTCACATCCACTAAGAGAAACACACAGCATGTCATATGAGTGTTCAGGTAATGATTTAATTCTCCAGCAGATCAGAATGAGTTACTCGTGGATTGCGTATTATGGTGAATTATGGGAAATTATGGGAAATTGATATTGATTTAGCTCCATGGGTTGCAGTGAGAAAGTCGGAAACTGTGATATACCTGCATACTGCTGCATCCTCTTCAGCTCTGTGTAGATTAATCACAACAAAAAATAATATTTGTTTAATCTACAACAAATACAAGAAAATATCAAAACATTTTCTATTGTCAGTATTAAAATATTTTCATACAGCTCTATGTCCAATCCTTTCTAATTAGCAATGGGAATGAACAATAAGGAGAACAAGAATTTTGCTGCTTAGATGAAAAGATTTAGAGACCAATCTATTGTATATTTTATTCTGATTATCAGATCAGACATAGTGGGCAGTCGTGGCCTGAAGGTTAAGGATCTGGCCAGTTCAATCCCCGGGACCAGCAGGACATGAATCCCCAACTGCTCCCTGGGTGGATAGGGCTGCTCACCGCTCCGGGCACATGTGCTCACTGCCCCCTAGTGTGTATGTTCACTAGTGTGTGTGTATATGTGGGTGTTTCACTGCCCCCTAGTGTGTATGTTCACTAGTGTGTGTATATGTGGGTGTTTCACTGCCCCCTAGTGTGTATGTTCACTAGTGTGTGTGTGTATATGTGGGTGTTTCACTGCCCCCTAGTGTGTATGTTCACTAGTGTGTGTGTGTATATGTGGGTGTTTCACTGCCCCCTAGTGTGTATGTTCACTAGTGTGTGTGTATCTGTGGGTGTTTCACTGCCCCCTAGTGTGTGTGTATATGTGGGTGTTTCACTGCTCCCTAGTGTGTATGTTCACTAGTGTGTGTGTATATGTGGGTGTTTCACTGCCCCCTAGTGTGTATGTTCACTAGTGTGTATATGTGGGTGTTTCACTGCCCCCTAGTGTGTATGTTCACTAGTGTGTGTATGTATATGTGGGTGTTTCACTGCCCCCTAGTGTGTATTTTCACTAGTGTGTGTGTATATGTGGGTGTTTCACTGCCCCTAGTGTGTATTTTCACTAGTGTGTGTGTATATGTGGGTGTTTCACTGCCCCTAGTGTGTATTTTCACTAGTGTGTGTGTATATGTGGGTGTTTCACTGCCCCCTAGTGTGTATGTTCACTAGTGTGTGTGTATAAGTGGATGTTTAACTGCCCCCTAGTGTTTATGTTCACTAGTGTGTGTGTATATGTGGGTGTTTCACTGCCCCCTACTGTGTATGTTCACTAGTGTGTGTGTGTATATGCGGGTGTTTCACTACCCCCTAGTGTGTGTGTGTATATGTGGGTGTTTCACTGCTCCCTAGTGTGTATGTTCACTAGTGTGTGTGTATATGTGGGTGTTTCACTGCCCCTAGTGTGTATGTTCACTAGTGTGTGTGTATATGTGAGTGTTTCACTGCCCCTAGTGTTTATGTTCACTAGTGTGTGTGTGTGTATGTGGGTGTTTCACTGCCCCCTATTGTGTATGTTCACTAGTCTGTGTATATGTGGGTGTTTCACTGCCCCTAGTGTGTATGTTCACTAGTGTGTGTATATGTGGGTGTTTCACTGCCCCCTAGTGTGTATGTTCACTAGTGTGTGTGTATATGTGGGTGTTTCACTGCCCCCTAGTGTGTATGTTCACTAGTGTGTGTGTGTATATGTGGGTGTTTCACTGCCCCCTAGTGTGTATGTTCACTAGTGTGTGTGTGTATACATGTGGATGTTTCACTGCCTCCTAGTGTGTATGTTCACTAGTGTGTGTGTATATGTGGGTGTTTCACTGCCCCCTAGTGTGTATGTTCACTAGTGTGTGTGTGTATACATGTGGATGTTTCACTGCCCCCTAGTGTGTATGTTCACTAGTGTGTGTGTATATGTGGGTGTTTCACTGCCCCCTAGTGTGTATGTTCACTAGTGTGTGTGTGTATATGTGGGTGTTTCACTGCCCCTAGTGTGTATGTTCACTAGTGTGTGTGTATATGTGGGTGTTTCACTGCCCCCTAGTGTGTATGTTCACTAGTGTGTGTGTGTATATGTGGGTGTTTCACTGCCCCCTATTGTGTATGTTCACTAGTGTGTGTGTATATGTGGGTGTTTCACTGCCCCCTAGTGTGTATTTTCACTAGTGTGTGTGTGTATATGTGGGTGTTTCACTGCCCCTAGTGTGTATTTTCACTAGTGTGTGTGTATATGTGGGTGTTTCACTGCCCCTAGTGTGTATTTTCACTAGTGTGTGTGTATATGTGGGTGTTTCACTGTCCCCTAGAGTGTATTTTCACTAGTGTGTGTGTATATGTGGGTGTTTCACTGCCCTCTAGTGTGTATGTTCACTAGTGTGTGTATATGTGGGTGTTTTACTGCCCTTTAGTGTGTATTTTCACTAGTGTGTGTGTGTATATGTGGGTGTTTCACTGCCCCCTAGTGTGTATTTTCACTAGCGTGTGTGTGTATATGTGGGTGTTTCACTGCCCTCTAGTGTGTATGTTCACTAGTGTGTGTATATGTGGGTGTTTTACTGTCCCTTAGTGTGTATTTTCACTAGTGTGTGTGTATATGTGGGTGTTTCACTGCCCCCTAGTGTGTATTTTCACTAGTGTGTGTGTATATGTGGGTGTTTCACTGCCCTCTAGTGTGTATGTTCACTAGTGTGTGTATATGTGGGTGTTTTACTGCCCCTTAGTGTGTATTTTCACTAGTGTGTGTATATGTGGGTGTTTCACTGCACGAATGGGATAAATGCGGAGGTCAAATTTCAAACTTAAAACCTAATGATTGAAGAGAACACTTTGCTTATGTAAATAAAAAAAGATGATCTAATTGTAATTAAATTCATTAACCCCCCTTTATTAATTAATTTAGCATTACACTGATAGCACAACTCTGTTTCTTGAAAAGCTTTAGATCAGGGCTATTTAATTAGAGTCAGTAAGGTCCAGTTAGAGGAGATCTCCTCAGGTCAAGGTCCGGACCGTCATCATTTCTAACATGTGTTCTGATTCAGTGGTGTATCTTGTTTACTGAAGTAGTCTAGTATCAGCATCTTATACCATCAGCTACTGAAACACCAACACATCACACATACCGTTCAGTATATTTCAGTATATTTACTGTTTAAATACTGAACTGAATTAATTATTAATAAACTAATAATAAATGTTTTTTTCTTTAAGTAAAAACAAGAGCTACATGAAAAAAACAGAACGCTTTTGAATAAAAGTGCATCTTAAAGTATTTATTTATAGAGAAAGTAAATAAAACGTGTGTCTTCTTGTTAACTCAGCTTCACAGATTAACATGTTGGTTGTACAGAGCGGTATTCTCCAGAACTAGACGAGCAGGTCCATTCCAGAACCGTTCCTGTTAAACACTCAGTTCTCTCTGTTCACTTTTCTGTTTTTAGAGCTCCTTATTCTTTCTGACTCGCTTTAGTCTCCGACTGCTGCTTCTCCTGGCCTGAGTTCACTGCGCCGTAAAGCCCATATACCATAAAGACAAGAAAAGCTCCGCCTCTTAAAATAAACTCAGTCTAAATTAAATCATTCTTAATAGTTTATCAGTTTGGGTCCGCATTGGACAACATCTGGGTCCGGATCCGGACTGCGGTCCACCTATTAGTGACAACTTTAAATCAAAGCTGACAAAAGTACCTAGACACAGGCTGAGACTGTAATACTCAGAAGTGGAAAGAGGAATAAATGAGATAATAATATGATCAGGAAATTACAATATAAGCCAATCAGAAATAAGCAAGGACATATCTTCACACTGCACAGCAAAATGGCTTTTTGTGATCGGTTCAGAGATGATTGCATTGCAATAGGGGGCACAAAGAATAAGTTGGGGGGGCAATGTTTCCCCAGCCCCCCCAGCGCTGGCCCTGAATCAGTTCCAAAATTGTACTACATGACAACAAGCACCACACGAGTGAAAAGTGGATTTATCAGAGCCTCCTTTCACTATTCTGACTTTGCCTTTGTAATACACAGATTATCAGACTGCATGTATATGTACCTAATGTTCCACTTATTCCAGCAATAGATAATTTTTGAGACACACTCCATGTTTTGAGACGCACCCAGTTAGAACATTTTTACAGTAGTCCTAAAGCACATCAGCATATCTGCTTAACCCTAATGAAGACCAGGTTACATTTGAACAGGTAAAGAGAAGTTCTGAGGAAATATTCACAGAAAAAAATGGTTTGATTTCTGATAAACTTAATACAAAGCTAAATTTTATCACTATTCCGACTTTGCCTTTGTAATACACAGATTATCAGGCTGCATGTGTATGTACCTAATGTTCCACTTACTCCAGCTATAGATGATCAAATGATCCACATTTGGTGATCAAATTTTGTTTCCTTACTTTAGTGCTGGAAATACTCAATAATCAATCATCTTTTCCATTAAATACAACCCTAAAATTTCTCTCAGCCTGCACAAACCACATCCAGGTCTCATCAACATAGTTTAGAACAAAGTTCAACTTAATATAAGCTCGAAAAATGAAGAAACATTTAGAGACATGATAAAGTTGAGACATTGGGCGTGTCTCAAAACCTACTGAGCTCCTACATAGGCAGCATTTTACATCATAGTATGCGCTCCCGACATGTAGACTGTCCCAATTCTTACATACCTTAAACATACTGTCTACTGAGAAACCTTATTTAGACCTGATTTTAAGGAAGCATTGAACGCTTCCTCAGCCGCTAAGACAATCCCATGATGCAACACAGGCTAATCTACGAGCAGTGAAGTGGTTTTAAAATGTGAGTTATTTTGATTCTCTGGAGTTTTAATGTGTTTCTGGTCATATAATCACACAAAACAGTTTTTTATTATCAACTCTGTAACGAGTCCTTCACCATTTAGCAGTTTTATACTCGAGACATTAGCATTTATGCTAGCAGATTTTTAAGCCTCGGGCTATTGTTTTGGATGCCGGCTGGTAACTTAGCAACCAGCTAAACCACTGGTCACGTGCTGCAGTGGGCGGGAACAAGCCGTGACGCAGTCTCTCTCTAACTAGAGCGTCTCAGTAATCTGTTTTATGAGGAGAGATGAGGAGAGAACGCTGCTACTTACACAGCTGCTACCTAGACAGCCTACTTACACACTCACTAGGATTTGAGACACACCCATGTTTTGAGACGCACCCATTTAGAACATTTTTACAGTAGTCCTAAAGCACATCAGCACATCTGCTTAACCCTAATGAAGACCAGGTTACATTTGAACAGGTAAAGAGAAGTTTTGAGGAAATAATCACAGAAAAAAATGGTTAGATTTCTTAATACAAAGCTAAATATTATCACTTCGGAACATATGGATGTCCAGCGTTTGTCTAAAAGGTATATCAGATATAAAAAAAGCCTCACCTGAGTCATACAGTGTCTCATTTAGAGTCTGTCTAAGCTGAGACAGAGATTTCCTCGCAGGCTCCATACTCACAAAGGTGTCAATACGGAAGTCGGTCCAGTTCTTTTTGTTTTCAGGACTCTGCAGTGATGAGTAAATCTACAACCCAGCAGGAGAGAGAAGTCCCTCAGCATGGCCAGTGCAGGTCTGTGAATTTTACATTGCCAGTAATTGGGTAAAGGGACACTAACCTGTAGCAGATGAAGGTGGTCCTCAGTTTGGGAGAGCAGGTCCAGCTCACTCTCCCTCTGCTTTAGCTCATTGATCTCCTGCTCCAATTCTTTAATGAGGTCTTCAGCGTTCCTCTCGGCTGCTCTTTGCTTCTCCTCCATCGCTTCAACCAGCTCAGCCTGGCTTCTCTCAATGGATCGAATCAGAGCAGTGAAGACCTCAACACTGTCTGCTAGCTCTTTCTCTGTGCGTGTCTACATGAAGAACACCCCACGACTGTAATCAAATCACTGAATGTAGTGAAGGCTCAGCATATGCTCAATGTCGGTTTGCTTAATTTAATGAAATTAATTTAATCTCCTCAAGTTCACTCATGTCACTCCACTGCTGCGCACCCTTCACTGGCTTTCTGTTGCTGCTCACATTCAATTTAAAACTCTGATGCCTACAAAGCCAAGACTGGACCAGCTCCTGCTTACCTTATAGCAATGGTCAAAAGTCTATCCGCATCTCGAGCCCTTCGAGCCCTCGAGCCCTAAGAATTTCCACTGGCTATCCGAACCGCGAACTCTCTCATGGTCTTCAAACGCAGACTGAAGAAACGCAATCTCTTTGTGAAGCACTTATAAATACTAATCTACTGAAGTATTGGTTTAAACCTAAGGTATTTAATTAGATTCAGTAAGGTCCAGTTAGAGGAGATCTCTCAGGCCAAGGTCCGGACCGCCATCATTTCTAACGTGTGTTCTGATTCAGTGGTGAACATACCGTTCAGTATATTTCAGTATATTTACTGTTTAAATGCTGAACTAAATGAATTATTTATGCATCTTAAAGTGTTTATTTATAGAAACAGTAAATAAATCATGCGTCTTCTTTGTTAACTCAGTTTCACAGATTGATATGTTGGTTTAGTGGTATTCTCCAAAACTAGGTGAACGAGTTTCGGTCCATTCCTGGTTAAACAGTCAGCTTTCTCTTTGTCTTCTTTTTTTAGAGCACGTTATTCTTTCTGACTCGCTTTGTTCTCCTACTGCAGCTTCGTACCTCGTCTGTGCGCACGCCGCACTCTCGAATCTGCACAGATCTGATTGGCTGAGGAGCGCCTATGGTGATCTTACAGCGTACGCGATTGGTCTGTGAGGTTACTGCACCGTAAAGCCCGTATACCGTAAACACAAGAAAAGTTCCACCACTTATTATAACAGTCAGAATTAAATCCTTCTCAATAGTTGGGTCCGCAATGGACAACATATGGAGTGTCGCGGTCCGCCTATTAGTGACCTCTGGTATGAACCATAACTGCACTTGATCTTCTAGGAACTCTGGATAAGTACTGCACTGATACTGTGTGTAGTCTTGTATTTATTCTCTTCTCTGTAGGTGTTCCAGTCTTCATAGGTGTTGCTCTGAATCTAATCTTATATTTTGTTGTCTTCTTTCCAGGTATCAGCACTGGCACTTGTTTATGGCAGCGTTTGAGCTCAAGAGTAGTTTGGACTTAAACCTGTTTGTACTAGATAGAGATACTCATACTCTGACTGAACACATGGCACTTTTGTAAGTCGCTCTGGAGAAGAACGTCTGCTAAATGCTGTAAATGTAAATGTAAGGGGAGAGATGTGAAGACTACAGAAGATGAAAAGTTTCACTTACTTTTCTGAGCTCTACTGAGAGCTTGATGTCTTCAACCTTCTTGATTCTGTCTTGGATCATCTGATGCACCTCTGTTTGCATCTTCCCCAGCTGCGTCTGTCAAATCAAGTTTTTATTATTTTGTGTGTCCAGTTTTACCCAATTTATTGCCCATTTTGTTGTGGTCAATGACATCTGTCCCACAGTGTTGCCAAGATGCGAGTATAAAGGCTAGCATTTGCTTCTTCTGGGACCCTTGAAGCCAATCACATCTTTTTCCTTCTTCTGTGATAGTTGGACAGTTGCAAGGGACACGTTACAAACCCAGACATGGCAAAACCAGTTATGCTGTACTAGGTTTATGGAAGTTTTACCTCAAACCCTAATCGATCAAGAAATGTTTTGTTGTCCAAAGTTTGTTTCTTTGGGCTAAAGATACCAGTAGTAACCTAAAGTCCTTCTCAATCCCCTTTAATAACATGGACATCCACTGTTATTATTATTATTCAGGTTGATGTTAAGGAGTAGGTCTCACCTTCTTCTCCCCGCTCTCCTCCTCCATAGGTACAGTGTTGTGAGACCTGTGGTCTGTCTCAATGCAGAACTGACACACATACGTCTGTTCGTCTTTGCAGAACAGCAGCAGGGGTCTCTCATGCTTCTGGCAAATGTAGTCCTCCAGTTTCCTCACTGGGTTGATTAATTTGTGCTTCTTCAGCTTGGTAACCGCATGCGACTCCAAATGAGACTCACAGAAAGTCACACTGCAGTCCAAACAGGATTTCAGGGCCTTCAGTTTCACTCCAGTGCAGACGTCACAAAGAATCTCGGGCTGGTCCAGACCACTTTCCTCCTTGAAGTGCCCCTCCACTACTGTCAGTGTGGTGTTGACCGTGACCTCTGGTCTGTTTGGGAATTCTTCTTTACATGACGGACAGTAACACTGCTGATTGTTGTCCCAGTGATTTGAAAGACAGGTTTTGCAGAAGTTGTGTCCGCATGGAGTCGTGACTGGATCGGTGAACTCATTCAGACAGAGAGAACACTGCCACTGCTCCTCTGACAGCAGACTGCTGGAGTCACCTGCAATAGTTTTTAATAGATTGATCATATATTGTCTAAATGATATTATTCCTGTTTCTTGCTTAACCAATAAGGGGTGAGCCAGTTTGTTGATACACCTGATACACAGCAAACAATCATCAGCCTTGTCTGTTATTATAAGTTTCCAGTTTAAGATATTTGGGTGAATGTGAAAGAAGATATTAGTGAATATTATTATATAAATAAAAGATCTACATAGGGTTGTTTGGGCTATTTCTTAAAAATACATTCTTAGAAATTCACCACAGGGATTTAAAACTTATTATTCTGGTTGTATGTTTGTTAAAGGATTAATGCAGCAATTAAAAATGAGTTTTATTTAGTGAAGTTCCCAGTAGACCCACTAATGCATTTCTATGGCACTGGGCAGCAGAATAGGAGTTTAAATGAAAGCCTTGTGTCTAAAAGAAACGAAAGGTATGTGAACTTCTTTTATTAGAGGCTCACAGTAGGCTACGTAAAACACTGTTCACAATACTGTTTACATCCCACCTTCTTAGAATCACCATAAGAAATTATGAAGTGCTCCCACATTGAGCACTTTTACAGACTAACTTTTGTAAAATAAACAAAATATAACAATAAATGTTATAAGAAAGTAAATAGTAAATATAAGTTGCAAAATGAATGGAGCCAGTAGACTGACAGAGTCTTAGTTAACATGATCAGTCATTAGAAGAGTGTTTCTGTTGTTTATATACTATAAAATTTATTGTGTAATATCAGCTGGATCAGATGAATCTTAATTCTGTTCAATTAGCTTAACCATGAAAAACAAATCAGAGAAATTTCTTAATTTTTTTTTTTACATTTCTGTGTAATTAAATGGTTAGAATGTAAATAAAGCCATTCAGTATGGTTTGATCTATAAAAAAAACTAAATTTAATAATCATAAAAGCATTTATATATATATTTAACTTATATCACTTAAATATCTCTGTTCTCATTTTTACAGGTTTTTACAAACTTAGTTACATTGTAGAATCATTTCATACACAAATCTTCAATGTAACAGTTGCATCAGTTTCAATGGTAAAACAGTGATTCCTCTGATAAAAGGTAAAAAATATCTCCACTATGATTTTTTAGGTGTAGATGCTTTACAGATCTGGTTCCTATCGCCACCACCACCGTGAACAATTGTGAATCTATGTTTTTCTAGAACAGAACATTTTACAAACAACCACTTTCAGTGAATTATAAAGAATTCCCCTTTAACTGAACATACCTGAAGCCAAAGTCAGCCCAGGTTAAAAAGAGGGAGCGGAAGTATATATGTAACTTACACAGAGATGGTTCTTCCATTCCATTACTTCTTACTTCTCTATATTGTGTTGATGAAGTTTCTGCCATTTTGTCGTCTTCTTGAATCCTTTACAGGAAAATATCACATCACTCAGACATACAGGCTGGAAATATACTGACTGATTATACTGACTGATCCATTTACTGCTTTAAACAGAAATATTATATAAAGCACGACCACAGAAACGAGGGAACTAGAGGCCATATGCGTGGTTATGTATCTGCATTCTGGTGAAACATATTCTCTTTATTATGTTCTCACAATTTCTTGCTGGCTGCTGCTTTCATTTAAGTGTTCATGTATTACCCGATACTTAACACTGTACTTCTAACAGAGAACAGAACACACTGATCCATAAACCTAAGTAATCAATGAGCTTGTACACCTTCCACTTATATCTTCATCTGCCATTATTCACCCAAACACAAGCTGAAGCAAAACATCTAAACTATGAAACATGCAGTAAAAGTACGTACCTTTAGTTTTCCTTATGGAGCGTCAGAACTGTCTGTGTTCAAGCTCTTCTCAAATTTACTGTCCAGCACTTTCGATGCAAACTTCCCATTTCATTCAGTTTCACTACTACTTAACTGGCCATCGCCGAATGCCTATTCTATTACTGGTGTCTATTAGTGGTTCCTCATTTTAACGTGGCGTACTTTGTGGTGAACAGTTGGAAATATAATAAAAGAGACAAAGGGGATTGTACCACTGGAAAAGCTGCAACAGCCCCAGTGTGTGCCAGAACGAAGACTGAAGACATATTTAAGCAGCAAAACAGGCAAACAAACAAATAAATAAAAAGAGACTTTGGTTTCATCCTGGTTGCTATTTTGGTCTAGCCATGGATCCACAACTTCAGAACAATCAGTGTCCTTCCCGCCCCTGGTGTGGCATTCAGTCATTCAGTCATGCAGTAAAGGGGTCTGTAAACTATAAGTGGTCTGTAGTGATCAGAGTATTAAATAAAGGGGTATAAACTATAGAAAGTCTACAGTGATAAGAGTGCAGTAAAGGGGTCTGTAAACTATAGGAGGTCTGCAGTGATCAGAGTGTGCGGTGGAGGAGTCTGTAAACTCCAGAAACTATAGAGTGATCAGAGTGTGCAGTGGAGGAGTCTGTAAACTCCAGAAACTATAGAGTGATCAGAGTGTGCAGTGGAGGAGTCTGTAAACTCCAGAAACTATAGAGTGATCAGAGTGTGCAGTGGAGGAGTCTGTAAACTCCAGAAACTATAGAGTGATCAGAGTGTGCAGTGGAGGAGTCTGTAAACTCCAGAAACTATAGAGTGATCAGAGTGTGCAGTGGAGGAGTCTGTAAACTCCAGAAACTATAGAGTGATCAGAGTGTGCAGTGGAGGAGTCTGTAAACTCCAGAAACTATAGAGTGATCAGAGTGTGCAGTGGAGGAGTCTGTAAACTCCAGAAACTATAGAGTGATCAGAGTGTGCAGTGGAGGAGTCTGTAAACTCCAGAAACTATAGAGTGATCAGAGTGTGCAGTGGAGGAGTCTGTAAACTCCAGAAACTATAGAGTGAACCGAGTGTGCAGTGGAGGAGTCTGTAAACTCCAGAAAC
The DNA here is from genome assembly GCA_021613375.1 of Megaleporinus macrocephalus. Lineage (NCBI taxonomy): Eukaryota > Metazoa > Chordata > Actinopteri > Characiformes > Anostomidae > Megaleporinus > Megaleporinus macrocephalus. The sequence goes on along the minus strand of CM038712.1, from coordinate 48,128,840 downwards.
TTTAGAGTGATCCGAGTGTGCAGTGGAGGAGTCTGTAAACTCCAGAAACTTTAGAGTGATCCGAGTGTGCAGTGGAGAAGTCTGTAAACTCCAGAAACTATAGAGTGATCAGAGTGTGCAGTGGAGAAGTCTGTAAACTCCAGAAACTATAGAGTGATCAGAGTGTGCAGTGGAGGAGTCTGTAAACTCCAGAAACTATAGAGTGATCAGAGTGTGCAGTGGAGAAGTCTGTAAACTCCAGAAACTATAGAGTGATCAGAGTGTGCAGTGGAGGAGTCTGTAAACTCCAGAAACTATAGAGTGATCAGAGTGTGCAGTGGAGGAGTCTGTAAACTCCAGAAACTATAGAGTGATCAGAGTGTGCAGTGGAGGAGTCTGTAAACTCCAGAAACTATAGAGTGATCAGAGTGTGCAGTGGAGGAGTCTGTAAACTCCAGAAACTATAGAGTGATCAGAGTGTGCAGTGGAGGAGTCTGTAAACTCCAGAAACTATAGAGTGATCAGAGTGTGCAGTGGAGGAGTCTGTAAACTCCAGAAACTATAGAGTGATCAGAGTGTGCAGTGGAGGAGTCTGTAAACTCCAGAAACTATAGAGTGATCAGAGTGTGCAGTGGAGGAGTCTGTAAACTCCAGAAACTATAGAGTGATCAGAGTGTGCAGTGGAGGAGTCTGTAAACTCCAGAAACTATAGAGTGAACCGAGTGTGCAGTGGAGGAGTCTGTAAACTCCAGAAACTTTAGAGTGATCCGAGTGTGCAGTGGAGGAGTCTGTAAACTCCAGAAACTATAGAGTGATCAGAGTGTGCAGTGGAGAAGTCTGTAAACTCCAGAAACTATAGAGTGATCAGAGTGTGCAGTGGAGAAGTCTGTAAACTCCAGAAACTATAGAGTGATCAGAGTGTGCAGTGGAGGAGTCTGTAAACTCCAGAAACTATAGAGTGATCAGAGTGTGCAGTGGAGGAAGTCTGTAAACTCCAGAAACTATAGAGTGATCAGAGTGTGCAGTGGAGGAGTCTGTAAACTCCAGAAACTATAGAGTGATCAGAGTGTGCAGTGGAGGAGTCTGTAAACTCCAGAAACTATAGAGTGATCAGAGTGTGCAGTGGAGGAGTCTGTAAACTCCAGAAACTATAGAGTGATCAGAGTGTGCAGTGGAGGAGTCTGTAAACTCCAGAAACTATAGAGTGATCAGAGTGTGCAGTGGAGGAGTCTGTAAACTCCAGAAACTATAGAGTGATCAGAGTGTGCAGTGGAGGAGTCTGTAAACTCCAGAAACTATAGAGTGATCAGAGTGTGCAGTGGAGGAGTCTGTAAACTCCAGAAACTATAGAGTGATCAGAGTGTGCAGTGGAGGAGCCTGTAAACTCCAGAAACTATAGAGTGATCAGAGTGTGCAGTGGAGGAGCCTGTAAACTCCAGAAACTATAGAGTGATCAGAGTGTGCAGTGGAGGAGCCTGTAAACTCCAGAAACTATAGAGTGATCAGAGTGTGCAGTGGAGGAGCCTGTAAACTCCAGAAACTATAGAGTGATCAGAGTGTGCAGTGGAGGAGCCTGTAAACTCCAGAAACTATAGAGTGATCAGAGTGTGCAGTGGAGGAGCCTGTAAACTCCAAAAACTATAGAGTGATCAGAGTGTGCAGTGGAGGAGTCTGTAAACTCCAGAAACTATAGAGTGATCAGAGTGTGCAGTGGAGGAGTCTGTAAACTCCAGAAACTATAGAGTGATCAGAGTGTGCAGTGGAGGAGTCTGTAAACTCCAGAAACTATAGAGTGATCAGAGTGTGCAGTGGAGGAGTCTGTAAACTCCAGAAACTATAGAGTGATCAGAGTGTGCAGTGGAGGAGTCTGTAAACTCCAGAAACTATAGAGTGATCAGAGTGTGCAGTGGAGGAGTCTGTAAACTCCAGAAACTATAGAGTGATCAGAGTGTGCAGTGGAGGAGTCTGTAAACTCCAGAAACTATAGAGTGATCAGAGTGTGCAGTGGAGGAGTCTGTAAACTCCAGAAACTATAGAGTGATCAGAGTGTGCAGTGGAGGTTGGATTAGTAACTTTCAGTGCACCAGTCTATAAGTAATGCCACAATGACTTTGATGTTTTCTGTGAAAATGTGTTTATAAACACATTGTTGTTATAGCAACAGAAGGGAAGATGCTGCAGCTTACAATGAGTTTCATCTTTAAATTCATATTAAAATAATAAAACAAATAAAAAAACAATGGTTTATTTATATAAGAGGAAAATTGCCAGTTAATCACTGGTGTTGTCTGCGTAGCAGCCCAAACCCTATCATGACTACTAGCACACAGCAGAGGGCAGCCTTCCACCAGTCCACATTCACTGGTGCTATTTTTTACACCACTAGATTCAACAGATGATGTCACTCTTATAGCCTACAGTCCACACTGACTGATCAAAATGACAAACATCAGGAGTCACAAGTCAAGCCCTAGAAAAATAAACACACTCGGTTAGAAATATAGTAAAAAGTATTAAAGTATTAAAATTTCTGTTCATATTGTCTTAACTGTATCTCAGTAGAGAAATAGTACATTACATTTGTGTAATATGTGTAAAAGATACGGCCATACTCTTCCTGATCCTCAGCAACCATGTGAATCAAATGAATATTTCCTACATAATAGCAGTTGTGAATATGATCTGATAATTTTGAACTGATAAATAATCAGAAAAACTGGCTAATTTTAGGATAACTGGATGATACAGTATAGTGTATTAGTATACAAAATGCAAAGACAGAATGTAGAAATTTGTAATCCACTTAAAGGACCTGCACTTTAACAAAAACCAACACAAAGACAATATTCAATGTTTTGCTGTATCAACTTCAGTGTTTTTATAGAGATATGCTCATACTGATATTGATGCCTGCAACATGTTTCATGGACTGGGAATTAAATTATATACCATCTATAATTATACACAAGGGTGTAGGAGCGGGTTTGACATTGGGGGGGACACATTTGCTAATATAAATCAAAGCCCACCCAATCCATAAATATTACCTATAAGCTGATTCCACTGTAGGTAAGGTAGTAAATCACTGTATGTATAGTGATGTAGAACAACATTTGTGGAATTACAGCAAATTACAAATAAATAAATACAATATAACATTATCTGTACTTCTGTTTATTATTAGATAAATCCAATTAAAGATCACTTTACAAACTAAACAATAATCTCATAATGCTGAAATGAATATGTTAAGGATTCCTGACTAGACAAGACTAACATTAATGTTAGACAGTAAGGCTGTGTCCCAAACAGCACCCTCTGGAACATTACATACTGCACTACTGACAGCACTTCTAACGATGGAGTCCTTTTATTTATTTATTTATTTATTTATTTATTTATTTATTTTACTATATTTTATTTTTTACATATTTAGTGTAGTATCAGTTTGGGGCATGGCCAGAGAGTAATGTAACTTTATGTTTCAGAGTGATTTCTGACTAAAGTTAATATAAACGTTAGCTAACCCAAACCCTCCTAGTCTGTTACCATAACAACACATTATACTAAAGCTGGTTTACTGCAGTATATATAGTTATCGCTGCTATTCATTGCTTTCATCACTGAGCTCGCATTTAAAGCTGGCGTGAGCTACCCGACGCTCCAGCGAGACGAGAGCTCGGGTCAGTGAAGCAGCTGACTGCAGGATATTTCTGAACAGGCATCTCAACACAAGCCTTAACAAAGTGAAAGACCACCTAACAACCAGAGCCCGTTACTAACAACAAACACAGCGCGTGAATTGCAAACGCTGCCAAAACAAGCTCTTAAAATTAAGTGTTTTTAAACAGTTTCTGCTTTTCTGTGATTTAATTTTTGGGTGGGACGAATCTACCTGTTTCTGATATTGGGTGGGACACGTCCCTCCCCACCCCCCCGGTTCCTACGCCAATGATTATACACCTTATCTCTGTATGTACAAGGACAAGACTGTGGTCAAGAAACACTCTTTGCTACTGCTCACAAGCAGACTGCACAGTGGAAGTCACACATCAACAACATCCAGAACCGCTGCCGACTCCGGCCTCTAGCTCATCTGAAGTGGACTGATGCCCAGTGGAAACATGGTTTGAGGTCTGATGAGTCAACTTTTCAGATTGTTATTGGAAATAATGGTTGTGATGCTCTCTGGGTCAAAGGAACAAAGGACCATCCAAACTGTTACCAGTGTAAAGTTCAATAGCCAGCATCCCTCGTGCTATGCAGGGGAATTAGTGCCTACGCTGTAGAATCATTAACGCTAAATATTTATATATATAAATATATATAAATATATATATATTTTGTAACGTTGAGGTCATTTATTATTTTAAAATAACATCACATTCATACACACAAAGGATTATTGAATCCCATTTTAATATTTTAATATTATTATTATATTATGTTACATTCACAAAAACAACTTATATCGCAAACCATTAAATATTGTGTTTTTGTACTGTTTCAATTCAATACAGGTCAAATACAATTTACTAATAATTGCTTTCTTTGTTTTTGTTTGCCGTTCACATTCGGTCTCAATGTTTCTGAAATTGAGATTTGTTTATTTGTCAATATCGTTTGACATCTGTGACATCACTTCACATCCCTCCGCGGCTCAAATGATGTAGATTTTGCACTTAGACGAATGGTCTTATCTCCGTCTCAGGCCTAATAATCTTCGCATCATAGATAAGTCGAGTTTGCCGCGGCTGATGCCCGTGATGTCCAGCATTAGTGACTTTGCAGGATTAGCTCAAGTCGCTTTAATGCTGTACTCCTCTTAGAGCGACTGGCTAAAACCTGAGGAAACCTGTGATCCCAAACAGAAGAACTGCAAATCCTCACAAACAGCTTAACTAAGCTCTCCCACATAAAGCTATACACAGCACAGCAGATGCCATAGATATTGTAGCAGATGATTTAAGGAATTACATGATTTCTGTATGAGTTTTTAAGAGAAATAATAAAAAAAAGAAAAAGAAAAAGAGATTCTGTCTACAAAACTTGATGTCCACATGTTTGTGACCATGTATTGTTAGAAATAGGGATCTGTTGGGAAATGAGATAGAGATATAACATATTTTGTTGCCTTATAAGCCGAGCTTAATCACTCCAGATGTCAACAAATTAATTACACTGACACTAAGTAAATTAAATTAAATTAGGACTGAATTAACAGTGTGTATCAATAATCTGTTGACAGGCCTCGATAATAAGGCCAGGATAGGATCAGCACCACAGATGTGTGTGTGTGTGTGTGTGTGTGTCACAGATGACTCTAATCAACATGTCCAAATTCAAGTTTTTCTCTAGAAAAGGAAATCATATATATTATACGTAATATATCCTCACTGCCCAGAACAAACATGTATCTCCTTTTTAATTTTAATTTAATTTTAATTTATTTGTCTTTTAAATGTGGCAGCTGTCCTTTACACCCTATTTTGCCACGCCCACTTTCAAGTATGTGTTTGTTCCGCCTTTGTGTTAGAACTTCCGCTCAGCTAACCAAAATGAATACAGTTACATGGGAGGAGACCAGAGAGACAGTAAGAAGTTCTAATAGGACAACACTGTCTCCTCCGAGGTTAATAACTCAGTGGGTGGGTGATATGAGAAGGTGGTCTGAGGTTAATAACACAGTGGGTGGGTGATATGAGAAGGTGGTCTGAGATTAATAACACAGTGGGTGGATGATATGAGAAGGTGGTCTGAGGTTAATAACACAGTGGGTGGATGATATGAGAAGGTGGTCTGAGGTTAATAACACAGTGGGTGGGTGATATGAGAAGGTGGTCTGAGGTTAATAACACAGTGGGTGGATGATATGAGAAGGTGGTCTGAGGTTAATAACACAGTGGGTGGATGATATGAGAAGGTGGTCTGAGGTTAATAACACAGTGGGTGGATGATATGAGAAGGTGGTCTGAGGTTAATAACACAGTGGGTGGGTGATATGAGAAGGTGGTCTGAGGTTACTTATGGAGACATGTTTAATTACTCTGTACTCTCGGAAGGTGTAGACGGTTCAGTAATGAAAAACTATAAAAGTACTGAAGCGTATCAGTACCTGCACAGTGGGAAGGTGGGCGTGTCCTCCTACACACAGACGGTGAGTTTATATTTCTGAAAGCCGGTTAAACCCAAGTCCAGCCAGCTGCCCGAGCCACTCTGCGTGGGTGTTAGTTACAGTCCAGATAGCCTAGCGCGGTGGACACTGATCAGAAAACAGTTACTTAACTGATAGACTCACCAGCACCGACACGTCTGCTTCCTCGGAGCGTCATAGTCGAGACATTTCTCTGGATAAGGAAGCTCTGGTGCTGGTTCTCCTCCACAGAATGGTAAGAGCAGACATACGGAGGTTTGGGTGGATTTAGTGCTTCAGTCATAGACGCAGGTGGTCTTCTTTGGAAGGCGGCCCCCCAACACTCTGATCTTTATGTGCTGTGTTCGTAACTCTGTTGTTCAAGCCAAGTTTTCCTCTTCTTCCAATTACTGACTCCCTCTAACCGAACATGTTATGCTAGTCATTTTATATGTTTGTTGTCGTTTTGCTTGTAATCAGTATTAACGTATTCGTGGGTGCACCGGAAGTTCTAACACAAAGTAAACAAAGATGGCCGCCCCAGCGTTGTCATGGAAAGTAGCATGCATAGAAACGCTCCAATATCACTTGGTATAAAATTCCTTTACATTAACTTTGTTGCTTCATTTTGTGAACATAAAAGTAAGCATTTTTTTTGCCTTCTCCTGTATATATATATAACAATGGTTCTGCCATTGGTAGCAGGTCTTAACAATAGATACATTTGGTGCTGTATAGAATCGTTTTCCAAAAGGTTCTTTATAGATCTGTTGTTTTTACTACAGAACCATCTTAAAGTCTAGCAGAGTGTTTACAAATATAAAATGCCACAAATCAGAATTGGTCATAAAATTTCACAATTAGTGCAAAATTTTACGATTGATCGTTTCTGTTACTCCAACTTTTATAAACAGTGAGGACATATTCTCTGATATGTGTGTATTTTGGAATTTTCCAGAGTTCCTGCAGTCTGGATCAGTTTCCAGGCACTTTACGATTAGATTCTTATTCAGGGGGCCAATATGTGATTATAAAGACGATTTCCTATTGCAGCCTTATTTTTTGGATCTCTATACAAATCAGAATTGGTCATAGAATTTCACGATTGGTGCACCCATAATGTTTTTATTTTGATTTTTTATTGAAAAAATTTTAAATAAACAGTACAGAGCAGCGGTATTTAATTCAGTAAGGTCCAGTTAAAGGAGATCTCCTCAGGCCAAGGTCCAGACCATCATCATTTCTAACGTGTGTTCTGATTCAGTGGTGTATCCTGTTTACTGAAGTAGTGTAGTATCAGCATCTTATACCATCAGCTACTGAAACACCAACACATCACACATACCGTTCAGTATATTTCAGTATATTTACTGTTTAAATGCTGAACTGAATAAATTATTTATAAAACGAATAAATGTTTTTTCATCACTTCAAGTAAAAACAAGGGCTGCAAATAAACAGAATGCCTTTGAAAAAGTGCATATGTATAGAAAAAGTAAATAAAGTGTGCGTCTTCTTGTTAATGTTGGTTTGGAGCCGCCTGTGAAGAATAAACAGATAAGTCTCGGTTTTCGACGTTCACTTTTCTTTTTTAGAGCACATTATTCTTTCTCTGACTCGCTTTACTCTCTGACTGGGCTTCTCGCTTTGTACCTGCTCTGATCTGATTGGCTGAGGAGCGCCTTAGGTGATTTTACAACGCACGTGATTGGTCTGCAAGTTTACTGTGCAAAGCCCATATACCATAAAGACAAGAAAAGCTCCGCCTCTTATAATAAACACAGCTTTAAATGATTCTCAGTGCTTTATCGGTTTGGGTCCGGACCTGGACCGTGGTCCGCCTAATAGTGACCTCTGGTATAGAATATATGGTTTACTCTGCCTTTACAAAAAGATGGTCATCAGTTTTAATTAGTTAGTAAGTGTTTTTATTTGGTTTTTTTTTTTGTTTGTTTGTTTTAATGTAAGTACAAGCATAGGTAGATGTGGGTAGCACCCCATCCATGTATGATGTTGTTCCATGTACATGTATATGTGTCGAGTGAAGCTCAACCTCAAGGTGAATTTGTTATGTCGGGTTAACTACCTGGTAATGTGTGTTCATGGCTATAAAGTAAAAAAAAGAATACATGCTATACAGTGTGTCAAGTAAATGTGATTTAAATGTTTTGTGTACAAAGTGTACACAATGTAAGCTGTTTTTTAAATTAGATTTGGTAATTAGACTTTTAATTAGATGGTAAACCATGAAGATGTAAGCTCATAGACTGTAGCATTCTGTGTGTGGTCTACAATCACATTCCAATGAGCTAATGCTGCTGAAGATGGAAACATATAAACAAAAAGATACATAAATCCAAAAATAAGGCTGCGTTAGGAATTGTTCTATAATTGTATACTGGCAACTAGAATAAGAATCTAATCGTGAGGTGCCTCCGAATCTACCTTGCAGATTGATCCAGGCTGCAGTAACTCAGTAAAAATTCCTAAATACACATACATGTGAGAGAATATGTCCTCACTGTTTATGGAATTTTATAGAGTAACAGAGAGGATGAGCTACTGGGAGTGCACGAAGGATAAAAGCATATTAATACATTGCCATAAGATGGGTGGTGAGCATGAGCGGTGGCGTCTGTAATTTAGGCTGAGAGCACCGTATCTGGGTCTGCTTTCATACTCTCTCCCATATGTCTGTCATGCACTGGTCCTGCTGTTTAATCTGGCCAGATTGAGGCCTCTCAACTGTGGCGGATTACAGCCGCTGTCACAGAGCTTTGCTCCGTCGCTCAGCCTACATACTGAGAAAGAGTGCACTTCAGGCCTGATGGGCCTCGACTAGAACACTGCCGCAGACTTCTGCTGCTATCTCCACACAGCTGATGTTCTGTATGCTAGCTACAGATCCAAGAACAGTAGAGATTTAAGACCTTACAGTTCAGCATGTTAAACATAATGTTTTTTACTTCTTTTGCCATCTTTTATTTCTACACTCTGAGCTAAACTAAACTTTCTTATTTCAATGTTTAAGGTTAGCAATACTTTAGTTATAAATTATTCACACATATACAGATTTGCATACAGTTTGGGTATCCACACTAGGGCTTTACTGAACTAAACTAAACTATCAATCAATCAATCAACCTTTATTTTATCTCAGAAATACATTGAGGGGTGACCCTCATTTTCAATGCAGCCGAGTATATACATTGTAAGGGATTGAAAGCAAAATAAGCAAAAATAATAATAATAAAATACAAATTTTAAATAAACATTTAATATAGATGCATAAAATATAATGTAAAAATGTTTAGAAAAAAATAATAAAAGAATATAAAATAATATAAAATAAACATAGAATACATAATTAAACTTTCTTATTTTAATGTTTAAGGTTAGCAATACTTTAGTTATAAATTATTCACACAAATAAATATATATATTTATATATATTTATATACAGTTTGGGTATCCACACTGGGGCTTTACTGAAACAAACTAAACTAAACTTTCTAATTTTAATGGTTAAGGTTAGCAATACTTTAGTTATACATCATTTACACATATAAAGATTTACATACAGTTTGGGTATCCTCACTGGGGCTTTACTAAACTAAACTAAACTAAACTTTCTTATTTTGATGGTTAAGGTTAGCAATACTTTAGTTATAAATTATTTACTCAAATAAAGATTTACATACAGTTTGGGTATCCTCACTGGGGCTTTACTGAACTAAACTAAATTAAACTTTCTTATTTTGATGTTTAAGGTTAGCAATACTTTAGTTATACATTATTTACACATATAAAGATTTACATACAGTTTGGGTATCCACACTAGGGCTTTACTAAACTAAACTAAACTAAACTTTCTTATTTTGATGTTTAAGGTTAGCAATACTTTAGTTATACATCATTTACACATATAAAGATTTACATACAGTTTGGGTATCCACACCGGGGCTTCAAAAGGTACTGTATTTTTATTGGCCTAGTTGAATAAGGCTGTTTGGTACGGACATTAAGTGAACCTTAACCCTCCTATTAAGTTAACAAAAAATTATATTCATGATGTTATGGGTAAAATTGACCCACACAGTTTAAATACACTCAAAAACAAGCAAAGACTCAAGTCAAAACAATAAAACTTAATTATAAATTCTCTGAAGATTCACAAATATGAAATGTAAGAATATTTGCTGTATATATTTCATTTTAACAGCTTTTAAATAAACATTTCCTCAGTGGGGGTAAATTTGAAAACGGGTCAAACTGACCCATGACATAATAGGAGGGTTAAATACTGCTGACCTTCTGTTATGGAGGGTTTTTTTTTAGAAACGTGGAGCATGGTTTACTCCATGACGTTTTGTTCTCCCACTCTCTCTCCTTCTCTCTGACTTCTAGTGGAATGTTGATCACCTGGCCTTGATGATGGGACCCGCCTCCTGAGGGTGATGACTTGTTCTGATTGGTAAATTGACCTATGCATCTGCTACAAAGGACTAGCAGAGGAGGATGACAGGGTCGATCCTTTCTTTTCTTTTTCCATTAATTGTTGTATTGTGTTTGGTTGTGGTGTGAAATCCAGCTTGTTGTAAGAATCCTAATTTTTGCCATTAGTTTTTCTTATATTAATATATAAGATCTGTAGGGGATAAGGCCTCTTTATTTTTAGCAAGTTTTCTCTTGTTTTTGGGTATTTAGGGAGATAATTGTAATTTATTTTGTGTTTTGTCTGGATTGGGGCGGGAGGGAAGGGTTGTCCACCTTATGTTCGGTCTGGCTTAGCCAGCCGTAACTCCCTCAATGAAGTACAAACGAGCTAATTCCAAAAGTCTCGACTGTTATGTAACATCTTGCCTTATTAATGTTTACACACTCAAAACATACAATGACAACAGAGCAACAGCACTGAGAATGGTTGCCTATGTGGAGAACTTCACTGTTCCAGGCTGTACCAATGATGTTGGCACTTTCCTCTCAAGTGTCTCAATCAAATCCTACAGCCTGTGCAATTTTAATTCTTAGCTGCTCTGCAGGTTTCACTCTGGACAGTTTCTCAGACCTTCAATAGTATCAATGTTTGACACTGAAGATAAGAAATAGAAGAGTAGTCCCACCTTTATTAGCATCACTACCCCAACAGTAACCTGTATCAGCTGTGCTGTGGGATTTTATCACTGTTTGCTGGTTGTGATAATCTTAAAATCGTAAACTGAACATTTCATGGTGAGTAACAGCTTCAGTTCACTTTGTGTTGATGTTGAGATTGAAAGCAAACAGCTAGGATAGATAATGTTATCTATCTAAATGTAGATAACATTACTATAGACAACTAAACAGTCTGACAACCAGACTTATTACATTTATTTAATGTGTATTTTGACATGTTGCTTCTGTGTTTTCATCGTGGTGTCTCACAGCCAATCAGAGTAGAGCTTAAGTTTCATTCTAGGACCAAATGATTTGGTGTGAATGGGCGTGTAAAACCACATCTGGTCATTTTTCACCCAGACCAAAGTCACATACCTTCTGTGTAAAGAACAATTTCAAATGCTGAATGAATGCATTTGGTGGCAGCTTTAATTCTTCCAAGCAAAACATGGATTTCACCAAGATTTGTTAAAAAACTGGAATGCATAGCTCAGTATTTCAGATTTTTTTAATAATCTGAACAACATTTTACATTTTACGCACCAAAAAACCCACATAAGACTACAGTACATTAAAGTATAGTTCAAACAATACTGTAGCAAGCTATCTTTATTTACAATATATACAGCATTACATTCTAATACGACCGACGACTTTTTAAAAGAAGGATACTGTACAACTGCACCAAACACCTTATCCTTTTACACTAAGTCGAGAGGAATTCCACTGATATTTCAAAACATTTCCTCAGAATTCAATGGTTTAGATATGAACAACCTCATTCGGAGTGGTTTAATGGTAAACGCATTGTTCTAGAGAAACTTAGAGAGTCAGAACTGTTCACAGTGGAGGAAGACGTCTGCAGCACTGAATGGCCTAATAAAATTGCGATAGCTTTAATATGAGCCTAAATTTTGGCCTAAAACATATATTTTAGTTCCATTTATGACACAAAGGTGCAAGCATAGCATTGTGAGCCAAAATAGCCTTCAAATAATGCTTCCTTTTGTTTTTAGATTGACCACTATTTTACTATCAGATTATAATCTATATATATATATATATATATATATATATATATATATATATATATATATATATATATATATATATATATATATATAGTAGAGATGGAAAGATCGATCGGCTATGTATCGGTCTCTGACAATTTTTAGTTAAAGTATGTGATCGGTGATTGGCCGATATTTCTCTAATTTAGCCGATTCTGAGAGACGATCAATGGCGTTAAACAAATGAGTCTAATTTCTGTATTACCAGCTAGAGTTTCGTTAAAACCCCCTCCGGCCAGCTCCCTATCTGAATTCTATCTGAACCACTAGATAGAAACACATACCCTTTCATTTTCCACAGACTGACTAAAGCGGCGGCCTCGTGAGAACAGTTTTCCTTTGCGTTGTGTTGCGTTGCGTCCGTCTGGCAGCTTGTTACCGTATGTGACACAGACTCATCCAGAGCGTTTTTAAAATCTGTAAAATTAACTGTGTCTCGTTGGGAAACCAAGACAAAGACATTTAACACTTTTAACCTGATACGGTTTTTGGAATACAGTGAGTATCAGCAAACACAAAACAATAACCCAGAACACCATACAGACCAGATCTGACCGGTACAAACAGAACAGCAGCAGCAATTCAAGATCTACATTTAATGATTACAGATTTAGTTTAAAATAACAGAGTCTGCTTTTAATGGCTGCAGTTTTTACTGCATGTATTTAATTAGGTTTTTTAGTTTTAAATTAAGGGTCTAAATGTAATGATTGCAGTATTGGGGATATTAGTTTGATTTACTTTGTTTATTTACTGTTAATTTTGTTAAAAAATATTATGCTGTTTCACATGAGCTCATTAAAAATGGTAATAAACCAGTTTAGACCATGTTTTATGACTTTCTTGCACTAATAACTACATGTAGCCCTGCAGTGGCGTATAGCCCCGCCCTCTATCGGTATCGGCTATCGGCCAATCGCGTTGAAAGGTGATCGGCGATCGGAATATATATATATATCTGTCTCTCCACAGTAAACCATTTCATATCAAACCACTCTGGATGATTATGTGTACATCTCAATAATTAAATTCTGAAGAAATTTTAAAAACAGATGGAATTCCTTTTTAAAAAGATATTTTTAAGGTTTTCTGTCAATATTGTTGTAAGATTGGAGGACATGTCCTAAATTAGTCTATAGTCTAAGTCCTTGGAAAGCCACTGTTAATACCACCGAAAACGTCTTGATGTTGGTTAATTTAGTTCTTGTCTTTGCATACAACTCTATGACACTTAGTGGCAAGTATATCATTGATGAAGATAAACAGTAGGGTAACATGCTTTGTCCCCAGCCTTTTTGGGGATATATGCCACTGTCAGTCAATCAAAATAGCTGCAACTTCATCAGTACCTCTGATCTAAGTGAGGACAGAAGGATATCACTGGCGAGGTCTACTATGAGGACTGAAACTCCTGCTTGTGAACGGAGGATGTGAAAGTACAGAAAAGAAAGTGACCTGGGTTTGTTCAAAGGGAAGGTACAGCGGGACACTATGAGGCTTGAACAAAGGTTTTAAGTGCATATCTAAGAGCTCTTCTCCTCTTCTCGGGGTTCTGACCGTTCGCTGGACTTCTCTTCTCTCTCCGTGGCAGCGGATTCCGCGTTGCGTTCGAGTCTCTCGCAGGACACTGTCCCCAGCACTTTGGCGCTGTGCTCCTGCGCTTTGGCCCTGAGAGCAGCTATGCTGTTCTCTCTCAGTTCCTCTTTGGACATGGGCGATTCGCTCCTCCTGTCCTCCACCTCCACCTCGTCGGCCTTGGGGTTGGTCGGCTGCTGAGTGACCTCCGGCTTCCCGCTCATTGCCCCTGAAGCCGCCTCCAGTGACTTTTTGTGCATCCCTGCAAAGAGCGTTGGGGGATTCGGATTTAGAGAGGCGCCTGGAGATCGGAGACACAAAACGGCAAGAGACCATGGACCACAGAACAGGGAGGAAGACCACCCAGGAGGACCAGACCCTTAAATCTGGGTGGCCTGTATTTGGGTCCACACTTTAATTCTTTACTCTTATAACTATGTAACTTTCATATAGTTGCAAAGTAGTAAAAACTATTGGTAATTCAATCCTTATGATTGGTTGGTTTAAGTCAGCTCATAAGGGTAACCAATCAGGCCACTCTCTGCAGGCACTTGTAGTGAAATACTCATTAAAGTGAGTCAAAGAGGCAACTACAACAGTCAGTGAAGAATTCATCATGCACTGACCCTGCTGGTAGGCCCCACCAATCAAAAACATGCACCACAGTTAGGTTTCCTGCTCTATACTGGCCTAGTTGATCAATGTAAACACTGTCTTGAAATATGGTCAGCAGTATACATTAAGAGAAGGTGGTTCATGAATATTGGAAATAAGAGGCGGCTTAATACCGATACTGAAAAAAAAAAAATCTGCTGACACTGATGCCTATAGTACCAATAGTATAGAGATAGTTGGATAGACTAATTAATCACTTCAGATTATATTTTTTATTTTAGTAATTTTGGCCAGTACCTTCATTAGAGTAGCATGATAAGAAATAGAAGAGCAGTTCCACCTTTATTAGCATCACTGCCCCAACAGTAACCTGTATCAGCTGTGCTGGTTGTGATAATCTTAAAATCTTAAACTGAACATTTCATGGTGAGTAACAGCTTCAGTTCACTTTGTGTTGATGTCGAGATTGAAAGCAAACAGCTAGGATAGATAATGTTACCAACCAGACTTATTACACTCATTAAATGTGTATTTTGACATGTTGCCTCTGTGTTATCATCTTGGTGTCTCACAGCCAGTAAGCAGTATACATTAAGAGAGGGTGGTTTATGAATATTGGAAATAAGAGGCGGCTTAATACCGATACTGAAAAAAAAAAAAACGGTGACACTGATGCCTATAGTACCAATAGTATAAAGATAGTATATATAGTTGGATAGGCTAATTAATCCCTTCAGATTATATTTTTTATTTTAGTAATTTTGGCCAGTACCTCCATTAGAGTAGCGTGCAAAATCAATATTAAATATATTTGCTTATTTAAAAATCAAGTATCAAACAAATTAGGCTGATATATGATAAAACATGACTTCAGTTACACCTTATTTGGGCAATATACACTGAAACTATTTACTAATTAAATTGATAGCTGTGGTGTTACCTACTGCTCTATACCAAATGCTATATATGGGTCTTATACCATACTGTGTTTGACAGTTGGGAGCAGTGACATAATTACTGGGGGGTGCATAGTAGGCAAGCTCAACTAACCCTGCTAAAATATTATTGAGACCCTCTTATAGATACATTGGCGCCATTGCGCACCTGACAGATGCCCTGATGTCCCTATTGTCACTCCCTATTGTTTGTAATGCAGCTCATCCATTGTAAACCTTTTCAAACACATCCCTAACTTTTAAGATGATACATTAATTGTTTATCATCTTAAATAGGTAGTCTAATAAAAAACGGTTAATGGTGGATGCTGATTGGTGGAGGACAATCTGAGTGTTTGAGACATAACAAATGCAAATAAGCAAGCAAATTATATTTTATTAGCTAAAAGTATTTTTTGGGGCCTGTTTTAATTTTTGTCTTACACTGGGGCCAACTTGCACCACACTGGGGCCCATGAGATCCAGCTTGCGCCACTAGCTGGGAGATTTCACTTTTGCTCATCTGGTTCTTATACCATGTACATTATGAAACGTGTGACTGTTGATACTAAACCTTCTCATATATAAAGAAATCTATTACTATTAAATACTGCTATCTTTAGTCAGAAGATAACATTGGAGCACTGGAGCTAAGCATAGTATGTAGTCAGTAAGTATTCACTCATGGGCACAGCTACAGCGCTGCAAGCTGTTTTTTAACTTTGTGTACTCAGCAGCTCTGACCGTGCCATCAAACCGCACACACAGAGAAAAACAAGTATTGATGATTTCATCATTCTCTGAATTAATGAAAAGAAGAATTAATTACCTGCATCCCCAGTTGCTACAGAGCAAGAAATTAGTCTACCCTCATCTACCCTTCACTTATCTTTCCTTTTCTTTTAGTGAATATCCAGGAAAAATATTCACATGGTGTTGAAGCTTAAGCCAGTGTTTAACTGACAACTTGAAGCAAGTACTTACATGAAAAATTACATTAATAAGGATTACAAAGCAAAATTTAATTATAGAGTTTGTTTAACACGTTTGCACTGATTAAACAGATCTGCACTGAATTAAATCAAGAGTATATTCGGCGAATGCACAATATCAGAATAAAATGGATCTTGTTTTGTGCATAGAGGCCCATATACCTGGTCAGTCATTAAATAACCTGTGTCATTTACTGTCTGTTATAGAGTAAACTGTAAAAATGACCCTCTATTATATTGCAACATTCTTGCTCCTCTGCAAGCATCCATAATTACACACATAACCAAACAATTATATAGTGATATGACAAGAGACACGTCTCAAAACCTAGTGAGCTCCTACATAGGCAGCATTTTACATCATAGTATGCGCTCCCGACATGTAGACTGTCCCAATACTTACATACCTTAAACATGCTGTCTACTGAGAAACCTTATTTAGACCTGATTTTAAGGAAGCATTGAACTCTTCCTCAGCCGCTAAGACAATCCCATGATGCAACACAGGCTAATCTACGAGCAGTGAATTGGTTTTAAAATGTGAGTTATTTTGATTCTCTCTGGAGTTTTAATGTGTTTCTGGTCATATAATCACACAAAACAGTATTTTATTATCAACTCTGTAACGAGTCCTTCACCATTTACACTTTTATACTCGAGACATTAGCATTTATGCTAGCAGATTTTTAAGCCTGGGGCTATTGTTTTGGATGCTTAGCAACCAGCTAAACCACCGGTGGCGTGCTGCAGTGGGCGGGAAGAAGCCGTGACGCAGTCTCTCTCTAACTAGAGCGTCTCAGTAATCTGTTTTATGAGGAGAGATGAGGAGAGAACGCTGCTACTTACACAGCTGCTACCTAGACAGCCTACTTACACACTCACTAGGTTTTGAGACACACCCATAGTTGTACAGTTGGTTCACTCTGGCCTGAAAATAGTCAATTAAAAATAACTAAATCTCAATTTGTTTTCAATTTCAGATGCAGAAATGTCCAAATCTGAACAAATCAGTGTGATTAATCTTTATTTATTTCATTATTATGGTTTCTATTACATACCTAGTAGCCAAGGGGCACAAGAGTCCATAATTCCATCCTTGGCAGACTTCAGGATGGACTCTGGAAGAGGAATGGAGTGACGCACCATAGCCCCATACAGGCCGTACTCGGCCATCACACTGCTGCGCCCCCAACACTTTTCCCTCTTTCTCCACTTGGCTCTGCGATTCTGGAACCAGACCTGTGGAGGAACAAAACCGGAGGTTAACGCTGACAAGAAATTAAATCACTAATGGTGAATGAATGAATGGACAAATTCATAAATGAACATATTCATTAACGTGTCCCACCCAATATCAGAAACAGGTAGATTTGTACCACCCAAAAATTAAACCACAGAAAAACAGAAACAGTTTAAAAACACTTTATGGCGAGGTCAGTGATGAGAGCAATGAATAGCAATGATGACCCTATATACTGTAATAAAACAGCTTTAGTGTAATATGTTGTTATGGTAACAGACTAGGAGGGTTTGGGTTAGCTAACGTTTATATTAACTTTAGTCAGAAAGCACTCTGAAACATAAAGTTACTTTACTCTCTGACCACGCCCCCAACTGCAGACTGCTACTACACTAAACATGTAAAGAATAAAATATAATAAATAAAATTAATGAATGAATAAATAAATAAATAAAAGGACTCCATCATTAGAAGTGCTTTCAGTAGAGCAGTATGTAATGTTCCAGAGGGTGCTGTTTGGGACACAGCCTTACTGTCTAACATTAATGTTAGTCTTGTCTAGTCAGGAAACCTCAACATACATTTTATTGTTATTTCATTTCAGTATTATGCTCCAAAGAAAATAATATATTTTTTAGTTATACGTGTATATAATCCAGACATTGCATGTATAATTTAAAAGTTTTCTGACAGCAGTATCATGTAATGTGGAGTATCTAGTTTAGTTTGTAAAGTGATCTTTAATTGGATTTATCTAATAATAAACAGACGTACAGATAATGTTGTATTTTGTTTATTTATTAGTAATTTACTGTAATTCCACAAAAGTTGTTCAACATCACTATACATACAGTGATTTACTACCTTACCTACAGTGGACTCATCTTATAGGTAATATTGTAAGGGGATAGGTTGGACTTTATATATGGATTCATATTAGTAAATGGGCCCCCCAATCTCAAACTCGCTTCTACGCCCTTGAACATGTTGATTAATTAATTAATTAATTAATTCACTAATGCTAAATAAAGTCACTTAATTGGTATCTTTGCGTTTGATCAAGACCTAATGGCCTATTGCAGAACGGCTGACTCTGACCAAACCCTGATTTTACTTCACTTCAATGAAGGTCTGACCAAAACATCCAGTGAATGACAGACTCGTTGTCTGTATGTAGAGTTTTTCAGGAAATAAAACAGACCCAGTTCCCATAAAATACAATGTTATTCAAAAGTCAGAGACACTTTTAGCTATTTCACTTCCAGTCAGTTATTAGCTATTCATTTTTCAACATCATATTAATTAATAACTAAATAAAATTTTAAATGTTTGTGTGTTCACCCTGTATTACAGCTGTTCAGATATCTTGCTTTCCATACCAGTAAAGTTCAGTCTTAGAAGCTGGTTACATTTTCTGCTTCTCATGATCCAAAAAACACGTTCAGTGATGCTGAGGTCTCTGGGGTGGCAAGTTCTGAGAACACCATCTGCTTCATTTGTGATGTGTTTTCGTCGTGTTCTCGTCTCCCAGTAGACGGATGGACAGAAACACCTGTGGATGTTTTCATATCTGCAGCAAGAGCTTGATTTTCTCCTCTCTCTCTCTCAAAGATGAAAGATGTAGGTGCTGCTTCTCTGATGATGTTTTTGATTGGACAGTTTTTGGTGGTCTGCCAGATCTTGGACCACAATTAAGTGTCCAATTTTCTCTGTATATTATACATCATCGCTGTCCAATGAAAAACATATATCTCAATTTTGGGCGATTTTGAGTTTTCCACATCATTTGAACACGCCAATGGTTGTTTACATTGTGTGAAAATTTCATGATGAATGGACCAATAGGAGTGCTCCAAAATAGCTTGGAAAAAATTCTGGTTCCATTGATTTACATTGAAAGTAAAGTAGGTTTTTGGTCTCTCCTGTAAAGTTGGAATTTTAAAGATACTTGTTTTTCATTGGACACAGTTTTTGGAACTACTGTTTCTCCCACTTATTTTCTTTTCTCTTCTATAGAATCTCCTCGGAAATAATAATAATAATAATTCCTGATACACATAAATAGCCTGACTGTTTTGACTGGACACATTAAATACACAAAGAGTGGTCTCTGATTTTTACATGTAGGTTCCTCTGACTTTCACTATGTAGGCTATGACGACCCCCAGATCGAGAAGAGAAGATAGCCTCGTCTGGAATCTGAAGGTCTATAAAGTGCATCAGCACTGTGTTACAGCAGCAGCCTGGTTTTTTCTCAGGGCAGCTGTTTAACCAGCGCTCACCTCCTCTAATCTCAGCCTAATGGGAGCACGAGGGCGGGCTGGGGGGCGGGCGGTGGTGGAGGTGGGGGCGTGTGTGAAGGCTGTGAGGGTAACGAACAGCAGCAGCCGTCCACTAGACACGAAATTATCCAAACCTGTTTTCAAACACGTCCTACACTTTGACGATGGCCCTCATTTCATGCAATGGCTTTTTTTCTTCCCTCGCGCGTCCAAGAGAAATTGGTTTTATCGGTGGATGGAGAGAGAGAGAGAGAGAGAGAGAGAGAGAGAGAGAGAGAGAGAGAGGGAAAGAGAGAGAGAGAGAGAGAGAGAGAGAGAGAGAGAGAGAGAGTTGAGAAGAAGGCGACCCCCCTAGAGGGGAGCATGACGAGGGCTGATTGAAAAATAAGTTAATTTCAGGCCCAATCGATGGCGGACAGGCGGGCAAATATCACGGGAAATTAAAGGAGCAGGTCCCGGGGGGGAGGCGCCATTGACCCGCGCTAATCCAGCCAGTGTAGCGCCGCACCGCGAGCCTCCTGCAGCAGCGCCGCTCTCATTTAACTAATTACAGCGGAGCAGAAAATGAGATGTTAATTTCCCTTCACGAGCCCAACCGGCCTTATTTATTTATTTATTTATTTATTTATTTATTTCCCTCTCCGCTCATTATTTATTCATGCAGAGGAGCCGTAATGAGCGGGAAATGAAAGACTCTCCTGCAGACGGATGGCTCGGGTCACTCTCCAATCTCCCTCCATCCTCTCAGCCTGATTAGGTCGTTAACGCCTCTCGGTCGCGCGGGCGCGGGCGCGGGCGTGCGCGCGCTGCAAATTGTTTCACATCGGCGCGCGGAGGAAGATGAGGAATTATCTGCGCAAATGGCAGCGAGAGAGAGAGAAAGAGAGAGAGAGAGAGAGAGAGGGGGGGG
This sequence comes from Megaleporinus macrocephalus, assembly GCA_021613375.1. NCBI lineage: Eukaryota > Metazoa > Chordata > Actinopteri > Characiformes > Anostomidae > Megaleporinus > Megaleporinus macrocephalus. The sequence goes on along the minus strand of CM038712.1, from coordinate 48,107,952 downwards.
AGAGAGGAGAGAGAGAGAAGAGAGAGAGAATGAGAGAAGAGAGAGAGAGAGAAAAGAGAGAAAGAGAGAGGGGGGAGAGAGAGATAGAAAGAAAGAGAGAGAAGAGAGAGAGAGAGAGAGAGAGAGAGAGAAAAGAGAGAAAGAGAGAGAGAGAGAGAGAGAGAGAGAGAGAGAGAGAGAGAGAGATAAAGAGAAAGAGAGAGGCGGGGGGGAGAGATAGAGGGATGGGGAGGGGCGGGATCGATAACAGCTCCGCCTGAGCAGAAGGACTGCTCTCTAACAGCTCTGGCATTCAGCAGCACCATCACACCAAGAACCGCGAACAGCTGGAACACAGAATAAGGCCAGACCTGCTCGTTCCTGAACTTACTTTAAAGTGAACCCATAACGCAGAGGTTTTTAATTAGAGGTCCACCTAAAGGAGATCTCCTCAGACCAAGGTCCGGACCATCATCATTTCTAACTTGTGTTCTGATTCAGTGGTGTATCCTGTTTACTGAAGTAGTCTAGTATCAGCATCTTATACCATCAGCTACTGAAACACCAACACACCACACATACCGTTCAGTATATTTCAGTATATTTACTGTTTAAATGCTGAACTGAATTAATTATTTATAAACTAATAATAAATGTTTTAGGGCTACGTATAAAACAGAACGCTTTCAAAGCTAGAAAAGTTCCACCACTTATTATAAACAGGCAGAATTAAATCATTCCTAATAGTTCATCAGTTTGGGTCCGCAGTGGACTACGTCTGGGTCCGGACCCGAACCGCGGTCCCCCTATTAGTGACCTCTGTCATAGCGCCTCAACCAGAATCGCCACCGGAGCAGCCGCCCGTGAACATACAGGGTCATCATGTGTCAGCCAGAGAGCCATAAACCTACCTAACTCTTTAAAAAGGGGGGATTTTAAATTAGTTTTAATTAAATGGTTAACATGTCAACAAACCCATTCGGGGTAGTTTAGTGTGAAACGCCTCGTTCTGGAGAAACCTCGATCAGGATTGTTCACAGTGGTGGTGATGGGAACCAGACCTCCGCCTCTGAAAGCTCCATCACAGAAATATATCTCAGAGAATGGTTATCAGTTCAGCGTCTGATCTGCAGGACACTGTACAGCAGGTCTGTAATAACATGCTTTGGTAAAGAAACGCATTTCAATCTGAATGTTTTAGTCTATCTGTGGCGGAAGGAGACGAGACGGGAAAATAGTCCCCAAATACAATTTATTCGTTCATATTTATCACAATTTTACCGCCATTAACATTACATACACGAGCGTGTTGGTTCACTAGTGAAATAAATAGAGTGTATTTGTGCTGCAGACATGAAGACCACTGGTTCCCATCACCACAGTAAAAATCAGAGTCAGTACGTTTCTCTACAAACGAACCATTTCACCTCAGACCAGTCTGATAGACTTAATGTGCATCTGATTTATAATAATTAATTTTTTTAAAAATGTAAATTTTAAAATTACGTATATATATATATATATATATATATATATATATATATATATATATATATATATATATATATATATAGCTTCCCAGCATTCTTAGTGATTTCGTTCGTTTCTGTTAATTTACTCTCATTTTTATAATTCATTAATATTATATATACTCTTTGTGTACATTTAGAATGTATCAGAATCAGAATCAGAATCAGAAATACTTTATTGATCCCAGGGGAAGTTGCAGTTTTTACAGTAGCAGAAGAAGAATAAACACTCTAATAATAATTTACAGCATAAAAGAAATATATGTGTAGTATGTACACATATATAAGTCATATATTACAATAGAAGAATAAAATGTAAAGAATAAAATGTAAAGTGACTAGTTATTAGGTATTTATAGAGCGTATATAAGGATTTTATTCGTTTTAATTAATGTACAATACATCACACAACGAAGATTATTCCAGTTAACCTGATTTAAGAGTTTAACAGAACTTGTAGAAGTTCAGTTCAGGCTCAGTGAACACCGTTTATAAAGACTGGGCTGTTTGAGGTCATCTTACTGTCTGTAGAAATGTAAATGACTGTAAACTATAAAAGTAATCTACATTTAAACCTGTAATATTACTAATAAAGACCACCATGCTCAATGACAAACGTCGACTGGAGGGGTATATAGAGGGGCTGTGGTTTCTAATGTGATGAAGCTCCATCCAACACCTTTGAAATGATTTTGAGTCTAATTATCCAACCTTTACACAGATACTGACACTCAGAAACACATCTTACCAGTCTTCTTCCACCAACTCTTCATTTAACTCTCTATTTATTTAGCTTTATTAATAACAGGTGTTCTAAGGTCAGTATTTTTTTTTGGAACTGGTGATGATCTTAGATGATCTACACCATGTATAGGCTTTTGAACATGCAGGGCTTTGTTATACCTCAGCAGTCTACACAAATAACACAAATAAAACTAAATAAAATAAAAGAGCTGTCTCTGTTCAATATTACAAAACCAGGAAAAACAGCCCCATTAAAGATACTAAAACACCCTCAACACTGAAACACCCTCAACACTGAAACACCCTCAACATACACCACTGGAACAACCTCAACACTGAAACACCCTCAACATACACCACTGGAACTCCCTCAACACTGAAACACCCTCAACACTGAAACACCCTCAACATACACCACTGGAACAACCTCAACACTGAAACACCCTCAACATACACCACTGGAACTCCCTCAACACTGAAACAACCTCAACATACACCACTGGAACAACCTCAACACTGAAACACCCTCAACACTGAAACACCCTCAACACTGAAATACCCTCAACATACACCACTGGAACAACCTCAACACTGAAACAACCTCAACATACACCACTGGAACAACCTCAACACTGAAACACCCTCAACACTGAAACACCCTCAACACTGAAATACCCTCAACATACACCACTGGAACAACCTCAACACTGAAACACCCTCAACATACACCACTGAAACAACCTCAACATACACCACTGGAACTCCCTCAACACTGAAACACCCTCAACATACACCACTGGAACACCCTCAACACTGAAACACCCTCAACATACACCACTGGAACTCCCTCAACACTGAAACACCCTCAACATACACCACTGGAACACCCTCAACACTGAAACACCCTCAACATACACCACTGGAACAACCTCAACATACACCACTGGAACTACCTCAACACTGAAACACCCTCAACATACACCACTGGAACAACCTCAACACTGAAACACCCTCAACATACACCACTGGAACAACCTCAACATACACCACTGGAACTACCTCAACACTGAAACACCCTCAACATACACCACTGGAACTACCTCAACACTGAAACACCCTCAACATACACCACTGGAACTACCTCAACATACACCACTGGAACAACCTCAACACTGAAACACCCTCAACATACACCACTGGAACACCCTCAACACTGAAACACCCTCAACATACACCACTGGAACTCCCTCAACATACACCACTGGAACAACCTCAACATACACTACTGGAACAACATCAACACTGAAACACCCTCAACATACACCACTGGAACACCCTCAACACTGAAACACCCTCAACATACACCACTGGAACTCCCTCAACACTGAAACACCCTCAACATACACCACTGGAACACCCTCAACACTGAAACACCCTCAACATACACCACTGGAACAACCTCAACACTGAAACACCCTCAACATACACCACTGGAACAACCTCAACACTGAAACACCCTCAACATACACCACTGGAACTCCCTCAACACTGAAACACCCTCAACATACACCACTGGAACACCCTCAACACTGAAACACCCTCAACATACACCACTGGAACAACCTCAACACTGAAACACCCTCAACATACACCACTGGAACAACCTCAACATACACCACTGGAACTACCTCAACACTGAAACACCCTCAACATACACCACTGGAACAACCTCAACATACACCACTGGAACAACCTCAACATGCACCACTGGAACAACCTCAACACTGAAACACCCTCAACATACACCACTGGAACACCCTCAACACTGAAACACCCTCAACATACACCACTGGAACTACCTCAACACTGAAACACCCTCAACATACACCACTGGAACTACCTCAACACTGTAACACCCTCAACATACACCACTGGAACAACCTCAACATACACCACTGGAACAACCTCAACATGCACCACTGGAACAACCTCAGCACTGAAACACCCTCAACATACACCACTGGAACACCCTCAACACTGAAACACCCTCAACATACACGACTGGAACTCCCTCAACACTGAAACACCCTCAACATACACCACTGGAACACCCTCAACACTGAAACACCCTCAACATACACCACTGGAACAACCTCAACATACACCACTGGAACACCCTCAACACTGAAACACCCTCAACATACACCACTGGAACAACCTCAACACTGAAACACCCTCAACATACACCACTGGAACACCCTCAACACTGAAACACCCTCAACATACACCACTGGAACACCCTCAACACTGAAACACCCTCAACATACACCACTGGAACAACCTCAACATGCACCACTGGAACAACCTCAGCACTGAAACACCCTCAACATACACCACTGGAACACCCTCAACACTGAAACACCCTCAACATACACGACTGGAACTCCCTCAACACTGAAACACCCTCAACATACACCACTGGAACACCCTCAACACTGAAACACCCTCAACATACACCACTGGAACAACCTCAACACTGAAACACCCTCAACATACACCACTGGAACAACCTCAACACTGAAACAACCTCAACATACACCACTGGAACAACCTCAACACTGAAACACCCTCAACACTGAAACAACCTCAACATACACCACTGGAACAACCTCAACACTGAAACACCCTCAACATACACCACTGGAACACCCTCAACACTGAAACACCCTCAACATACACCACTGGAACACCCTCAACACTGAAACACCCTCAACATACACCACTGGAACAACCTCAACATGCACCACTGGAACAACCTCAGCACTGAAACACCCTCAACATACACCACTGGAACACCCTCAACACTGAAACACCCTCAACATACACGACTGGAACTCCCTCAACACTGAAACACCCTCAACATACACCACTGGAACAACCTCAACACTGAAACAACCTCAACATACACCACTGGAACAACCTCAACACTGAAACACCCTCAACATACACCACTGGAACAACCTCAACACTGAAACACCCTCAACATACACCACTGGAACAACCTCAACATACACCACTGGAACTACCTCAACACTGAAACACCCTCAACATACACCACTGGAACAACCTCAACATACACCACTGGAACAACCTCAACATGCACCACTGGAACAACCTCAACACTGAAACACCCTCAACATACACCACTGGAACACCCTCAACACTGAAACACCCTCAACATACACCACTGGAACTACCTCAACACTGAAACACCCTCAACATACACCACTGGAACTACCTCAACACTGAAACACCCTCAACATACACCACTGGAACAACCTCAACATACACCACTGGAACAACCTCAACATGCACCACTGGAACAACCTCAGCACTGAAACACCCTCAACATACACCACTGGAACACCCTCAACACTGAAACACCCTCAACATACACGACTGGAACTCCCTCAACACTGAAACACCCTCAACATACACCACTGGAACAACCTCAACATACACCACTGGAACACCCTCAACACTGAAACACCCTCAACATACACCACTGGAACAACCTCAACACTGAAACACCCTCAACATACACCACTGGAACACCCTCAACACTGAAACACCCTCAACATACACCACTGGAACACCCTCAACACTGAAACACCCTCAACATACACCACTGGAACAACCTCAACATGCACCACTGGAACAACCTCAACACTGAAACACCCTCAACATACACCACTGGAACACCCTCAACACTGAAACACCCTCAACATACACCACTGGAACTACCTCAACACTGAAACACCCTCAACATACACCACTGGAACACCCTCAACACTGAAACACCCTCAACATACACCACTGGAACACCCTCAACACTGAAACACCCTCAACATACACCACTGGAACACCCTCAACACTGAAACACCCTCAACATACACCACTGGAACACCCTCAACACTGAAACACCCTCAACATACACCACTGGAACACCCTCAACACTGAAACACCCTCAACATACACCACTGGAACACCCTCAACACTGAAACACCCTCAACATACACCACTGGAACACCCTCAACACTGAAACACCCTCAACATACACCACTGGAACAACCTCAACATGCACCACTGGAACAACCTCAGCACTGAAACACCCTCAACATACACCACTGGAACACCCTCAACACTGAAACACCCTCAACATACACGACTGGAACTCCCTCAACACTGAAACACCCTCAACATACACCACTGGAACACCCTCAACATACACCACTGGAACTCCCTCAACATACACCACTGGAACACCCTCAACACTGAAACACCCTCAACATACACGACTGGAACTCCCTCAACACTGAAACACCCTCAACATACACCACTGGAACACCCTCAACATACACCACTGGAACACCCTCAACACTGAAACACCCTCAACATACACCACTGGAACAACCTCAACATACACCACTGGAGCTACCTCAACACTGATTTCAACAATTTCAACACTTTAATAACATCAACACTGCACCAACCTCACAATATAACAGTGGATTAACCTTAACACTGCAACAGCCTCACAATATAACAGTGGATTAACCTTAACACTGCAACAGCCTCACAATATAACAGTGGATTAACCTTAACACTGCAACAGCCTCACAATATAACAGTGGATTAACCTTAACACTGCAACAGCCTCACAATATAACAGTGGAACAACCTCACAATATAACAGTGGAACAACCTCACAATATAACAGTGGAACAACCTCACAATATAACAGTGGAACAACCTCACAATATAACAGTGAAACAACCTTAATACTGGCACAACCTCAATATCAGAACAACCCCAACACTGAACACTAAAACAATCTCAACACTAAGGCAACCTCCATATGCAACACTGAAACCGCTTAATACACAACACTGAAACAACCTCAACACTGGAAGAACCCTTAAAAATAAAACAACCTCAACCCTGAAAAAATTCAACTCACTTGAAGAACACCAAACAAAAGGGAAAAAACGAATTCTGACCAGATTTTCGCCGCAGATGAAAATGTTCAGCACGTTTAAACTCTTTAACCGCTATATGTTTTTTGTCAGACGTTCATCCGGGTCATAACCACGTACAGCCACATACGTGTTTGTGTGTGTGTGTGTGTGTGTGTACGGGGTGTCTACCTGGATTCTGTCCTCGGGCAGCTCCGTCTTCATGGCCAGCATCTCTCTGGCGTAAACGTCAGGGTAGTGCGCTTCGTTGAAGGCTTTCTCCAGCTCCTCCAGCTGATACGAGGTGAATATTGTTCTGTACCAAAACATAAACGGCGTTCAAACAGAAACATAGTACCATATGATACAGCCCCCCGAGCAGCTGATCGCCCCCCGGACACTGTGGAGAGCGCCGAGCGCTGCTAGAACTCGCGGTATCTGCTACATTTTCAACTGATTAAATGAACTGTAATGTAATTCAGCAAAGCTAACAGCTTAATCGCTTTACACAAATAAATAAATAAATAAATAAATAAATAAATAAATGCGATTCGGTCTAGTTTTTATTTATTCGCTTTTAAACTATTCGCTTAAACAAATCTGGCATACAATAAATAATGCTGAATTTTATTCATTCATTATATATATATATATATATATATATATATATATATATATATATATATATATATATATATATATATATATATATATATATATATATATAATGTAACCATACAGGATACTGATTGTGTGGATTAAAAAAAAGTTAATAAATAAATAATATATATATAAAGCGAGAGAGTAAATATGAGCCATGTAACCGTACAGGATACTGATTGTGTGGATTTAATAAATATTATATATATATATATATATATATATATATATATATATATATATATATATATATATATATATATATATATATATATATATATATTGAATGAAAGTAAAGACACTTAATAAAAAGAATGAAAAGGTCGGTTCACTACATGTAAATAAATACAAATAACATTGACCTCTCCTACCTCTAATAATGATCATAATTATTATCACAATAAATTATTATTAATGTAATTATTATTATTATTATTATTATTATTATTATTATTATTATTATTATTATTATTATTATTATTATTGTTGTGTTTTTTGTTGTTGTTGAATTTATTCTATAATTTATAAATTTATATAATAATAATTATATATAATATATATAATAATTTATATAAATCTAGTTCTGCGTCTACAGGTGGTCTTCATTTCCAGCTAGTTGAGTGTAAAACTCTTTAATAGAGTTTAATAGAGTTTCACACGTTTTGCGAATTCATCATCCAAACTGTCCACACGTGTTTATAGAAAACCTGAATATGGATCCTAAACCCTGAAGATCAGTGAAGATCAGTGTCTGTGCTGAGCTGTGGAGGGTCACCTGTGTCGTCTCTTCTTGCGCTTCTTGCTCTGACTCAGTGATGATTTGGAGATTTTTCTCTCACTGGAGGAAACATCCTCTGAATCTACAAACAGAAGAAGAGCAGCGTGTTGGTCATGGTGAGAGGAAGAAGAGCAGAAAGAGAGAGAGAGAGAGAGGGAGAGAGAGGAAGAGAGAGAAAGCGCAGCTTTTCTGCCTTATTAAACCCGTCAACACCCATCAGTTCAAATTCAGCACTCAGCATTTAGAACATATACAACACACAGAGAGAGAGATATGATCTCTACAGGACCGTAATAAAACACATACTTTATATTAAACTATAATAAACATTAATTAACTGTAATTCTACATTTATTATAATAATGTTATAATTAATATTATATTACAGTTATAATATTAGACTGGCAAGGATCGTTTTTATACGAGGAATAACTCCAATAATAAAAATATCTCCAATACTATTACTGCGAATAATAACAATAATAATAATAATCCCAAAATGCCTAAAGAAATTAGGAATTATTCTGTAATACAAACGTATTATACAAAATAAAAACATACATAATAATTACATTCTAAATTCTTATTATTAATAGTTTAAATTAATATGTATTAGTAGCTGCATTATTACATTTCCTGCGTTTATTCCTCTTCTTCTTATTATTATTAATATTATTGCTGGTGTTGTTATACACGCAGTCCCGATTAATATCCATTGCTTTAACATATAATATAATATAATATAATATAATATAATATAATATAATATAATATAATATAATATAATAATTATTGATTATTTCGATTGTTTTGATTATATTACTAAAAACAGAAATGGATGAGCTTTTCACTAAACAATTGTATACATCTAAATATAATAAACACATAAAATAACACTATAAAATACTTTTATTATTAATAGTAGGCTATTATAAATAATAGTGAACAATAATGCTAGCATCAACAGCAACAAATAATAATAAGTGTTCAATAGTAGGATTGTAAAGTGTTCAGGAGTGGGACTGTGAGGTGTTCAGTGATATGAGAGGTTTTCAGTTGTAGGTGTGTGAGATGTTCAGTGGAGTATATAGTGGCAGGAATGTGAGTGTTCAGTAGTAGGACTGTGAGGTGTTTAGTAGTGTGTGAGGTGTTCAGTAACTGGACTGTGAGATGTTCAGTGGTGTGTGTGAGGTGTAGTATGACTGTGAGATATTCAGTGGTAGGTGAGATATTCAGTGGTAGATGAGATGTTCAGTGGTGTGTGAGGTGTTTAGTAGTGGGACTGTGTAGTGTACAGTGGTATATGAAGTGTTCAGTAAGTAAACTGTGAGATGTTCAGTGGTGTATGAGATGTTCAGTAGTTGGACTGTGAGATGTTCAGTGGTGTGTGAGGTGTTCAGTAAGTAAACTGTGAGATGTTCAGCGGTGTGTGAGGTGTTCAGTAACTAAACTGTGAGATGTTCAGTGGTGTGTGAGGTGTCCAGTAGTGGGACTGTGTGGTGTACAGTGGTGTATGAGATGTTCAGTAACTAAACTGTGAGATGTTCAGTGGTGTGTGAGGTGTTCAGTAACTGAACTGTGAGATGTTCAGTGGTGTATGAGGTGTTCAGTAGTAGGACTGTGAGATGTTCAGTGGTGTATAAGGTGTTCAGTAGTTGGACTGTGAGATGTTCAGTGGTGTATGAGGTGTTCTGTAGTAGGACTGTGAGATGTTCAATGGTGTATGAGGTGTTCAGTAGTAGGACTGTGAGATGTTCAGTGGTGTATAAGGTGTTCAGTAGTTGGACTGTGAGATGTTCAGTGGTGTATGAGGTGTTCAGTAGTAGGACTGTGAGATGTTCAGTGTTCAGTAGTTGGACTGTGAGATGTTCAGTGGTGTACGAGGTGTTCAGTGGTAGGACTGTGAGATGTTCAGTGGTGTATAAGGTGTTCAGTAGTTGGACTGTGAGATGTTCAGTGGTGTATGAGGTGTTCAGTGGTAGGACTGTGAGATGTTCAGTGGTGTATGAGGTGTTCAGTGGTAGGACTGTGAGATGTTCAGTGGTGTATAAGGTGTTCAGTAGTTGGACTGTGAGATGTTCAGTGGTGTATGAGGTGTTCAGTAGTTGGACTGTGAGATGTTCAGTGGTGTATGAGGTGTTCAGTAGTTGGACTGTGAGATGTTCAGTGGTGTATGAGGTGTTCAGTGGTAGGACTGTGTGGTGTTCAGTGGTCTGTACCTGAGCTGGCGGACTGGCTGGTGTCCAGCTGCACCGCTGTTTTGCTGAGGGGCTGCAGGTGGACGCTCTGCGCGTCGGACAGAACCTCCAGGAAGGCCGGCTGGCTGTAGAAAGACGGAATGGCTCCAGGACCGAGTAATCCCACCCCGACCCCGACACCGACCCCCATACCTGCCACCGCAGCGGCGGGGCCCAGCATGGATCTGGCGGTCAGCAGGTGCGCGGCGGGGCTGGTGTCCAGCGCGGCGCGCGGAGCGCAGCATGGCTCTTTGTTGAGGCCCAAGATCTCCTGGATGCCGAAGCCCGTGCAGCGCGGCTGTGTGTGCGCGCTCAGGCTCTTGGCGCTCGCGCCGTTCGCTTTAGCACCGCTCTCCGCGAGCACGGCCCCTTCCTTCCCCGTCATACCGCTGTGAGAATACACACACACACACACACACTCCTACTCCGCTCCCCCGTGAGCACAGCAGACCCCCCAACACAGTGGAGCCCCCAACACAGCAGAGCCGAGCAGAGCTCTAATTCCCCTTTTATCCCAAACTCAGCAGCCAATCAGCAGCGAGCAAACCCGCTCAGCGTACACTCCATTTCATCAGCTTCAGCAAAACACACACACACACACACACACACACACACACACACACACACACAGCACTGAACAGCCAGAAATAACCTACACAGCCTTTACACAATTACAAAACACGTACCGATGATTTCGATTACTTATGATTAATACACTGTTTACAATTATTTAAAATAATAATAATAAATAATAATAAAATCTGGATATTTATTATTAATTCGATTGTTTTGATTATATTACTAAAGAAAAACAGAAACGAATGAGCTTTTCATTAAACAATTGTATACATGTAAATACAATAAACACATAAAAATAACAAAATATAAAATATTTTTCTATTACTATACTAAGTATAGTAATAATAATAATAATAATAATAATAGAGCATGTAATAATAATAATAATAATAATAATAATAATAATAGTAATAATACGTTATTGGTATTTATAATAATAATAATGCATTATTATTGTAATAAATTGCCTATTATTATTATTAGTATTATTATTATTAGTAGTAGTAGTAGTAGTATTAAATAAAATAATAAAAACGCTAGGTTTCATTTGAATGATTTTTACTAGTAGCAGCAACAACAGCAACTAATAATAATAATAGTAGTAATAATAATAATAATAATAATAATAATAATAATAATAATAATAATAATAATGTGTCACAAATGACGTCATTGTTTATTCCCATTTATTGTTAGGTTTAAAGAGCGCAGCTAATAACGAACTTCGTCATCATCCTAGTAGTGTGTCTCCTGTAAGGCAGTGAGTCAGTGGATGGTTTGTGCTGGTCTGTGAGGGGACTGGACAGCTGGACCCCCGGAGTCGGTGTGAGCTCTCACAGTTTCTCCTCATCCACTCGTACGCGATATAGACATCTCTGAGGGTCTACAGCAGAATAGAAGCTGAAACGGACCCCCAGATCGCAGTGACACACCCAGACACAGACAAAGATAAAAGTACCACAGCCCCCCATTCAGGGGCATTTATCAGAGCTCAGCAACGGATAAGAGAGTGAGAGCCCCGCGTGCTGGCTTTCATCTGGAGGACATCATCCACATACACTCGTTAACGCGTTCACGTGCTGCACTGAAGAGCAAACGCTGCTGGATTAATGACTTAAAGCGGAGCAGCTCTGACTCCGGACCCCTCGCCGGTCTCACTTGCGATTATTAAACCTATTAGCGCTGATAAGAAGCTTCAACCGCTCGAGATTAAACACCAACCCCCCCTAGTGAAAATAAAATAATAATAATAAATAAATAAATAATAATCAATAGGGCCAGTAAGGCTGTGATCTGAGCAGCCCACTGACGCGCTGCCGCTCCGGCACCTTGTTTTGATACAGTGGTCGTAATCACATCATCAGTTGGCTGGGATTGGGGATTTGGTTTAGCCCACTATTTGAGACAAATCAGCTTAATTTGTTGAAATTTACAACCAGAGCTGGCCGGATCTGGATATCACACTGACATTGAGTGAGGCGCGCTCAGATGGGCACGCGGAGACGACCCCGTTTAGGTGAGGGTCCATAGTGTTGAAGAATATCACAGAATATTATTAAATGTGGAGCAAAACGTGGGAACCAGGTCACAATAATCCAGATAATTAACTGGACCTCAGTTGATTATAAAAAACATATACCCCGTAATATAAAGCCCACCAAAAGAGCTTTGATCATGAAGAGGCTACTAGTCCTAGACCTTCACACACACACACACACACACACACACACACACACACACACACACTTGTTTGAGTCAAAATACATCCTAATTATATTTCATCTTTTAATACGCGTCCTAATCAGCTATTACTAAATTACGGTGGGATTTGATTCGTTTGGAGATAATTTGTGGCACAATTTGGACATCTGGACAGATAATTACTAGGAGATAATTTATGGAAATGAGCAGTGAGCCGTTGATGGAGAGTCTGAGAGAACAGTGATCTTATCAAAGTGCCATGTGCTGCTGAATAAATAAACGTTCACATGACAGCAGCGGAGCGAGCTGGAGCAGGGCTTTTTTTTAATCCACCCGTTTTCAGACAGCCCCGCCTCTCAATCCAGGATCAGACAAAGCCTGCCTTGACATGATTGGATAGCGTTTCGTTGTGCCAGAATGCTGCTACCTGATTGGCCTGTCGTTGTTACCTATGCAATCCACTGCTGGCGTTTCTACACTAGTGGGCGGGGCTTGTCGGAATATGGGTGGGGATTAAAAAAATCCCCAGCGAGGTAATCCTCAGGAGAGAGTGACTGATGCTTCTCCCTAAAAGCTAAACCTGCACCAGTCCAGGGTCTGCTGGTTATAACGGGGGTCTGGTGGTATCAATGCGCGCGGAGGGCGCTGTTTATTAGTAATAATGAGATGCACTGTAATCCTGTTTGAACTGGGAGTTTAGCAGCTTAAAGGAGGAAAAAAAGGCCAGAAAAGCCGCGTGATTTGTGACCGTATGGGACATTATTCAATTACCACGCCATGCTAATTCTTCACTGGCAGGAGTCCACCGCAATTAGGAGAGAAGACCATCCGCAGTCCTGAGCTTAGAGATGTAATGTAACCAAACGAACTGATCCGATACAAATATATATATATATATATATATATATATATATATATATATATATATATATATATATATATATATATATTAGATCCCATTCCCTACATTTACACTCCATTATCAGTACTTTCTACTCCTTACATTTACACTCCATTATCTGTACTTTCTACTCCTTACATTTACACTCCATTATCAGTACTTTCTACTCCTTACATTTACACTCCATTATCTGTACTTTCTACTCCTTACATTTACACTCCATTATCAGTACTTTCTACTTCTTACATTTACACTCCATTATCAGTACTTTCTACTCCTTACATTTACACTCCATTATCTGTACTTTCTACTCCTTACGTTTACACTCCATTATCAGTACTTTCTACTCCTTACATTTACACTCCATTATCAGTACTTTCTACTCCTTACATTTACACTCCATTATCAGTACTTCCTACTCCTTACATTTACACTCCATTATCAGTACTTTCTACTCTTTACATTTACACTCTATTATCAGTACTTTCTACTCCTTACATTTACACTCCATTATCAGTACTTTCTACTCCTTACATTTACACTCCATAATCAGTACTTTCTACTCCTTACATTTACACTCCATTATCAGTACTTTCTACTGCTTACATTTACACTCCATTATCTGTACTTTCTACTCCTTACATTTACACTCCATTATCAGTACTTTCTACTCCTTACATTTACACTCCATAATCAGTACTTTCTACTCCTTACATTTACACTCCGTTATCAGTACTTTCTACTCCTTACATTTACACTCCATTATCAGTACTTCCTACTTCTTACATTTTAAACATAGTCTCTTTCATTCATGTACATTTACATTCCAGTAAAGATTATTGATAACATGACTTTGAAGTTTGACTTCATTACAATACTTATAGACAACTAGTCATCATATCTTCTGCTCCATGAAACACATGTTAATGTTCAGTAGTAACAGATATGCTTCTTTAATATATTTACAATGTACTAAACTACATTCATGTTCAATGGGCGTATATGCGGCTGAAACAGGAAGCCTAGCGCATCCCAAATTTATTAACATTAACATTTTAGTATAACATTATAGTCATTATGGCTTTTAGAAGAATGGGGTTTTTGTGGAGGAGGGCTAGTGCACTATAGACCCCTGTGGTGCGGCCTAAGCTTTTGTTCTTAATGGCATTTTTTTATTACATTACTTTTACTTTTATACTTTAAGTAGTGAAAGCAGTACTTTTACACTTTTACTGGAGTAAAAAGCTTGAGTTGATACTTCAACTTCTATTTTTAAACCCTAGTATATATACTTCTACCTGAATGTGAATACATTTGACACCTATGTATCTAGATAGATAGATAGATAGATAGATAGATAGATAAATAGATAGATCTAGGACAACTATACTAATATGCTCTCTATATATACTGTAAGAGTCACACTGGGGGTATATCAGAAGTGGGGGTCACTGGTTTACTCCACATATATAACTACATATACACTCTGATTTAACATTTCTCTTCATTGGCTGACAGTGATCAGACTGAAACACTACCGACCCTCCTGATAACCCACCCAGACCACCCTGTTACCCAGCGAGTATAATATTTACAGCCACCAGTCAGCTTAGATGACGCGAATCAGTGTGTTTGAACGCTCCGAGAGCTTTTTATAAAAATACTGTTGCTTCTGTTTGAACTGAACAGCTAACAGAAAGAGCTGCAGCAGGACTTCTCTACATTCATGCATCAACGTACAAACTTAAAGAAGAAGAAGAAGAACTTAAAGAGGAATTTGGGCAGATTTTCTCAGAATATCTGTTCACACTGACCCACATTTCTCTACAGCGGTGGTGAAGGGAGCCACAGGACGTGTCCCAATATCAGACACAGGTAGATTTCTCCCACCCAAAAATTAAACCACAGAAAAGCAGAACCTGTTTAAAAGCACTTCATTATAAAAGCTCATTTTGGAAGCATTCACAATTCACGCTGTGTTTGTTGTTAGTAATGGGCTCTGGTTGTTCGGTGGTCTTTCACTTTGTTAAGGCTTGTGTTGAGATGCCTGTTCAGAAGTATACTGCAGTCAGCAGCTTCACTGAGCCGAACTCTCGCCTCGCTGGAGCGTCAGGTAGCTCACGCCAGCTTTACACGCAGGTCAGTGATGAGAGCAGTGAATAGCAGCGATAACTATTTATACTACAATAAAAACAACTTTAGTAGAATGTGTTGTTATGGTAACAGACTAAGAGGGTTTGGGTTAGCTAACGTTTATATTAACTTTAGTCAGAAAGCACTCTGACCCCAGACTGCAGACTGCTACTACACTACATACATAAAAAATAAAATATAATATATTAAATAAATAAATAAAAGGACACCATCATTAGAAGTGTTTTCAGTAGTGCAGTATGTAATGTTCCAGAGGGCGCTGTTTGGGACACAGCCTTACTGTCTAACATTAATGTTAGTCTTGTCTAGTCAGGAAACCTCAACATACATTTATTTATCATTTCATTTCAGCAATATACTCCAAAGAAATAATATATGTTTTTAGTTATATGTGTATATAATCCAGACATTATAGTTTTCTGAAACAGTAGCATGTAATGTGGAGTATCTAGTTTAGTTTGTAAAGTGATCTTTAATTGGATTTATCTAATAATAAACAGGTGTACAGATAATGTTGTATTTTTTTATTTATTAGTAATTTACTGTAATTCCACAAATGTTGTTCTACATTACTATACATACAGTGATTTACTACCTTACCTTCAGTGGACTCAGCTTATAGGTAATATTTAGTGGATAGGGTGGGCTTTGATTCATATTAGCAAATGTCCCCCCCAATGTCAAACCCGCTTCTACGCCCTTGGTCAATTTCATGATGAACAAAACAAAGGAAATTACCAATAATTATCATACACATATACATTGGTTACACTGAGTTCCAGTAAAAGTAAACGTTTATATGTTTTCTTCTCCTGGAGCTACAGTGGGGTTTCGTTTCTAGCTGCGATATGTACTATGCGGTTTGTATGTAATGTTGATAATAATTAAAAAGTATTTTGTTGGAAAAAACAGTTAAATTTTTCATATAATGCACTTTACAAACTCCACTATGAATATGTTTTAAAACTTACGTTTCCATCCAGCAGCTTATTGTAAGACTATCGTTAGTCTCAGGATCAACCCGTGCATTCTGTTTCATGATATTTGCTGTAATTAAGCTTTTAGAGGCATTAAACTCCTCAGACATCTGGTTCCTATCACCACCACTGTGAAAATTCTAGAGAAGTTTCTCTAGAGAGACACTTTAACTCCAAACCATTGTAACTGACTTTGTGTACATTGCTACTATTTAATTAAGTGAAAATTCTATATAAAAAATTGGTAGACTTATCTTTTAGGTTCGTTAGAATCTATGCTTTTCGTTTTAAAACATTCTTGGTCTAAAATAAAATGATGAAGCGCTGTGACCAATCACAGAACAGTACAGCCAACGTCACGAATGTTAAATAAAATTAAATTAAATTAAACAGAAAAAGGAATTATTATCTAAACCACTAAATTGTACCTGAGTGAAGTGGATGACTTAAGTAGATCTATTATGATCTGAAATATATATAGCAGCATAGGTTATTTTACTAGGGAATCCCACTTCTGACACCAAATGTAGCATCTTGGCCTCTCCTGTATCTCCGTTTCATCAAGATGCTACAAGATGCTTCATCAAGATGCACCGTGTGCTGTCCGCACTGCACTTGACCCACAGCCACTGCTCATCCTCATGGATGGTTCACACTTTTGCACCAGTAATGCTGGGTCACTCACTGAAGCTCACCCACACTTCCCTTTTCTCTTTTGCAGATTCATCTTTCACCAGCTATTCTTTCACTGCCACCAAGCTTCGCCATCCCATCTTCAGCATCAGGCCAAGCCATGAAGTTCCCTTCATGATCTTCCAATGAGCTCAGCTTTCTTGGCCATTCATCAAGTTCTCTGAAATGCCTTTCCATTCCTTGCTGCATGGGGGCACTACCCCACTTCTGACACCAAATGTATGGTCTAGGCTGCATGTCTTTTCTGTTGCCATCTTTAAAAGAGCACTTCATGTGACAGAAATCATGTTTCCTTCTTCACCAAGATGCTCCAATATACCTTTATCTAAAACAATAACATATTGGGTGTGTCTCAAAATCTAGTGAGCTCCTACATAGGCAGCATTTTACGTCATAGTATGCGCTCCCAACATGTAGACTGTCCCAATTCTTACATACCTTAAACATACTGTCTACTGAGAAACCTTATTTAGACCTGATTTTAAAGAAGCATCGAACGCTTCCTCAGCCACTAAGACAATCCCATGATGCAACACAGGCTAATCTACGAGCAGTGAAGTGGTTTTAAAATGTGAGTTATTTTGATTTTCTCTGGAGTTTTAATGTGTTTCTGGTCATATAATCACACAAAACAGTATTTTATTATCAACTCTGTAACGAGTCCTTCACCATTTACACTTTTATACTCCAGACATTAGCATTTATGTTTTGGATGCCAGCCGGTAGCTTAGCAACTAGATAAACCACCGGTGGCGTGCTGCAGTGGGCGGGAACAAGCCGTGACGCAGTCTCTCTCTAACTAGAGCGTCTCAGTAATCTGTTTTATGAGGAGAGATGAGGAGAGAACGCTGCTACTTACACAGCTGCTACCTAGACAGCCTACTTACACACTCACTAGGATTAGAGACAGACACGTTAATACCTGTTTCTAGCCCTCAACATTCAAAAACAAACTCATGCTTGGAGATGTTTGGTCCAGAGCTGCTGCTGAATCTAAATCCAACCACAGTAATATTTTTTGTATTGTAATATTTCAACAAAACAATGTTAATCATAATAATATATCGTTGCCATCCTTACAACTTTCAATGTAAGTCAATTGAACCAGGAAATTTTTTCAATTTATTTTGGAGCATTTTTGGCCCATTAACTATGACATTTTCACACAATGTAAACAGCTGCTGTGTTCAAGCAATGTAGAAAAACAAAAATCAACAAAAAGGGAGACACGTTTTTCTTTGGACAACTATGATACATAACCCTGGGAAACAGTCTATGCAGATACATAAAATCATATAGATACAACCACATATCAATAAACCTCAGTAAAGCAAGCACAACAAACATGAAGCTTGAGGTTAATGCGTCCTCGCCACCACAGAGCTACTGAAAGAAAACAACTTTTCTCTCAGGAAGCTTGTTCTTCTGGCTCGTAGATTTCCTATCAAGCACTTTAGTTTTCATGCCGCTGATGAAGAGGGAGCAAAATATTACTCCTGCAATTACATGGGCACCAGTTGAAACTAATTAGAAGCCATTAAGTGGAAATTTCATTACGGTTAATGAAGAAATCAATGTTATCATGATATGCTAATGACGCCTCAGCCAGTCGAGATAAACCCATCTATTCACTCAACCCTGGAGCAGCCTGGCAATTACACACGGCTTCCTGCCCTCCCTCACCTAACCACTTCTGTCCTAATCTGTGCAGCCCTTTGTTGTTTATTGTGTACGGGGGGAAAAATACGCCACTCTCCGTCTACAGCTTTTAATAAACCATCTACATGCGAAAACGCCTGCCTCCTGATTTACATGCACACCAGCACGGACTAATAAGGCTGTGAGGAGGATTTAGTTCAGTCATTCGTGTAGATGGGTGGGGGGGGGCTATCAAAGACTGGAAGATCTGATGGTCTGCAGATTAAAAGGCAAACCAGCTGTTGCAAAATTTGTTTGTTATTTTCCCCCAGAATGTTCTGTCTGGCTCTGGAGAACTCACAGAGCTGCAGCAGAACCTCTTTAGGTCACTTGCTATTTCTGATTAATATTTTTTGGGCCAAGATTTGGTGAAACTGAAATAATTCACTACCCAGCATCCACACACGAAGCTACATAGACAGACCAAAATGGCCTTTTCCACCAAATACAGATGCAGACTTTGACTGCTCCAAAAAAGCCCAACAATAACAGGGTAGCGCAATGCATACCAATCAAGGCCTTGACTTATTTGGAGGAGCTTGACGGCTATTTTTCTTTCCGAGCAGGAGGAGAACTTTCACCGCCGAGGAAGGTCACTACAAGGTAATGAGCTTGAGATGGGCTGTGGTAGGGACACTGCCAACCCCTACGCAGATTGCCGGAGCTTGATCTTCTCATGTCTGGCAATCTAAATGAAAGATCACTGGGGCCTCCTAAGCCATTTGTCTGCATTTGCCATGTAGGCCTATTAGAAGTGATGAATAGTTTTTAATGTCGTATTTAGTACTTCCACACTCTGATCACACCCGGAGACGGTGCGGAACGAGGCTTTGGATAGATTCAGCGTGCTCATTCTTTATTTAAAAAGATATTTCTCGTTCTCTCACATTAAGGGGAAGCTTTAAATTGCTTGGAGGGCAGAGCTCCATGCCCAAAGCCTGCCCTGTGGAGGTTGGCGTAGTGCTGAAACATTGCAGACAGAAGTCCTGCCCAAGAACAGCAAACATCTTGTGCTGAGTCTGTGAAAAAAAAAATAAAAAAATAAAAAAATCAAACACTCAGTGAAGAGCACCCCCCACAACCCCGTTACCTCCCCCCGCCCTTGTGTGCTGCCAAGGGTGTGATGACCCCTGAAGCAGAGTGAGTTTGCTAGCTCCAGTTTTCTCATGGTGCTCCCACAATGGCGTGTTTGGAAGCTGCCTGCCGGCATTGCTTAATTAGGCGAGGAGTTGATTAATTTGCACTAATTGACAGCTAATTAAAGGCCTGAGGGCACATTGGATTGACGTTTGTCAGGGCACCGAGGCCCGCTGAGGTCAGGGCAGCAGGTTGTTTGTGTCGACGCCGGGACTTCTGGTTTTTCCCCCTCCAGGAGACGGCCCCTCTGCGGGGAATGATCCCCTTCTTAAGGAGGATGTCTGGACGAGACCCTGTTGATAGTCGGACACTGGTGTCGGGGGCCATTATGCGAATGTCAAGACACTTGGCATGGTGTCAGATTGCTGACTGGTCGATTCATGCTGCTCACTGTATGACAATCAGTTAGGTAATCAAAATCAACAAGTGTGACCATCACAATCAACAAGTCCAAATATCCTATATATAGTTTTTTTTTAATTAGTGGCAAATAAAAAATAGATAAATATATAATAGCTCAAAAGTTTGGGATCACAGTGAAATGTTCTTATTTTCAATGGAGTATCTTCTTCCTTAACACAACAATGGACTGACGGGTCTCTAAAGAAAGTTGTTTCTTTCTGGTCATTGTGAGTCGGTCAGCAAGTCATCAACTGCTGATGCTTCAGATACTAAACTAACCTAGAATGTTGTTTCCTTTTATACTCACTTATTAGTAGAATGTTTTTCAGCTGTGCATCACAATTGAGCAAGAGTGTCCTAACAACCAATTAGTCCAATAACATCCTTAACTTGGATTGGTGGTCGTACCAGGAGATTTAGACAGAGGACCGAGAATTGCAAAATAAGCCTCTATACAAAAATAGGCTTTAATACAAACATTTTTATTCTTTAAAAATCATCTGATACACTTACATTAATAGTGAAATGGACAATATTGTTTGTGAAGTGCATGAAATTAAATTCGAAAGTGATCCTAAACTTCTGAGCGGTAGTGTAGTCCCAAGAAAAACCTGTATCTCTATTTATGTCTATTTAGAATGGAATTGCTCCAA
Organism: Megaleporinus macrocephalus; assembly: GCA_021613375.1. Classification (NCBI taxonomy): domain Eukaryota; kingdom Metazoa; phylum Chordata; class Actinopteri; order Characiformes; family Anostomidae; genus Megaleporinus; species Megaleporinus macrocephalus. Next base: position 48,086,115 of record CM038712.1, on the reverse strand, counting down.
AATAGCTTGGAGAAAGATTCAATTTCATTGATTTTTATTAAAAGTAAAGAAGCTTTTAGTTCTCTTCTATGAAGTTGCCATTTTGGGGAAACTTGTTTTTCCTTGGAAAGCGACAATATGAAGAAAAGCCAGCACCTCAAGTGCCAAGCCATTAAAGAAATCCATTTAATGCTTATTCAAGCCTTCTTCAATCAGGGCTGACAGTAGAGCTGAGCAATACAGCCCAGTGGTAGTATCTTGACCATTCAAGAAGTTTTCAAAGTATGACGACGTTTATAATAAACTAAAAGAAATCTACTCTGCATTGAGTTTGCATTGATTGCCCTCAACTCAAAGCAAACTACTGACATTCATTTATGTTTACTTGGACGGCAGACCAGTGAGACTGAAATAGAAGCACTGGAAAGTTGGTCGCAGTGGCCTCCATGGTCCGTGTGAATCAGAAAGACAATTAGGGGCTTATTAGGGAGGGGAGAGGCGCGCTGCTTCAAGCTGGAGGGAGCGGGAGCGAACGCACCCCAACCATGGCCGAAGCCTCTTCGACATCTCCAGCCGAGAACAGTCCTGGCCATTGTCTCACCTAATTACACTCGCCGGAGCGTTCTTTGTTTCCCGTTCAGCATGCCTGTCTGATTCTCTTTTCCCCCGGACCACTCGCTCCAATGTCCCTGGAAGTGTGCTAATTAGAGAAGAAATGGCCCTAGTAATTATGTCAACTCTCGTTAACGGGGATGACAATGAGCAATATTATTTTTATGCAATGTTTTGTGTTGGGGGGCCTCGGAACTTCCAATTCCCATTAAAAAGGAGAAATGGCCTAGCACTGGTGTGGAAGCCCACTCATGTCAGAGCCTCTTACGTGCCCAGACTTAAAGAGGGATGCTAATGAGTCCAGTCTATGGAGTGGCACAAGCATGAAGTTATTGCCCTAATTAAAAAGTTTTGACGGTGACGCATGAACTGCCACTCTTTTTTTTTTTAAAGCTACTTTTAGGGTGCCCCACTGGAAGCCCAATGGGAACCAAACTTCTACTTCTTGCTGCAGTTGCTGATTAAAAAGTTTTATAATTTTATAAAGACATCTCAGCAAACAACATCAAAACTTGAAAAGCTTTTATTTTATTCAACAACGGGTGTTAAATTGAAAAAAGAATGCTGGGAAAGAAAATTAGAGTGAATAAATATTGAACAGGCATTAACAATTAACTGGAATTAAGCTACTTGCTCTAGAGCAAAAGAATAATTAAAAAAAACTGTTTTACACATTTTCTATGTACAGAGAGCTTGCATTGTCTTAGCAATGTACTGTTTGACTCAACGTCAGTTAGTATGTTACAGATTATTTGGCTGTTGTTCTGCTATACACGTTTCTGTATAACAGTCCCTCCGTCTTCATTTCTTGGGTCTCCCCAAGATGTTGAGGAATTTCCCCCTCGTCATTTCTCTGGCTGAGAGAGAGAGAGAGAGAGAGAGAGAGAGAGAGAGAGAGAGAGAGAGAGAGAGAGAGAGAGAGAGAGAGAGAGAGATGTGAGCATCAAAGTCAGGGCATCAGGTATTTGACCTGAAAAACAGATTTGGTTATCTCTTCCTTCCTAATCTGTGGACTCCTCATTAGAAGGATCTCTTGAGCTGGCAGTTCTTGATGGAGATATCAACGATGCGTGAGCAGGGCCGTGGGACCCGGAGACGACTCATCCAGGTGCATTGTTCTGTGTAATAACAGATTTAGATGCTGTGCACATCCACTCTACGTGAGTAGTCTCTGCTTTTAGAATGCTTTAGGACTAACTGTAGCTTTCTCTACTGCACATTACCTAACACAGGTGTTCTGAGCATGGGGGCTGCTGAACTAGAGCCGCTAATAAGAGTAAATCTAAAGACCACTGAGGGAGTAGTAAATAGCACCACTGTTGGTTTGCATCATTGAGAAGTGGCATGGCTAGCTCAAGTCCTCTTATATACTCGCTCCAATTGGCGCAGTACAAGTTTCAACCAACCTCGAAAAAGAACCTCGAAAGTCAGTGTTTTTGGCTGCTTTGTTTTTAACTTGCTTTTATATATTTAGGTCAATAACATGATTCAATGGATGCATTTTGTGGACCCAAGACCCAAGTTGGGACTTGCGTACATCAGAATCAGGTAAAACAGGGTCTTTAATAGGGCAAATCCAGAAACCAGGAGAGTAAATGAGAACAGACAGGGTCAAAAACGATCTGCATACTATATATATTAGAGGGAAAATCCAAAATCCAAAAACGGAGAACAGGAAAAAACAGGTCGATAACCGGAAGGCAAAAGATGATACGCTCAGAGTTGCAAATTACAAAACAAGTACAAAACCCTTACAGAGAGCGGAGGCAACAAAACAGTTTATATACACACAGGTTAATGAAGAACAGGTGCGTTAGTATTCTGGAGACTGAGATCTGTTGGAAGCTGACGGATGCCTGATGGTGATGTCATCCGCCGGTGGCCTCTAAGAACCATAGTCTAAACTCAAAACGACACTGGCACACCATATAACAACTGGTACAAATTTAGTTTCCTTTGTTTGAAACCTTTATCATCAATCATATGTTGCAGAATGGGACATTTCAAAACTCAATAATTCTAATTATTTAACTATTATTTTTTTTTATGTAGCATGACCGACAACAAAGGACATTTATTCTGACATGGTTTTAGGAAGTGACCTTCTTGCTGCAATGCCACGGTCCAAAGTCCTTTCATTAATAATAAAAAAAATGAGCTGGTTCAGATTATCAAATCAGGTGGTCAAGTATGAAAACTAGTTTTTAAATGTTTAAAATATATAATGTGTTGTGGATGGTGAAATAATGAGCCTGTTTAAAGGAACAATACGTGAGATTTCTAGCTTAAAAATTCCAAAATTAACTAAAATCATCAACAGACGGTGTGCCAAAGACATCCATGTATTGTGTCGCCAAGATAGCTATTGAATTTAGCATGCTAATCATACTAACAGCCTTGGCCCTTGCTGTGCTGATCGTGAGTCACTGTAGTGTCGGGTGGAATCAGTTCAACAAGAGAGGATGAAGAAGCAGCACTGCTGCCCCTACAGCGTTTTCCAATCTATTGTCAATCATATTGAAGTCTTGCTTCCAGTTACATTATTTAAAGGATAGAGAACCAGTGAAAGCTAAAGCCTGTTGCAGGCAAACATTATAAGGACCACCGTCGCCCACTCTCAGCAAGTTTAGCATTGCTTTCCACCGCTGGAGACACTCTTGGTGAGTAAAGGCATGAAGTTTGGGCTGAACTGGTAAGTATGAGTTAGTAAGAAGGATGGAGTATGAATATTCTCTGATCTCTTCAGCTGTGATATCTGTGGCTGTGACATCAATGGAGATCAAACTCATGATCTCCTGATGACGGGTTCAATAACTGGGCCACTTGGAAGGGATCAAAGATTAAAGCAAAGGTGTCAAAAGTATTCATTACTCAGGTAGAAGTATTTATACTAGGGTTTAAAAACACTTCTGTGGAAGTTGAAGTATCAGCTCAAGCTTTTTACTCCAGTAAGAGTGTAAAAGTACTGCTTTCAGAACTACTTAAAGTATAAAAGTAAAAGTAATGTAAGGAAAAAAAAAATGCCATTAAGAACAAAAGCATAGGCCTCACCACAGGGGTCTATAGTGCACTAGCCCACCTCCCCAAAACCCCCATTCTTCTAAAAGCCATAATGACTATAATGTTATATTAAAATGTTAATGTTGATAAATTTGGGATGCGCTAGGCTTCCTGTTTCAGCTCATATACACCCATTAAACATGAATGTAGTTTAGTACAATGTAAATATATTAAAGAAGCATATCTGTTACTACTGAACATTAACATGTGTTTCATGGAGCAGAAGATATGATGACTAGTTGTCTATAAGTATTGTAATGAAGTCAAACTTTAAAGACATGTTATCAATAATCTTTACTGGAATGTAAATGTACATGAATGAAAACAAGCTGAAATGAAATAGGAGTAACAGAGACTATGTTTAAAATGTAAGGAGTAGAAAGTACTGATAATGTAGTGTAAATGTAAAGAGTAGAAAGTACTGATAATGGAGTGTAAACGTAAGGAGTAGAAAGTACAGATAATGGAGTGTAAACGTAAGGAGTAGAAAGTACTGATGATGGAGTGTAAACGTAAGGAGTAGAAAGTACTGATAATGGAGTGTAAACGTAAGGAGTAGAAAGTACTGATAATGGAGTGTAAACGTAAGGAGTAGAAAGTACAGATAATGGAGTGTAAACGTAAGGAGTAGAAAGTACTGATAATGGAGTGTAAACGTAAGGAGTAGAAAGTACAGATAATGGAGTGTAAACGTAAGGAGTAGAAAGTACAGATAATGGAGTGTAAACGTAAGGAGTAGAAAGTACTGATGATGGAGTGTAAACGTAAGGAGTAGAAAGTACTGATAATGGAGTGTAAACGTAAGGAGTAGAAAGTACAGATAATGGAGTGTAAACGTAAGGAGTAGAAAGTACTGATAATGGAGTGTAAACGTAAGGAGTAGAAAGTACAGATAATGGAGTGTAAACGTAAGGAGTAGAAAGTACTGATAATGGAGTGTAAACGTAAGGAGTAGAAAGTACAGATAATGTAGTGTAAATGTAAGGAGTAGAAAGTACTGATAATGGAGTGTAAACGTAAGGAGTAGAAAGTACTGATAATGGAGTGTAAACGTAAGGAGTAGAAAGTACAGATAATGTAGTGTAAATGTAAGGAGTAGAAAGTACTGATAATGGAGTGTAAACGTAAGGAGTAGAAAGTACTGATAATGGAGTGTAAACGTAAGGAGTAGAAAGTACTGATAATGGAGTGTAAACGTAAGGAGTAGAAAGTACTGATAATGGAGTGTAAACGTAAGGAGTAGAAAGTACTGATAATGGAGTGTAAACGTAAGGAGTAGAAAGTACTGATGATGGAGTGTAAACGTAAGGAGTAGAAAGTACTGATAATGGAGTGTAAATGTAAGGAGTAGAAAGTACTAATAATGGAGTGTAAATGTAAGGAGTAGAAAGTACTGATAATGGAGTGTAAATGTAAGGAGTAGAAAGTACTAATAATGGAGTGTAAATGTAAGGAGTAGAAAGTACTGATAATGGAATGTACATGTAAGGAGTAGAAAGTACTGATAATGGAGTGTAAACGTAAGGAGTAGAAAGTACTGATAATGGAATGTAAATGTAAGGAGTAGAAAGTACAGATAATGGAGTGCAAATGTAAGGAGTAGAAGTAAAAAGTCAGCTGAAAAATAATTACTCCAGTAAAGTATAAATAACAAAAAGTTCTACTTAAGTAAGGAAACAAAGTATTTGCACTTCGTTACTGGACAAGTTCTCTTTATGAGTTGTGGAACTGACAGGAGACACTGACACTTGACTTGAGCTTTCATTTCAAATTTTAGGATGACTAATGTACCAAAAATGGAATTCCAGCTGTGCACAGTGGTCCATTCATGACGACCCATGTTCGCTGTCGTTGTAATGTAATCAGCGCTGACTGACTGACTGACTGACAAGCTGCAGAGGAAGCAATGCACATTAAAGTAGGGTTGATGGTAGGTAAGAGTTTTGTGGAGCAGGAGGAGAATCAATCGGAGTGCAATGAAAGGGTGAGCCAGCAAGAGAGTGGCTAAAGGAACAGTGCGCTGGATTGTAATTTAGATGAGCCGTCCTGCGTGGAATAATAATGCGGACACTTAGCGCCAGTGGCTTCACCTTGAGGTGTCCATCATTGGGTTAAACATGATGGTAATTGGATTCTGACTGATTAACTTTGCTTGGTGCTGTCTCTTCAAATAACACAAAACTAAATAATCAGAGAAGCAGGGCCGGTCAGGCAGGATTCGAGGCAGGAATGAAACCATCAAAATAAGGAGGACTAAAAGGAATTAAGTTGACCTGCAATTACCTCTTAAGAGGAAAAGGCTATGTTTATATAAGTGAAATGTGGCCGGGGAAACTGTAGCACGGCCACGGGTTGCCAAATAGCCGCAGATCTGCACGACTAATGTCGTTAATGCATGTTGATTTGTGAAACTGAACAGTGGTGACAATCAGTGTGTAAAGTCAATGCATAATAAACAGTGTACCGAGAACCGAAATGATATGACACAAAGGAGGGGCCATCTATACCTTATGAAGTGAACCTTAAACATTAATGTACTAATAAACAGGATGCAGGGATACACATCATATTAAGCTGGATGTGCTTAAAATTTTAAGCAGTTTATATACACACACCAAATTATTTTGTTGGTCAAACAACTTGGACAACTACTTTATTATTCTTTTTTCAAACCTGTAACAGTATTTAACATTAACGTTAATGTGGGCTGTCTAGCCTGTAGTCTTGATGTAGCCTTTAATAGCATAGTAGCCCTGCCCTGGGGTGCACCTCCATGGGTCATTTGTATCACTGACACATACACACCACAGGTTTATCTATACACTGTTTAGTTTGGTTTTAAAGTCTTTTTCACAAAGATATTAGATATTTAGTTCAGTTGTTTAACATGGGCCTTTCACTTTATAATAGTGTATATAGTATAATAGTATATAGAGTAAGTAAACAAAAATAAACATTCAATATTCAATAAGTAATTCAAGCTGAGTATGTTTATTTGTGACAAACATTTTACCAAAATAAAATATTTAATAAATGCAATTATACAATTACATTTATTACATATTTTTTATTTGGTAAAATATATTTATGTTTGTTATTTTATTTAAATTATCATGCCATTACTGGTTTGAACTGTGAGAAGGGAGCAAGTGCTGACTCTCAGTTCTTCATAAAGTTAAGCCATAATGACTATAATGTTATATTAAAATGTTAATGTTGATAAATTTGGGATGCGCTAGACTTCCTGTTTCAGCTCATATACACCCATTAAACATGAATGTAGTTTAATACAATGTAAATATATTAAAGAAGTATATCTGTTACTACTGAACATTAACATGTGTTTCATGGAGCAGAAGATATGATGACTAGTTGTCTATAAGTATTATAATGAAGTCAAACTTCAAAGACATGTTATCAATAATCTTTACTGGAATGTAAATGTACATGAATGTAAACAAGCTGTAATGAAATAGGAGTAACGAGACTATGTTTAATGTAAGGAGTAGAAAGTACTGATAATGGAGTGTAAATGTAAGGAGTAGAAAGTACTGATAATGGATGGAAATGTAAGGAGTAGAAAGTACTGATAATGGAGTGTAAATGTAAGGAGTAGAGAGTACTGATAATGGAGTGTAAATGTAAGGAGTATAAAGTACTGATAATGTAGTGTAAATGTAAGGAGTATAAAGTACTGATAATGTAGTGTAAATGTAAAAAGTAGAAAGTACTGATAATGAAGTGTAAATGTAAGGAGTAGAAAGTATTGATATTGGAGTGTAAATGTAAGGAGTAGAAAGTACTGATAATGGAGTGTAAATGTAAGGAGTAGAAAGTACTGATAATGGAGTGTAAATGTAAGGAGTAGAAAGTACTGATAATGGAGTGTAAATGTAAGGAGTAGAAAGTACTGATAATGGAGTGTAAATGTAAGGAGTAGAAAGTACTGATAATGGAGTGTAAATGTAAGGAGTAGAAAGTACAGATAATGGAGTGTAAATGTAAGGAGTAGAAAGTACTGATAATGGAGTGTAAATGTAAGGAGTAGAAAGTACTGATAATGGAGTGTAAATGTAAGGAGTAGAAAGTACTGATAATGGAGTGTAAATGTAAGACATTTGATGATGATGATCATGCTGGTACTGGTTTAAACTGTCTACCAGTTCATCATGTGAGGTAATAGAAGGGAGCAGGTGATGATTCTCAGTTCTTGATAAAGTTAATAGTTTCTTCGTGTCTGTTTGTTTGTATAAATAAAAAATGTCACTGAATTTCAGTGTTTTATTGACATTTCTTTCCAATCCTGATGGTCCTCAACTGCAGCAATATTGTCAACCAACCAATATATTGGCTGGGCCCTATTGACAATATGCTACCAATGAATCAATACACACTGAGTGTTCCTTCCATATCAGTAAGTGAAGATCTTACATGACACCATTTTTGGAACACTGACAAAAACACTATATACACAATATTTTTATTAGAGATGGAAGGATTGATCGGCTATGTATTGGTATCGGATGATTTTTAATCAAAATATGTGATCGTCCGATATTTCTCCAGGAATTGCAGGCAGCCAGCTCCCTGCAATTCCTATCTGAACCACTAGGTGGAAATATATACTGTTTCAGTTTCAACAGACTGACTAAAGCAGCGTCGCATGTCGTCCATCTGGCAGTGTGTTACCGTATGTGACTCAGACTCATCCAAGGCGTTTTTAAAATTAGTAAAATCAGCATCTCTCGTGGGAATCAAAGCATTTAACACTAATAATCTGACACAGCACTGCACACAGCTGAATACAGTGAGTATCAGCAAACAGCAGAGCTAGAACACACAGCTAGTACAAAACAAACAACTCAGAACACCATACAGACCAGATCTGACCGGTACAAACAGAACAGCAGCAACAATTCAATATTCTACATTTAATGATTACAGATTTAGTTTAAAATAACAGAGTCTGAGTTTAATGACTGCAGTTTTTACTGTATTTATTTAATTATCTTTTTTAAAATTAATTTTTTATCTTTTTATCTTTTTTAAATTAAGGGTCTAAATTTAATGATTGCAGTATTGGAGATATTTGTTTGAGGTACTTTGTTTATTTACTGATAATTTTGTTTAAAATATGATGCTGTTTCATATGAGCTCATTAAAAATGGTAATAAACCAGTTTAGATCATGTTTCATGACTTTCTTGCGCTAATAACTACATGTAGCCCTGCCGTGGCATATAGCCCCGCCCTCTATTAGTATCGGTTATCAGCTGATCGCGCTGAAAGGTGATCAGCAATTGGAATCGGCCTGAAAAACGCTGATCGGTCCATCTCTAATTTTTGTCTTAAACACATCCAAGAAACAAGACACATAATTAACTACAACTGTACGTTTAGTTCTTCGCTTTAACTGAATAAGCAATTTCATTTCAAGACTAACTTTCATTTAAAACAATTCATGCAAATCTAATGAATAAAAGGCTGGACTGGGTCTATTAAGGAATCTAAGGATATTAATAAAACAAAATAAAACAAGTCCATCACTGTTTTCACACAGGAGAAAGTGTAACTAATCAATTTCCATCACAGAGCAATTCCGTTTAGTTGAGATTAGGCATTTCGGCACTTTCCACAAGTGAGTGTGCATCTTAATCCCCATTTTGTGTCCATGATAGTCCTGCTAACAGCTTGTTAAATGGACCAGTGGTTTCTGGAGGGGTCTACAAATAGAGGAAGGGCCCCCATCATAGCTGAACTAACAATCTCTTCCCTGGCTCTTTAGTACCCTTCCAATCTCTTGCTCATTTTCTGTCCAAAACAATACGGGAGCCTGTCTGGCTCAGCTTTCTCCCTCGAGACCTCGCCACAAGAGAGCACCCCTCTGATCCACTCATTAATTAGATTTCCATTTATCCTCCAGTCCCTTCAGAGCAGAAGGGAAATGATTTGCATTGAGTGGGTTAGATTAAAAGAGGGATGAAGACGGTCCGGCAAGCTAGCCTCCCTCTTTTCCCTTTGGCGCGCACCCATACGCAGCGGCGTACACACACGCTCAGGACAAGGGAGATCAATACTGATTAGCAGGAGTTAGAGATTTGTTTAGTTGATTAGAAAGGTCAATTACTAATTCTGTACTTAGTTAATCAGCAACTTGTCTCCTTTGACGAACATGGTAAATGACGTGTTGCGGATTCAGAAACTCATATTGCCGCCTCGATGCTGCGTAAGAGCCAAGCAATAGTAATCTTAAGATCTAAGCAGCCTAAACAAAGCTGTAGCTAAACTTTTTACTAAATTAACAACTTAATTTTAATTATGGAGTGATAACATTACAGGAGTTACTCAAGCAAGCAATGTCAACAATGAATGCTGGTGACCTGCGACTGAATTAGCTCTGTTTTATTAGTCAGTTCCTTAGAGAAATTTAAAAACTGTGATTACTAGAGATGAAAGGATCGATCGGCTATGTATCGGTATTGGCCGATTTTTAACTAAAATATTTGATTGGCCGATATTTCTCCAATTAGCCGATCCCGAGAGCCAACCGATGGCGTAAAACTAAACTGATTACAGAGAGGGTGATCAAATATGATGGCAACTAGGGTCTAACACGGTTGATAACATTGAAAAAACTAATTTGGAACAATGTACTGAAATTTTAACTGTATCGATGTTAAGCCCCTTGTTCTGTTCCAGGGTTGGGGGGGAAAAACAAAAAACTAACATAGCATTTTTTTGTCGTGATACATATTGAGATATAAAAAAAACAGGAATTTTTTACCGAATGACTTGAATAGCTCTATTTGGGAAGAATAAATAATTCTAGAATTATTAATTTATTTGTGGTGATTTTGTAGAGGAGTGCATTTAAATTGTAAATTGAAATATTAATCAAAATCCAAAACTCTGAAGACCTCTATCCTTTCTTTAACTCCACTGCTATACAATTAGTTTCAAAGCAGCAAACACAAAGTGGTGAGAAAAGTAGAGTGGAGTCTAGACTCTGACATCTGCTCACTTCACCTTTCATTTGCTCCATTTAGGACTGAATTTAGGACAGAATCTATTACAGAACAACACATACTAACTCGATATTCTTATTCATATATAATAATAATATCTAAAACTATCTTTCTATTGTTTATAGGCAACCATGACATTTAACACTCTAATCTGATACGACGCACAGCTAGCACAAAACAAATAACCCAGAACACCATACAGACCAGATCTGACCGGTACGAACAGAACAGCAGCAACAATTCAATATTCTACATTTAATGATTACAGATTTAGTTTAAAATAACAGAGTCTGTGTTTAATGGCTGCAGTTTTTACTGTATTTATTTAATTAGCTTTTTTCGTTTTTAATTAAGGGGTGTAAATTTAATGATTTTGGGGATATTTGTTTGATTTACTTCATTAATTTACTGCTAATTTGATTTTTTTTAAATGCTGTTTTATATGAACTTGTTAAAAATGGTAATAAACCAGTTTAGACCATGTTTCATGACTTGCTTGCGCTAATAACTACATGTAGCCCTGCCGTGGCATATAGCCCCGCCCTCGATCAGTATCGGCCGATCATGCTGAAAGGTGATCGACGATTAAAATTGGCCTCAAAAACACTGATTGGTCCATCTCCACTGATTACTATTCTTCTTGGGAGTGTTCTTATAAAAATAATTCTTATTTTTAGTAATTACAAACAGGCCTAGCGTCAGGGGGGCTATTCAGCAATCAGAATGGCCCACCAAACCGTCCACGTCTGTACATGCTTCTGTGGCAGCAGGCTTCAAAAATAAGTGAAACAGCAGCATATAACAGGCTACAGCAATCAATGTTAACATGAAAGTCGTATGCAAAAGTTTGGGTGCCCTAATTATGGTATGTGTATTCAATTTTAAATTAAATTTTTAAATTTCATTTATTAAATTTGAGAAGGCAGAACACACCAGTATAAGAAACCCAGTTCTTAGATGCTGAGACCTGAAATGTGTCGAACATACAATAATCAACATTTGAGCAAAAACAAAAAAAAATTTAACCCAAAATAAATATATATAAATATGATAAATAATCACTTAAATATAATAAATAAATCACTTAAACAGTTTAAAAGTCTGAGGAATAAGAGGGAGTTCATGTCTCGTGTAGAAACCTGTATAGAAAAATAATGCACAGTATGTGGCCTGGGCACAAAGTACAGCACCGTTTGTACACTGTGCACTAAAATCTGTAGAAAAGTGGCACATTCAAATTGGTGCCCTCGAGGACGGGTTAATTTATTTTCACTTAGAAAATCAACAAAGCATGTAATTTGACCAGGAGCAGGGTTCGAATGCCTCGCTCTCTACTGCCTGCAGTTCGAGGATGCGCTGGATGGTGTGAAAAGATTAAATGGCACATTTTCTAAATGTGGCTCTCCTGTTGATATTCTCTTAAACGGTGTGACTGTTATGAACAGATCTACTGGAATGTCCTGAGCTGTGATTACGGGGATACTGATTACAGAGAGGGTGATCAAGTATGATGGCAACTAGGGTGTAACACGGTTGATAACATTGAAAAAACTAATTTGGAACAATGTACTGAAATTTAAACTGTATCGACGTTAAGCCCCTTGTTCTGTTCCAGGGTTGGGGGGGAAACAAAAGACTAACATAGCATTTTTTTGTTGTGATACATATTGAGATATAAAAAAAACAGGAATTTTCACCGAATGACTTGAATAGCTCTATTTGGGAAGAACAAATAATTCTAGAATTATTAATTTATTTGTGGTGATTTTGAGTGCATTAAATTGTAAATTGAAATATTAATCAAAATCCAAAACTCTGAAGACCTCTATCCTTTCTTTAACTTCACTGCTACACAATTAGTTTCAAAACCGGTAAGAAAAGTAGAGAGTGGAGTCTAGACTCTGACATCTGCTCACTTCACCTTTCATTTAGGACTGAATTTAGGACAGAATCTGTTACAGAACAACACATACTGACTCGATAATCTTATTTATATATAATAATATATTAAACTATCTTTCAAATCTATTGTTCAATCGAGACAGGTAGAACTGTTTATATTAGCTAACAATAAGTGGCTTTTATTAGGAGGAGCAATGTTAGCGCTGGTGGTGGTTTTCCAAACTCTGACTCCTCTTTACGTAGTCATATGGACGCTACTGATGTGTAAATAACAGCTAATCTTAATCTTTTCTTCACAGTGTAAGACCTAAATCCAAACAGAGTCTCACATAAACAGGTTAATTTAATAAAACAGTGGAAGCATTTGGGAAATGGCAACTGAAACTGCGGAACGCAAGCCAAGCCGAGAAAAGAAGCATCTGCAATGACGAAACAATATGAAACAATATCGAGTAGCCCTACTCTAGTTTGATTGTCTCTTATTTACTATACTTCGCAGCAGCCACTGTTAATAAACAAAACTGGTTATCTGGAATGCATCCTACTGGAGTATAAAGGGTGGTGCCTAACCTATGGGAACACATTTGTTCACACGACTGGCATTTTTTCCTGCAAAGCTCAGATTCTAGGGGTCGTGAATTTCTACTGTTTTTTTTTAGAGGGTGAATGTTAAAATTAGAGATGGACCGATCAGCGTTTTTGAGGCCGATTTCGATCACCGATCACCTTTCAGTGCGATTGGCCGACAGCCGATACTGATAAAGGCCGGGGCTATATGCCACGGCATGAAACATGGTCTAAACTGGCTTATTACCTTTTTTAACAAGCTCATATGAAACAGCATAATATTTTTAACAAAATTAACAATAAAACAAAGTAAATCCTACAGATATCCCCAATACTACAATTATTACATTTAGACCCTTAATTTAAAACGAAAAAATCTAATTAGATAAATACAGTAAAACCTGCAGTTATTAAACGCAGACTCTGTTATTTTAAACTAAATCTGTAATCATTAAATGTAGATATTGAATTGTTGCTGCTGCTGTTCTGTTTGTACCGGTCAGATCTGGTCTGTACGGTGTTCTGGGTTGTTTGTTTTGTGCTAGCTGTTTGTTCTAGCTCTGCTGTTTGCTGATACTCACTGTATTCAGCCGCGGGTGTACTCTAAAAGCCGTATCAGATTAGTAGTGTAATATTAGTAAAGTTAATTTTACAGATTTTAAAAACACCCTGGATGAGTCTGCGTCACATACAGCAACAAGCTGCCAGACGGACGCAACGCAACGGAAACCTGTTCTCGTGAGGCCGCCGCTTTAGTCAGTCTGTGGAAATTGAAAGGGTATGTGTTTCCACCTAGTGGTTCAGATAGGAATCGCAGGGAGCTGGCCAGAGGGGGTTTTAACGAAGCGCTAGCTGAAAATACAGAAATTAGACTTTGTTTAACGCCATTGTTCGGCTCAATTGGAGAAATATCAGCCGATCACCGATCACACATTTGAATTAAAAATTGGCCGATACAGATACATAGCCGAGCGATCCTTCCATCTCTAGTTAAAATATAAATATAGCTATCTGAGCTCTGAGAATCCAGACAATAAAATAAATCTCAAATTGAATTAAATCTTAACCTGCCAACACAAGCAGGCTCATCGGCAGCACCGCACCATACACTCAGAACACAGAGAGTGTAGGGTGGGCCGACACTAATACTTTCCCTCCATCTTATGGGGTCTAAATGATCAAGCTGAGGACTCCCCACTGCAGCAAGATGGATCTTCTTCAATCCTGAGGAGAAAAAAAAAAATGCCTGTGGCACGGACTGAGCTTTTAGACCTTCCGGCCCCGATTCACTTTCATTAGAGAGTCAAACATACTAATCGGACCCCTGTTGCGCATCTGAAACTGCCACTTGGCTATTAGAGGCTGTAATCTTTATTTAATAGATTTAACATCCATATTCACTGCCCGAATCTCAAGAGACCTGAGAGGAACACTGAGGACACACATGGACACACGTGCACGCGCACACACACTAACCCACCCACACCCACTTGTCCCTCCGCTTCGGAACGCATACACCTGACGCTCATGTTTGTGTTGAAAATTCAATTACCCACTTATTGATACTTCACAGGGATATTTAAGATGCAGACATGGAGAGTGATTTCCCAGGGGAGCCACTGCTTCCTCTTAATGTCCCAGCCCAGAGCTCTCCTCTGCTCACCCCTCCCCATCTCCCCTCCACACCACGAATCATTACAGACGTACACAGGCACGCGTCCGCACTCACACACACACACACACATTCTCATCCCCACCCCTGCCACAGCCTATCCCTGTTCAAGAGGTGTCCTTATTAATAGGCAATCAGTCAAAATTCATTCATTAAAAACCTTAAAAGGTTTCACACAGACACTATGATTAGCTGGGAAAGAAAATCCAATGAATTCCTAATGTATTTATGGAAATGAGGTGTCATTTCCGATCTGTTGATGGAGGCGGCGGGGAGGACGGTGGAGGGAGAGGGAGCTGGATGCGTTCCCTTTACCTCTTGCCGAGCCAGTTCAGCTGCATCCAGGATCAGCTGTGCAGCCTGTTTGTACGTGTTTAAGACTTGTGATTCCAAACCAGCGATATTCGAGATCTTGAGATTACGGAACCTGGTAACGTGACTCAATCAGAAATCAATAAATCATTTTTCACCTTAGTACGACACAAGGTATCTATATCAGCAGAAAAGAAGAACAAATTTGATTTGATTTTGTATTTTTTTTTATATATATATACATAATTTTATTTATATAGCGCTTTTCAAGAAACTCAAAGATGCTTTACAAACAACTTTACAAACAACACAATACAAGATACAATCGTATAAAATATATAATAAACAAGTGAGATAAAAATAATAAAGTGGGGATGGGAGCAAGCAGCAGAAGGGCATACACAAACAGAAAGAAATTAAATAAGAAAAAAACTAGTAAAGTACAAATATAAACAAGGTATGACGTTACAAATTAAAAGCAGCTCTGAAAAGGTGGGTTTGAGGAGAGACTTGGACAGATCTGAGCTGTCTCTTATGGATTTTGGCATATATATATATATATATATATATATATATATGCTTTTAATTTGTAACGTCATATCTTGTTTATATTTGTACTTTTTCTATTTTATTTCTCTGTTTGTGTATGCCCTTCTGCTGCTTGCTCCCATCCCCACTTTATTTTTATCTCACTTGTTTATTATATATTTTATATGATTGTATCTTGTATTGTGTTGTTTGTAAAGTTGTTTGTAAAGCGTCTTTGAGTTTCTTGAAAAGCGATATATAAATAAAATTATTATTATTATTATTATTATTAAATGTCTGAAATATCCCCAGACCTGAAAATATATAATATAAATCCCATATAAATCCCAATTGCAAAACAGTACAAGTTACTCATGTCCAGGAGGCATTACTATATGTAAAGTAAATAAAACAATGGATAACAATCTTCAATCTTGCATAACAATCATGTAAGACTTGATATATCACCAAAACTGCTATCGTCAGATAAAGAGTTCATTAAAAGCTTTAATCTTTAAAGACAGCTCAACACTATGGATGAAATAGGACGTGTAGATATCAAGAAGCTTGTGCTTGGTAAAGAAAACTCACCACAGAATATAAAACAAAAGAGTGTTCAGAATTATTAATTAAATCAGAAAATGTAAACAAACTAAGACTGAACTTCTCAGAAGAACCAAACAAGTCTCACAAAAAGAATGGAAGCTGTATTTAAACTGTAAAAGGTAGAAACACTAAAAACTAACAGGACACAAACTATATTTGGTTGTTGAGCTATAAGTTGTCTGCTTGTTGTCTCCTCAATTGTTATTTGGATGTTTTAATTGGAAATTAAATAAATGAGGGTGGTCTTGGACTTTTGTACTCAACTGTTAGGTCACATGACGCTACTTTAATGTGAGACGAAATATAAAAATCTAGTTATTCAGCAAATCACAAACCCTGGAAGATAAGGTTAAATTAAATGTTAATACTTAAAATAAATCTGAACAGTAGATTAAGGGAACGCAGATCTTTCACAGCAGGCAAAACACTGCCCCGAGTCCTTCTGCCATCAACACAATACTGCACGGTGACAGCAAAAGGCCAGAATATGGGTAGAAATAAAGGTACGGCAAGACGGGAGGACAGATAGAGGGGACTCGGGCAGAGGAGAGCTTTCACCCAGCCCAGCCTGTCATCTGACAGCACTTCATAACCGCTGGCCCCTGCGGTCGCGTGTCTCTGATGGATTGATGGAAGCCCATTACTACGATGGGGTAGCGTCCGCGCAATCATATTCAGCGCCACAGTGCGCTTAATAGAGCTGAGATTGATCTGGGGGAGGGGGCAGTGAACGCTGGGGCCATTAGTGTTGGACAGGTGTGACCTTCAGTCTCACTCCAGGTATGAAAGCAGCTCCAAGAAGGTGATTTTTAGAGTCGCTCCGGTTCCTCGGACTGAACTGTGGCGTTCGGGAGTGTCAACGTTTGCCGTTTATAGACAAATCTGCAGCGAGGAGCTTCGTTCCTTCCTCGGCGTCTGCCTTTATGCACCCTTAGGCTCTTCATCCCATCATTCTAGAATCAACCAAGATCTGACGTGAAAGCACTACTCCTGGTGTGAAATAATCAATGGACTTAGTGCTCTATATATTCCATCCATCTGAGAACTTTATAATTCACTTGGATAAATTGTGAACACTATTTAATTTCTAAATGATTCATTAATGGGATTAGAAATGCCACCTATTTTGTTGGGGATTGTCCAAAAATCTATAAGCAATCTGACTACAACAGAAAATCACTATTATGCTCAACTATCACTAATAAAATATTTTAGAAATATTAAAAAAAACAAAAAATGAACACCAGTTAAGACCACTGGCGTGTAAACAACCCACCCCCTCAAGCATTTGTCAAGGGGAAACAAATGTGTTACATCACCCCCTGCTTGCAACAGCAGGCATTAGTAGTATCATCAGCGTTGCCTGAGGCCTGCCTGTCCCAGAGGACCACTCTCCATTCAATTACCTTCAATAACAGCACTTATCAGTGTAGTGACTGGCCCTGTGGGAGGAGAGGGTGCTGATGACCACGCGCAGCAGCCCCCGACAGCAGCATTCATCATGGCCTGGAGCAGATGGGGACTGGTGGGGGGACGGAGGGCTGGGCACGCGTCAGGTCCTCCGAGAGCATGGCTGCTCGGCGTCACTCAGCGGCCTGGAGAGGAGGGGTGTGTTCCCCTGGGGAGACAGGTCTGGCACACGCCTCACTACCAAGATCACAGATAAACACGGGCGCATGCTTTCACGCGCTAGCAGCCAAGCCAAGCGTCACTTTCCGCAAGTGGTATTACAGACATGGACAAAGGAACTGTTGCTACCACTGTTTCAGGGGTTCGATTGGTAACAGTGGGCCATATACAGTTACAATTCACAGCATATTTGAGAGTACTCAGCAACTCTACTCAGTCTGAGGAGAGGGTGTGATTAGCTTGTAAGCTTTTAGCCTCATAAACTCAGGATGAAACTAAAAAAAGCTAATTTTTCACACCAAACATGTCTTGCATGCTTTTTCCAACATTCTGAAGATGGAGGTTATTTTAGATTTTCTTAAGGACGGACCACTGGCTGTAAATTCCCGGGTTCATAGCCTAGGTTTCACTTAAGGTTCCACAAACGACAAAGTTTAAATTAAATCACACTAAAAGTAAATTATTTTTTTTTTATCATTTTCAAGGCATTGTATGAATCAAGCAGCCACATCATTGCAACCTTGTTTAGCAAGGCTTCTTATTTCTTTGAAGACAGCTCAACACTACAGATGTGATAGGACGTGTAGATATCAAGAAGCTTGTGCTTGGTAAAGAAAACTGACCAAAGAATATAAAACAAAGGAGTGTTCAGAATTATTGATTAAAGCAGAAACTGTAAAAGGTAGACACACTAAAAACTAACAGTACACAAAGTAGATTTGGTTGTTGAGCTATAAGTTGCTTTTTCCCCTCCAATTGTCACTTAACTTTTTTATTCCCTACAAATCTTTCAGAACCAATTCCTCACAGAAAACACAGACTGTGTAAGAACATCAACAGTGTTTAGTTACACATCTTCACTTGCTTCCAACAAGATGGACAACTCCTCTACTCTTCATTGATGCCTGGGAGGCTTTAAAGGGTTAAAAGGTTGAGATGCCTCCAGAGTTATTTCATATATATATATATATATATATATATATATATATATATATATATATATATATATATATATATATATATATATATATATATATATATATATAAAAAATCAATTACACACCACCAAAAATAAATATCCATGCCCTCCAGAAACCTGTTTACTGAAGCTTACTAAAGATCTCTCGTGTCACAAGATTAAAGTAGGTGTAAAGTGAAGGTGAAGAGGGCAAAAACATTTATATCATTATTTATTTTCTTTGGTTAAATCATTGTTAATCCACTGTTTGCTTAAAACATTATTTAAAAAGAGGCCTTTTTATTAATATGTCTATGAAATTATATGCAGAAGAGCTTTGTTCCAATTGGCCCTCCTCTACTGTGCCTCATTTAGATAATATTTATTTTCCAGTGTAACGTAAATGTTTATAAACACAATCTCAAGAGTTCTTGATTTTTTATTAATATATGTATATACAGTACTGTTTATTAATCTATTTGTTGTAATGAGTGCTTTGCTATCCATTTGCTACTGTAACACAGTGAATTTCTCCGTTAATAAAGGTTTATCTTTATATTATAAGCAGTCTGGGTTGAAACACTCCTTATAACTTCAGTGTGAATGAGCAGCGCTAAACTGATATAGGCCGAACAGACAGACAGACAGATAGATGTCCAGACTGGGCAGTGAATGGCTGGTTTTGAAACTCTTTCTTCTCCAAGTGGAAAGAAAATCTAATTTTAATAACAGCTCATGTATCCTTTGAACATCATTAATTAGAATTTGCTTTCAAACATGTACGAAAGACTGTAACTCGAGGGAAGTCAGCAAATAATACAGAGAGAAGGCCGGCCCCAAATAAGGAGCCGTATTTCCCCTGAACTCTGGAAAGTCTCCGCCAGTTGTGTGTCCTCCAGCCAAAGCCTTCAGGGGTGAGTTTTCACTGCTTGATTACGATATCCCTATTAACCAGCTCAGGACTTTAATGGCCGCTGTGCCTAAGGCACAGTAAATCGTCTCCCCCCCCTATCCCCCACCCACCCACTCTCCTTCCCCCAACACTACCCTTCGCCAGCTCATTTTAAAGGCACTGAAGAGTGAAAGAAACATGATGAAAAAGTGGCTGAGATTTACAAGGCTTCCCCTGCCAGCCAGGAAAAGGAGGAAAATTAAAAAGCCACCACGTTAAAGGGCGTTTGCACATGACGTCACTTGGAAACAAATAATCATTTCACGCTTCCGTATCAAAGATGAGCACTACGGCTGTCGAGCTCGCTTTCTCTTCTACATGCATGCGACATCAAATGTCTATTCAAGATATTATAGCTTGTTAAAATTATTCAAAGTTATTCAAAAATGAACTTAAAGATGAGCCCAAAGCAGAAATTTAATCTGAAAAAAAAAAGCATTGTTTGGGAATCTGATAACCTGCACTGTTTATATAAATACAACGTTACCATGAACACCTTTAAGGTACTATGTGATTATACTGTATCTCACTGATCTGCATTCAGTCAATAGTTTAAGAACACTATTACTTTGTCTAGACATTTTCCAACCACTTGAAACTTGACGACGATGAACCGGACGAGTGAAGTAATACTCAGAAACGATTAGGTTCACATCCTAATTTACAGCATGTACTGGTGAATATTCTCATCTGTAACTAAAATTCTGGTCGTTGTTACAGATTGTGGACTCCTGCTTCAGTAAACACTGTGGTGGCTTTTACCTTCCACAAAACCAACTGTAGAAATAACCTACATGTGAAAATTGACATCCTGGTTAAAAAAAAAAAAAAAAAAAGCTATCTTTCTGTGGATAGTTTTTTTAAATTGACTCTGTAAATTCCCAGATTGATTTCACTTAAGACACCTAGGAAGACAGTGTAAACCAACTCTGAAATGAAATTACAAATTTTTTACATGTTAAGATGCTTCCAGAGTCATTAAAAATGAATAAATATTTGATTGATATATATATATATATATATATATATATATATATATATATAGTCGTTGTCCAATGAAAAACATGTATCCCCATTTTTGTCGATTTAGAATTATCTACATTATTTGAACACGCCACTGGTCATTTACACGGTTTGAAACTTTCATGATAAATGAACCAATAGAAGTGCTCCAAAACAGCTTGGAAAAAAGGGGTGTAAGAAAATATTGAAAATATCGTATATCGGAATATTATGTTTGGTGATACTGTATCGACTCTCAAAAACAGTATTGTTACACAGATTCCTGGCAGACAGTGAATCATTGTGTGTTGTGTTTAAATCTCTGACCACTAGATGGCAGTGTTGTAATCCATTTTCAGCTCCACTCCAACATTAACAAGCAGCACAAGGACGCAGTGCTATTGTAATCATTGTCAAACCTGTTCATATAGTGGTGTGTTTTAATAGTAGGATTTGAAAAATGCAGTATATCATGATATATTGAATCTTGACCGCTATATCACGATACATATCGTAAGGTTCTTTCCAATACACAGCCCTGAGGGCAAAAACACAAGCTCTTCTGCCAAAGTGCAAAGGGTGAAGCAAAAACCGGTGATGTTGGACAAAAGCCCAAAATATTCACAATGGTTAAAAAAACAGAAACACATAATTTGGACTGAAAAGAAAAAAAATATTTTGGCACAGAGCTGAAACAGTTTCATGTAAAAAATTATTATTATGTAAAATTTTAATTCATAGTACAGTTCATGCTTTTGTTACTGGCCTGTGCAGTTCTAAGAAAAGTAGTGTATTATGTATTGGCATTGGCTGATACAACACGGATCATAATACAAGGGTTAAGACTCAATACATTCTGATATACTGTGACACTGTACGCAAACTGATTTCATGTAACTTGTTTATATTGGTGGAGCACAAGAGTAACATCTGATGACAGATTACAACACTGCTTTATAGGGTTTGGGCCTTCAAACATTTGTTTACACGCGAAACATAAATTAACAATGTTTTTAAAAACATAACACTGTGATAAACAAACGTATCAATAGTTAAACACTGGACAGTTGATGCTGATGCACACCAGCACCTACCAATCCATCTCAAAAGAGTTCAGTTTAACTTCCTTATCATTTGTTCAAGATATCAACGGGCTTAAGCTAGTTGTAGGTCTGAGCAATCTCAAACACACAGATCATTATTAACATGATGTGCCCTGAACTGCATGAAGCCATGACAAAATTATGCTTGGCATAATCTCCAGCTGAACGAGCCTACTTTAATCATGGTCTTCTGATGGAATTTTACAAATCAGCACTGCACTCGCACGGCGGCCTTCCTCTCTGTGCTCTCTCATCACGTCATCAATGAGCTCTCAACACTGCTGTGGGACTCAGAGACTCTGTAAAGTATATGGTGAGTACACTGACATTTCCTGACGTGAACTGAATGAACTTGGTTAACCTTACAAAAAGGATTCAACGTCCAGGACCTTATCCCTATCCTGCTGTCACGCTGGTTTCTCAGACAGATGAGCAGTGTTATAATAAGTTACAGCTATGGAAAGCTTTCTGAAAGTTTCCTTACATCAGAGAGAGGAAGCTGAGACGTATAGGGCTCAGTCTCAAACCCTAGTGAGTGTCTAGGTAGGCTGTCTAGGTAGCAGCTGTGTAAGTATCAGCGTTCTCTCCTCATCTCTCCTCATAAAACAGATTACTGAGACGCTCTAGTTAGAGAGAGACTGTGTCACGGCTTGTTCCTGCCAACTGCAGCACACCACCGGTGGTTTAGCTGGTTGCTAAGCTACCGGCCGGCATCCAATACAATAGCCAGAGGCTTAAAAATCCGCTAGCATAAATGCTAATGGCTCGAGTATAAAAGTGTAAATGGTGAAGGACTCGTTACAGAGTTGATAATAAAATACTGTTTTGTGTGATTATATGACCAGAAACACATTAAAACTCCAGAGAGAATCAAAATAACTCACATTTTAAAACCACTTCACTGCTCGTAGATTAGCCTGTGTTGCATCATGGGATTGTCTTAGCGGCTGAGGAAGAGTTCGATACTTCCTTAAAATCAGGTCTAAATAAGGTTTCTCGGTAGACAGCATGTTTAAGGTATGTAAGAATTGGGACAGTCTACATGTCGGGAGCGCATACTATGATGTAAAATGCTGCCTATGTAGGAGCTCAGTAGGATTTGAGACACACCCACAGTTTCACTGAAAGACGCACCAAAAACAGTTACAACACTGACTAGTCAAACCTCATGTTTACAGTTAACACATGGCAAGGCAACATAGCAAATGGCTGTAGGACTGTATTGGAAGTATATCACAGCTATATAGACCACTAATTTTCAGTGCACACACTTTAAATATCTAATTTATTTGAACCTTATGGTTGACAAAAAAAAAAAAACATAGAACACAAATATACTATATCGTCCAATGAAAAACATGCATCTACATTTTTGTCGATTTTGAGTTTTCTTAATCATTTAAACACAGCAATGGTTGTATACATTGTATGAACATTTAATGATGAATGGACCAATAGAAGTGCTCCAAAATAGCTAGGAAAGAATTCTGTTTCTATTGCCTTGCATTGAAAGTGAAGTAGGTTTTTGTCCTCTTCTAAAAAGTTACAATTTTAGAGATACTTGTTTTTCATTGGACAGCGACGATGTGAAACACTATACTAAATATGAAATTGATCGGTCCTTACAGATCTTTATCTTTTCAGTGTTTGACTATCGGCTCCGTCAACTGAATAATTTAGAATTATTTTTAAACAAGTTTCACATTAGGGCTGTCCCAGTTTATTCAATATTGAATACAATCCCATACAAAGTCCACTAGATGATACAGCTGGACTATTAAGTTCGAGCTCCTCCGTTGCTTAACACTGCAGTAAAACCAGTTCATTTCAGTGCCATAATGTGACATACTGACTGATATGTTTTGTTTGTTGTGAAACTGGCTTATGATTAATTCTGATTGACTGATCTGATGATTGGGTTGCCAGTTACTTTAATATTCTGCAGTAAAATCTCTTACACATTATTATTATTATTATTATGCACTCTGAACTTTAACAGCTTTACTTCTATTGGACATCTAATGTAATACTACCGTCTCACAGGGTCATGAATGTGCTGCTTGCTCTCAAGCATTTCCGCTAATGTGAGCTGTAAAGCATAAATGGTGCACACGGCTGGCAAAGAACAATGTTTCTGCCATAGTAGGTCCCAAATCGAGGGTGAGAAGCACTGCAGGAGTGCAGAGGACATGAGTTTGGAAACTCTAGCGCTGCAGGTATTAAATCAGAATCAGAATCAGAAATACTTTATTGATCCCAGGGGGAAATTGCAGTTGCATTAAATGCTTTAATCTTTAAAACAGGTGATAGGGGTGTAAGAAAATATTGAAAATCGGGATGTTATGTTTCCTGATACTGTATCGATTCTGGAAAACACAGTATTGGAGTATCGGTACACAGATTCCTGGCAGACAGTGAATCATTGTTGTGTTTAAACTTCTGACCACTAGATGGCAGTGTTGTAATCAATTTTTTAGATCCACTCCAACATTAACAAGCAGCACAAGGGCGTGATGCTACTTTAAGCTTTGGCAAACCTGTTCATATAGTGCTGTGTAGTAGGATTAAAAAAAATTACAATATATCACTTCGTTTGCAGTATATCGTGATATATTGAATTGTGACCGCTGTATCACGATATGTATTGTATCACCAGGTTCTTGCCGATACACAGCCCTATTCAACAATGCAGACATTTAACACTCTTATATTCTAAAAGCACTCCCCACTGCTGCAGGGTGTTTATGTCTGTTTATGTCTTCTTAACGAGTACATAAATAACGAGTACAAAAAAGAATCTGACCTGGATGTAGCTTATTTTAGCTTGGGCATGATTTAATGCCTCTACTAGCAAAAATGTTTAGCATTTTTAGGCATTTTATGAGCTCAGATGACACTAGACATTTGATTTAATTTCCATTTTCAATTATTTTTCTACATGGTTTGAGCACAGGCACTGTTCTTCAGACTACACACATTTTCTTTTATGATGAATATACAAAAACACTAAAATTACTTGGAATTAAATTTGTTTACATTAACTTATATTAAAAGTTAAGGACGTTTTCACAGAGATATCATTTTGGATGTGCATTTTTAGATTGACTATTAAATTTAACATACTGGAAAATAATAAAACAATATAAACATGCAAGCAATTTATGGTAAAAACAAAAATAAGGGGTTAAAAGAAAGCTAGTACTGATGGTTGCTCAATAGTGGTCATTCCTCAGTGGCCATTAAACTGTGCAAGGTTTGTTCATATAGTGTGATACTAATCTTCATCTTCTGAAAAACTGGAGTATTTAGTAGTTTCTCTAATCTACACAGCCTGGATTAAGACTGAATGCACCGAAGCTCTATTCCAGAGTTCACTAATAGGCGGACCGTGGTTTGGATCCGGACCCAGACAGCGTCCAATGCGGACCCAAACTGATAAACTATTAAGAATTATTTAATTTTGACTGTGTTTATTTTAAGAGGCGGAGCTTTTCTTGTCTTTACAATATATAGGCTTTACGGCTCAGTGAACTCAGAGACCAATCACGTGCGCTGTAAGATCACTGAAGGCTCCTCAGCCAATCAGATCTGTGCAGATTGGGGCGTGCACGAAGTGAGGAGCAGCAGTCGGAGACTAAAGCGAGTCAGAAAGAATAAGGAGCTCTAAAATCAGAAAAGTGAACAGAGAAAACTGAGTGTTTAACAGGAACGGTTCTGGAATGGACCTGCTCGTCTAGTTCTGGAGAACACCGCTCTGTACAACCAACATGTTAATCTGTGAAGCTGAGTTAACAAGAAGACACACATTTTATTTACTTTCTCTATAAATACACACTTTAAAATGCTCTTTTTAAAAAACATTGTTTTTTTCAAATGTAGCTCGTTTCAGTTCAGCATTTAAACAGTAAATATACTGAAATATACTGAACGGTATGTGTGATGTGTTGGTGTTTCAGTAGCTGTTGGTATAAGATGCTGATACTAGGTAACTTAAATATACACTAAATATATATGGCACTGAATATACGGTCTGGACCTTGGCCTGAGGAAATCTCCACTAAGTGGACCTTACTAAACTCTAATTAAATACTTGTGCTCTATTCACTGCAGAGAAGCAGTTCTGAACATACAGTAAAAAAAACAACAAACAAACAAAACCATCTGTAGATGAAACAGACTCTGATTCTTGTACAATACTAATGTTTGAATAAGCTAAAACACAGATTCCAGTTACAGAATCCCAGGAGCTTGCACACTCAGACAAACAGAAGCTAACTTGGCACCACACAGCAGCTGCAAGAACAAGTCTTCCCGACATCTTCCGATTTACCCATCCAATTGTTTTGATATGGTCCACCAATGAGATCAAGGAAGGACATTATTAGGCTCATAAAATCAGATTTAGGTCAAATGTAGATAATTTATTTGAACTGGCATTCATAACCTCTACAGACTAATATCATTAGAGATGGAAGAATCCATTGGCTATGTATCGGTATCGGCCGATTTTTAATCAAAATATGTGATCGTCCGATATTTCTCCAATTTAGCCGATCCCGAGAGCCGATCAATGGCATTAAACAAATGAGCTTAATTTCTGTATTTACAGCTAGCGTTCCATAGCTCTAGCGCTTCACTTAGCCCGTACCTGAAATTCCTATCTGAACCACTAGGTGGAAATACATACCCTTTCATTTTCCACAGACTGACTAAAGCAGAGACGTTGCAGGAAAAAAAAGGCGCTGAAAGTAAACATGTCTGTCTAGCTGTGTTTACCGTACGTGACAGGCTCATACAGGGCGTTTTTAAATTAGTAAAATCAGCGTGTCTCGTTGAGGAACCAAGACTAAAGCGGCGGCCTCGCAAGAACAATTTATAGCATTCACGGCATGTACTGATAGAAAACATCATCCGTCTGGCAGTTTGTTACCGTATGTGACTCAGACTCATCCAGGACGTTTTGTAAAATGTGCAAAATCAGCGTGTCTCGCTGGAGAACCAAGAGATTCAAGATTCAAGAGTTTTATTGTCATATAACCAAGACAAAGACATTTAACACACTAATCTGATACGACACTTAAGAGTACACCACACAGCTGAATACAGTGAGTATCAGCAAACAGCAGAGCTAGCACACACAGCTAACACAAAACAAACAACCCAGAACACCTACAGACCAGATCTGACCGATACAAACAGAACAGCAGCAACAATTCAATATTCTACATATAATGATTACAGATTTAGTTTAAAATAACAGAGTCTGTGTTTAATGACTGCAGTTCTGACTGTATTTATTTAATTATCTTTTTTAGTTTTAAATTAAGGGTCTAAATGTAATGATCGCAGTATTGGTGATATTTGTTTGATTTACTTTGTTTATTTACTGATAATTTAGTTAAAAATATTATGCTGATTCACATGAGCTCGTTAAAAACGGTAATAAACCAGTTTAGACCATGTTTCATGACTTACTTGCGCTAATAACTACATGTAGCCCTGCCGTGGCATATAGCCCCGCCCTCGCTCGGTATCAGCTATCGGCTGATCATGCTGAAAGATGATCGGCGATCAGAATCAACCTCAAAAACGCTGATCGGTCCATCTCTAAATATCATAATTTATATTTCATATGGTGTGGTTTAATAGTTCACAGTAAAAGTTCTGTTCTGTCGTTAAAAGCTTTAACAAAGAGTATTTTGAAAGAAACACATGGCCTTTTTTAAAAGTTGTATGTAAAACTCAGTGGCTGAGATGAAACAGAAGTCACATCATTCTTTGCCATTGGAAATGAAATGCTTCCTTTAGGTTAACAGCACCATCTACAGGAGAAAACAGGCACTGAACTGAAGAACTGCTAACTCAGAAGGCGATATTCCCATTTTTTGTTTGAAACCCTTCCCAAAATTAACAGTCTACTTACACTCTTCCAAGCCCAGCTGATAGGCCAAGTTCTGCAGCCCCTTAACTTTTTCCATCAGGTTAGCTGTGGTCAGACTCCCCAGTTCTGTGCCAGACAACAGCAGAAATAACTGTTTAGTCTTTTACACCACTACAAAACTGACTCTGGGTAACATCAAGACATCCAAACTAATAAATGGCAAACAAAGACGGGAAGTGAAAACGATATAATAAAAAAAGGCACCTTTTAACATTTCAATATCCTCCGTCTCCAACTCTGCCATCCATTTCGGTGGAGAGTTTGTGATCGGCTAAAGAAAGAGAAATAATTATTTCAACTTGCTCTGCCAAAACCAAACAAATCAGGCTCAATCACACAACGGGCCATAATAATACTCACATTTTTAAAAGAGGCAGCAAATTCTGACACTCCTGGTACTGTAGATCAAATATTAAATAGAAAACAATACAATACGTTCACAATACAGGAGATTAATGCACAAGAAAAAAACTCAGGCTTTTCTAATAGTCACAAGCTACTTCACACTTAAAGCCTATTTTAGAAAATAATTTTTAAAGCAAGAGGAGTAAAGCTTACATTGCTCAGGCCACAGGTCAGGGGACGCCCGATCAAGATTTTCATAACTCAACAACGAGGACTCAAAGTCCTCACCTAAAAAAAAAGACAGAAAGTGTTAATTAATTTATGTTTAACTAAAAAAATCCAAAATGTTAAATGTTGATTGGTCACAGCTCTGGAAATTATTTCTCACTGCTATATCGTTTTCAGGGAATATGGGTCCAAATGATTTACCTTAAATACTTATTATTTAACTTAAATACAGTGAATATCAGTTCAGCCTTGTACCAGGTGAAAACAAGTCACCGTTTCTTGAGTAGACATTTAATATTACAGTGTGCTGGACTGTATCACAGTGCATCATATTGTTATTATAGTATGAGCTGGTTTTTACTGCATAAGCTCGTAGGTAGCATATTATCTTGTACATATTCGCTTATAACGTATTAGTTTGTAAGTAACATTAACTTTAAGATGTGGTAAAATATTATAAAACTTTAAAGTACAAATGTTGTACTTTAACAACAGGAAATGCTCAATAAACTAAAATATGGAAACAAGTGTTGCACCGATACTGGCACTTATATACAGTATCGGTATCGGCAATAGAGAACATCGACACCATGAAGCTTATTGACTACATGGCTGCACCTGTTTCTGCATTGTGGCAATTTTTAATTTTTCATAGCTCTGAAACTTTTTAATGTGCAGTTACTCAACCAGTAAATGGCTCTTTCAAGATTATTATATCTTATTCAGGATAAGACATAAAAAAATACAAAATATAAAAAGTGGAACACTATAAATATCAGGATTTATAGCCATATTTCGAGCATTTAAGTCAGAGCTGGTATCGGTACTCTGTATCGGCAGATACCTGAAAAGTTGGTATTGGTATCGGTAAGGAAAAAGTGGCATCCCTAATGGAAACCTGAACATGGTAACGTATGGTATGTTTTTATGTCATAGTTATTGCTGCACTGAAAAATGTATTTACTGTAATCAGACACCGATGTATTGCACCAAATAAACACTAACTTTCTGAAAAGTTGTTTTTCGCCATCGGCTTTTCTTTTTTTTAGAGCACGCCGTCTGACTCGCTTAATTCTCTGACTGCTGCTTCTCGCCTGTGTGCGCCGCACTCCTGAGCCTGTACAGACCTGATTGGCTGAGGAGCGCGATTTCTGATTTTACTACGCACTAACCAGACTGGCAACTTTCCAGTCACAAAACTGTTTTTTTAACCGCCTGCCCACTACTGCCCCAAACAAGTACAGCATCTGTTTTATTTATATATATATATATATATGTGTGTGTGTGTGTGTGTGTGTTCTTATTTGATTTTGAATACCCCACTCCTGAAGAGAATAAGGGGAAGAGGGATAATGTAAAGCCCACAGAGAGGATGAAAACATCAGGTCGGCAATATAGTCTAAACATGTACACTCTTATAGGTATTTCCACAAACATTTTCCTGCTGCGGCATCAGAAAACGATTATTTCTCAGCGTTTCTAAAAACACGACACGGTCCACGTATATGGAGGATAAACGTTTCTGATTTAGCAACAAATATTAGTCAGTAAGCGATACAAAGTATATATATATATATATATATATATATATATATCTATATATATATATATATATATATCTATATATATATATATATATATATATATATATCTCACACATAAATACATACATGCATGCATATGTATAAATATATATATAAACGTGTGTATATATATATATATATACATACACACATACATATGCATTATATATATATATATATATAAAAATAATAAAGTAAATACGGGGAGAATAAGGGGAAGAGAGATAATGTATAGCCCAGAGCAAGAGGGTAAGAACATCCGAGTATTATCAGAAATCTCATATCACTTCAGTCTTTATCTAGAATGATCTGTCCCTAAACACAGCTTCAGGTTGACAGTACAGTCTAAACATACACACACACACACACACACACACACACACACACATATATATATATATATATATACACACATACATACATATACACACACGTATGCATGATGTGTGTACCATACACATATATACATATTAAATATCTGACTACCTTTTCAAAATATAGGTTTCTCTACTGCGGTTTCCAAAATCAGATCCATTTAGACACAGACATTGTTAGCAACTGCTATTTTCACTTCGGCCACTAAATAATAAAGCCAATACTAATAAAAATAAATATTTTAAATACACCTGTAGCTACTTTGTATCGCTTACTGACTAATATTCGTCGCTCAGTCTGAAACGTTAATCCTCTATATACGTGGACCGTGTCGTGTTTTTAGAAACGCTGAGAAATATTGTTTTTTTGATGCCGCAGCAGGGAAATGTTTGTGGAAATACCTTTACGGGAGTACATGTTTAGACTATACCGCCGACCTGAAGCTGTGTTGAGGGACAGAGCTCTGAGGAGACCGGGGGGAGAGGGAGTTCAGACTCCAGGTCGGTGATCCGCGCTGTTTCAGCTGCAGCCTCTACAGACTCCGCTGGTAAACACAGTTTGTTAGCCGGAGCTAGTAGCGCCAATGCAGACTCACTAATAGCCGCGGACCGTCGAATTTTAAAAGTAACGACGAATAATTTTGGAGCTCAAGACACCGAGAGCCGAAGAGAACACAGACACAGAACATCTCACACAGCCAGCACTTCACATTACAGCCAAACAATAACGACAGACAAACTTGTTACTGGAGAGGAATTAAATTTTACCTCCATTCGGAGACGCCATCTTGACAACCACACACGTGATCGCCTACAGCCAATCGCTCGTTAAATAGTAATTGACTGACGCGAATCGTCCCGCCTCCTCCTTTGGCCTAAAGGCTGCTGGGAAATGAAGTCCACTGAGCCGATCACCGTCATGGCGAACATTAGCTTTAGTCTCACAACAACAAATTCGCGTCAGTAAGAAGACTAGGGTATGAAAATGGGTCTGTAGTCACACATCTGACCTAGGATTTCAACTACTGCACAGAGACCTGCCACCTTCAGAAGTTTTCTGATGACTCTGCACTAGTGGTGGAGCTGAGGAGGGACAAACTGCAGGTGACCCCCTGTCTCCTTCAGGGGGGTCAGTGTGGACACTGTGGAGGACTATAAGTATCTGGACTGGGCTAAGAACACTGACGCCCTCTACAAGAAGGGCCAAAGTCAGCTCTATTTTTCTGAGGCGTCTGAGGTCCTTCAACATCTGCAGGACTATGCTGAGGATCTTTTATGAGTCTGTAGTTGCCAGTGCCATCCTATACGCTGTTGCATGCTGGGGCAGCAGGCTGAGGGTGTCAGATCCGCAGAGCCAGTGATGTTGTGGGTGTGGAGCTGGACTCGCTGACGGCAGTGTCTGAGAGGAGGATGCTGTCTAAGCTGCAGGCCATCATGGATAATGGGTCCCACCCTCTTTATCACACAGTGATGAGACAAAGTGCAAGACTCATTCAGCCAAAATGCACTACAGAACGCCACAGGAGGTCATTTCTACCAGTGGCTATCAGACTTTACAACTCCTCACTTAACGTACGACACCTCTTACATGTACAGTAATAACAATAGAACAATAATTGAATTCTGTGTGTAACAACTCAAATGTTCAATAACTTTCCTACTTTTAAACTCTTACTACTGTATACAGTATATCTGTACTTATTATTATAGACACAGTCACTTTATATTTTATTCTTCTTTTGTAATATAGGACTTTATATATGTGCCACAGTCACTTTATATTTTATTCTTCTATTGTATTATGAGACTTTATATATGTGCCACAGTCACTTTATATTTTATTCTTCTATTGTATTATAAGACTTTATATATGTGCCACAGTCACTTTATATCTTATTCTTC
Source organism: Megaleporinus macrocephalus (assembly GCA_021613375.1). Classification (NCBI taxonomy): domain Eukaryota; kingdom Metazoa; phylum Chordata; class Actinopteri; order Characiformes; family Anostomidae; genus Megaleporinus; species Megaleporinus macrocephalus. The sequence continues at coordinate 48,053,836 of CM038712.1, read as the reverse complement.
TATTGTATTATAAGACTTTATATATGTGCCACAGTCACTTTATATTTTATTCTTCTGTTGTATTATTAGACTTTATATATGTGCCACAGTCACTTTATATTTTATTCTTCTATTGTATTATAAGACTTTATATATGTGCCACAGTCACTTTATATTTTATTCTTCTATTGTATTATAGGACTTTATATATGTGCCACAGTCACTTTATATCTTATTCTTCTATTGTATTATAAGACTTTATATATGTGCCACAGTCACTTTATATTTTATTCTTCTATTGTATTATAAGACTTTATATATGTGCTACAGTCACTTTATATTTTATTATTCTATTGTATTATAAAACTTTATATATGTGCCACAGTCACTTTATATTTTATTCGTCTATTGTATTATAAGACTTTATATATGTGCCCCAGTCACTTTATATTTTATTATTCTATTGTATTATAAGACTTTATATATGTGCCACAGTCACTTTATATTTTATTATTCTATTGTATTATAGGACTTTATATATGTGTACATATTGCAAATTTCTTTTTTGTTGTAAATTATTATTAGAGTGTTTATTCTTCTATGTAACCGGCCGCTACTGTAATAACTGCAATTTCCCCCTGGGATCAATAAAGTATTTCTGATTCTGATTCTGATTAGCTTTCATAAATACAGGCATAATCGGATCTGAGATCAGACTTCCTATTCTAATCAATTCTGACTAGAACTAGTACCTGAAGATGTAGTTAAATAAATAAATAAATAAACAAACACAAGCATGGATACTGAGGAGAATATAGTCCTTATACATACATATACGCCAAGACAAGTCTTCAGAGATGGACACTGATGGACTTGAGGTCTACTGTTCCGTAAAATTTAGTAACATCTAACCTCTATGCTGGCTCTCCCCTATCTAACACGGATGCATATGAACCAGTCCTGTAGTTTAAGGAAGGACATTTCAATATTTCAAAAGACCTATACGCTAGCACACAGGTGTTAAGCTACAGAGCAATTAAACAATTTCACTGTGAAGAGATGAAGCCTCCTTATACAACTTTTGAATGTACAAACCAATAAGAAAACAGCTACAACAGAGAACTCTTGTAAAAAATATTTATTCTTTACAGTGATGTAAAATTACACTCCACTTGACATCAATCCAAACAAGTAAACAAAACAAATGCTATTGCTACCTGTTTCTAGCTTTCTAGACTTCATACTAGCTCATAAATTCAGTAATACAGAATTTATAACGTCTACTCAGCAGCTTAAAAATTAGTTTGAGTCCGTTTAGTGTTCTAATCCCGTACCTCAATCCATTCGGCAGCTTTTTTATACTTTACCCGAAAGGCACTTTATTTCTGGTTATCAGTCAAAACAAAAAAAATGTAACGTCCATAAAAGCATCTCACCGATGTGTAAATAATGACTTCTGTATTGTTTCACAATACTTGAACACACAGTCTGTAACAAAATTAAACCAATACTTTAAACAGTTCATAATATTATTATCATCAGTGTGTTAACTTTTCCCGGCTCTAAAATTCCCATGTGTCCAGCCACCGGAGTCCAGCCATGGAGGAGTTGGGGTCATGAGCTAAAGGCCCACTCATGCCATACGAGAGAGGGTGGAACAGATAGAAGCTGCAAATGGAGAAAGATTATCAAAGGCCTCAGTTAAAGAGAAGAAAGGAGTTAAATATATATACTGCATATCACTGCTGTCTTATTAAAACTTATATATAAATTATAACTATTGTGTTAACACAGTGATAACCAAGAAGCCTGCTTGTCTGCTTACCTGTAGAGAATGCCCGCCAGGAGTATCACCTGACCCCCTCTTAAAATACGCTTTGAAATAACTGGACTAAACAGGAGATCAACATTCTGTAGAAATGTGTCCAGTGTTATTCCTTTAAACGGAGAAAAAAAGTTGTGACCCATGTTTCTAAACATTACTGCACTATAGGGTTCAATAAAAAAAAAAAAAACAGTGTTATTACATTATATGGCCAAAAGTATGTGGACACCTAATTATTGAGTTCAGCTATTTAGGACACCCCCTGATATCAGGTGTATAAAAGCAAGCTGACTACTACTCAACAGTGATCTTTGAAAAATCTCCATAATTTTAAACAGCACTGTCTTAGGATGTTAAATTAGCTTACAATCAGTTTGTGTAATGTCTGCTCTGCTAGAGCTGGCCCAGTCAACTGTAAGCGCTATTAACATATAACATAAATATCTAAAAGGAACAACAGCTCACAGACAGGTCACAGAGAAATTAAAATCGTCTATATTCTGTCATATCACTCAATACAAAGATCTAAACTACAACATCAACCCAAGAACCGGGGGTCAGGAACTTTATTAAATGGGTTTCTATGGACAACGAGTTGCATGTAAGCCCAAGATCACTATGTACAATGCCAAGCACAGGCTGTAGTTGTGTAAAGAACACCACCACTGAACTCTGCAGCAGTGGAAATGTGTTCTCTGGAATAATGACGAACAGTTATTAGACAACAAAATCTGGATTTGGCTGATGCCCAAAGTCTACCACTGGAATAGTTAGTGCCAACAGTAAAGTTTAGTGGGAGTTGGGGGGGTAATGGTCTGCGGCAGTTTTAGGGTTTACCCCCCTGAGTTCCAGTGACGGGTAAAGTTAATGCTGCAGCATACAGCAAAGACGATTTTGCTGAGGTACACTATATGGACAAAAGTATTGGGACATCTACACACTACACCTACAGGAGCCTTATGGCATCCCATTCTAAATCCAGAGGCATTAATATGGATTAGGCCACCCTTTGTATCTGAACAGCTTCCACTCTATGAAAGTGCATCTGTGGGAATTGTTGCCCATTCATACAGAAAAGCATTTGTGAGATCAGACGCTGAAGTTGATGTGGGCAAGAGGGCCTGGCTCACAAGGCCATCCATTCTTGTTTATCTCAAAGGTGCTGGATGGGGTTGAGATCAGGGCTCCTCCACACAAAACTCACCCAACAAGCCTTTATGGAGCTTGCTTTGTGTACTGGGACACCATCAGTCATGCTGTAACTGAACAGGGTCTTCCCTAAACTGTTACCACAAAGTTAGAAGCATACAATTGTACTAAATGTCTTGATATGCTGAGGCATTAAGATTTTTCTTCTGGCTTCAGCTGACCCCTAAAAACAACCATACAGCATTATACCTCCTCCACCAAACTTTACAGTCAGCACAGTAGTCAGGCAGGTAACATTCCCTTGGCATTCACCAAACCCTGGCTCGCCTATCCGACTGCCAGACGGAGAAATGTGACTCGTCACTCCACAAAACACATTCCACTGCTTCAGAATCCTGGCTTTACACCACTCCATCCGACACCTGCCACTGTGCTTGGTGATGTGAGACTTGCATGCAGCTGCTTAGCATGGTGCAGTTCGTGTGCTGATATTAAGGCCAGAGGAGGTCTGGAAGTTACTGTGTCAGCAGAGCGTTGGCACTAGGCAGCTCGGCACTCAGCGACCCTGCACTGTAACTTTAGGTGCTCGAAGCAACACCTGAAATCAACGATTAAGAGGAGTATCACAATATATTTGTCCATATGGGCTATGTATGATGTTTAGGTGTCTACATACTTTTGGCAACAGTGTATTTATTGTATCAACAAAGCTGTATTTCATTCTTATACCTAAGTTTGGAAGCTTTATACTTTATAAGTATTACTGAAACAGAGACCTTTTAGTTTTTATTTTACTTAATAGAATTACTCAAGGAAATATCTAATATCAATATTTCCTGACTTTTTATGAGTACATTGTTGGCTCCATACTTCCACTTTAACTGAGAAAGACAGACACAGTACCCATTCACCCAAGTATAATATCTCAGCACTGGTTTTTAATAAAGGCCTGATTATTGTACTGCCTTGTAATGTAGCTCAGGAGAATGTTAACAGATCAACCAGAGCTTAGTCTCTAGGCAAAAAGCCATCAGTTCCAGGGTACAGCTAAGAACAAGATGTTGAATTACATTATCATTATCGTTAGAGCTCATGGGACTTTCTGAACAATTATAACTTTTGCATTCCCACAAATTAGAAATATACTGGCGAATGGTGGCTGTTGTTTTCTAAATACCTGTAAGCATACTGCTGAAGAGCATTGCAGGGAAGTAGTGGTGGTAGTAGAGAATACGGCCCATGGTGTAGAAGGGCAGGTAGTGTAGCAGCCAGCCCAAGAAAAGCAATCCCCCTCCTTCCATAAGAACCTGGCATTGTGCTATGAGAATAGAATATTCTATTAATGTTGAAAACTCATAGTGAAAAGATCATGATGGACCATTTAGGTTAACTCCATTTGCGTAACAATGATTTAATCCCATCATGTACATATGTATGTACAGATTGATATAAGTGTTGCGAAAAAAGCCTTTGGTTTCTGGTTCTTGAACGCAGTACATTTCAAATTTGAGGCCTTTCACAGTTAACCCTTGAAATCTTTAAGTTTTTTTACTCTGAATATGCAGATATGTAGGGATGGGCTATACAGCAACAATGTAAATATACTTCACAAGACAGTCCATTACATGAAGCATGATATTTACTTTTGCTGAGGCCTGATAAGTTGGAACAAACAAACAAACAAAAAAAGTTAAAACAGTTGTTCAACGTTCTTTAACACTGACAATATCCATGATATACTCAAAGCATGTTGTGATTTAATTTCACAATTACTTTGAAAAGAAAGGGCACTAGAACGTGCATTTAACTCCAGGTATAAAGAATAAAATACCTAATTGGGAAGAAAAAAAAATTGTTCCCGTCTTTCAACTTACTCAACAATAAAACACCAAGACTGAAGGCCCAAAGCTGAAACTTACCTCTCCTCCCTCCGTCTAGTTTAGCTCCTCTCTGTAAGGCCAAGGAGCACAAACACACCAGGACAACGAACAGCCAGAGACTAAACAGGTTTAGCCACCAGATCACCTGAAAGAGAGAAGGAGCAACGCTCATCATGCACTGCATAGTAACTGACTTCAATCTTTATCTATTAAGTATGTTTCTTCTATATCTGGAGTATCTGTAGACTGTGGGATGAGCCCAATGGCTGTGTCAGAACTTTCAACCAACAGCTTTTTTTTCTTTCATTGGTTTTGTTGTTAAGTCTCTTAACAACATACTTTTTTATATCGGGTCTGTCTCAAACCCTAGTGAGTGTCTAAGTAGGCTGTCTAGGTAGTAAGCTGTGTAAGTAGCAGCGTTCTCTCCTCATCTCTCCTCATAAAACAGATTACTGAGACGCTCTAGTTAGAGAGAGACTGTGTCACGGCTTGTTCCCCCCACTGCAGCACGACACCGGTGGTTTAGCTGGTTGCTAAGCTACCGACTGGCATCCAAAACAATAGCCTGAGGCTTAAAAATCTGCTAGCATAAATGCTAATGTCTCGAGTATAAAAGTGTAAATGGTGAAGGACTCGTTACAGAGTTGATAATAAAACACTGTTTTGTGTGATTATATGACCAGAAACACATTAAAACTCCAGAGAGAATCAAAATAACTCACATTTTAAAACCACTTCACTGCTCGTAGATTAGCCTGTGTTGCATCATGGGATTGTCTTAGCGGCTGAGGAAGCGTTCGATGCTTCCTTAAAATCAGGTCTAAATCAGGTTCCTCAGTAGACAGCATGTTTAAGGTATGTAAGAATTAGGACAGCCTACATGTCAGGAGCGCATACTATGACGTAAAATGGTGTCTATGTAGGAGCTCACTAGGTTTTGGGACACACCCAATATGTTATCTGCTTACTTTTAGAATTTAAACCTGCAGTATGGGAGTTTTGGAGAATTTCGAGACCTCGATGGAGAAAAAGTGTAAGACAAATTTAATTACAATGATGTTTAAGACAAAATCAATGTCTTCCTAGCATATTATCTACTATTGTTTGGGGCTGTGCATTGTCAAGAAGCCGGCTGGTGTTACTATTCAATATTTTGCAATATATTTTGACGGTCAGTGAACAAAGCAAGTTCTATGTCCTGTTGTCAAAAGCTCTGGTGCTTAAAACCAACTTGTTTGCATTGTTTCTGATGCTGTAAGGCATAAGGTTATCTATCTTGGCATGGATAGAAACTGTGGTAGCAGCCATCGGGTAGTTTTGCCTATTTGAGACTCCTTGTTTGAAGCAGTGGTGTAATGATTCAGACGTGCTGTCTGCACACTAATAACTGAAACTCAGACACTAAGCATGTCTTGTCTGAAGAAACACTAGGGGAAAGTTGGCAAAGGGAAATTTTGGGCAGCCAGGGTCATAGGCATCTTCACCGTGAGGACTAAAATAAAATGGAAATCAAGATAATACTCACTGGGTTTCCCAGGAGATACACCCGGTACTCGGTCTCGTTCACCCCAGAAAATCGCAAGCCCTAAGCATCACAGTAACAAAGATCAGATGCTAGTTAAGTCATTCTGCTGACTAATGGTGGTGGATAAACTCTTGGGAGTTAAGACAGTATCAGCGTAATGTACCTGATAGTTGATGGGCCAGTGCCAAGGTTTAGAGTTTACCTCATTGTCCTTAGGTTTCAACCCACTGTTGCCCTGTTAACGACATTAAAGTTGCATCAACACTCTATACTACGCGGCAATATCAAGTTTGTGTGCTGCCTTTGTGGGCTCGTCTTACCCTGATCATGACAATATGAGATTCTAGCAGGATCTCTAGGAAGGAGGGCTTGAGCACATGCAAACTGATGTTGGACACTGTAAAGAAACAGTAACACCCCAGAGGTCAGTTCAAAACAACATTAATTAACAAGCAGTTAAATATTTCCAACAATTCCAAATAGGACTTACACTTTGGGTTGATGTGATCCTCAATGTTCCACTGAGAGTTGGGGGTTTCCTTTAAGTATGGACTACATGTGACCTCCACTTGTTCCCAGCCCCTGTATAGTGACACACAATAAAAAATAATTACCAAAAATATATTTGTTCAGGTATATGTCTATGTATTTAACATTGCATTTATCACAATCACATTTTTAACTTGTGTTTAATTTTTTTTTTTTTTAATGCTGAACTAAGCCAATTTTAAGCCAAATTCAAGACAGTCGAATAATATGAATCTTTGTCAGAATTGCAAGGCGAAGGTTATAGGTACTTTTGTGCATATGTTTTATGATTGTGAACCAGTTGCTGAATTATAGGACTTGGTTATACATGTGGTGTCAATTCTAAATAACAAACCTTGTGTAAAGCAACCTAATATTTACCTGCTGAATGATAATTATCTTCTTAAAAGTCAGTGGAGAGTGTTGTATACAGCTTCAACAGCTGCCATAAGAACCATCCCTAAATCATGGTTTGAGGCAGGTACTGCGCTTGAAAAATCGTGGTTCACAGAATTTAAAAACATTGTACTGCTTGAGCAGTACTTTAGGACACTTAATGACTGGTCATGTATTTTTGATGGATTGTTGGCTTTAAAATTCTGACATTGGTTGTAACAGGGGGTTGTAACGTGGGGTTGGATTCTGGGGGGTGTGTTTTTTTTTGTTTGTTGTTTTTTAAATCCCTCTCATTTAGTTCTGCAAAATGTACTGTTTTTGCTAAAAAAAAAATTGAAAACAAAAAAAAAAAGATGGTCGAATATGAGGTGAGGTAAGGAAAGTACTATCTACATAGTCCCCACTTTTAGCTTCAGTTATTCCAGCAAATTGAGAAATTCCTTCTTCTCAACTACTCGGCTCCTTTCCTATCCAGCACCAGGAAAGGCCAGGCTCTCACCATTTTGGGAGGGTCTTGCCAGAGGAATACAGCACGCAGCCAGTGGAGCGGTGCAGGAAGCGCACCTTACTGCGCAACACCTTTACTGGGTCGCCTTTCCTTCCCCCACACACTTCCACCTGCCAGAGGTCATTGGGGTCCCCTGTACCGTTCTGAAAGACAAAAGCAGCTCGGTTTACAATCTGCCACTCCGTACACGCTTAAACAACTGTCTATTCACAGCAACAGTTTTACCCCAATGTAGTAAATGTTTGGTGTCTGAAGCTTGAGCCTTTACAATAGCATCTGAGCTACAAGGCTAATGTAGATAAGGGGGACACCCAGTTAGCCTTACAAGCTGCTACCTTAATCACGCTCACCCTGGGTTGAGTTAATAAGCCAGTTTAAGGTAGACAATCATATGTTTCACAGCTTAACACCCAGTTTCTTAAAGCTGAATACTTCCATTCATGTCAAGGCGGCCAGTGAAGGAGAATAACTAGTACTTACTAATTAGCATAAGTTAGCCAAATGCTAGATAGTGGCTATTCAAAATCGGCCGTATTCACCAACTATTCTTAATACCCACTAACGCAGCTTTCACAAATTTCTTATTTAGGATTTGTTCTTAAGTGCAAACAGAATATCCATGCTTTCAGTGGGCGTGGCCATCTTTGCGATGCATCGACACACGTTATGCTAATCGACGTAATTTCGTAATCGATTACGTCGCCCCAGCCCTCGTGTAGGGTAATGATAATAAAACTCACAATGCCATAGCCTGTCACCTGAAGGTGCTTCTTGGTAAGCGGCGCCTCGTGGAGGTGACTGTGGAGGTTCCGGGTGGTTCTGATGGAGAAATACAAAATTAAGTCTACAATGTACAGCAGTTAACCGCACCACAATAACCACACTTTTGCTGGAATGACTGGATATAGATGTAAAGTTCACATTCAAATGTTTAATCTATGTGTTATATGTGCTGGTTTCTCCATTCAGTAGGTATTTATGTATGTATGGTGGAGACAGTACAGGGTGTGTGGAGTCAATGCAGCTTTAAAATTAAAATTTTAATTTAATACGGTCCAATTGATTTTCTTGACTAAAGATACTGAAGATGTACCCTTAATGTCTAGTTCACACCACCTGATTTAAGCCTGGTTTTCTAGTCGCCAACGTTTTTTTGTAGATCGCCGGCAAAAACCTCTGCTCGGAGGCAAATTGGTGATGCATTGGCACTCACTCAGTCTAGCATGTTTAATATCTAGGCCAGTCGGCGACTGTGAGTCAACAGCAGCGTCTAGCTACAGCCAATGGGATCGAGTAGAGAGAGAACCGCGTCACCGTTCACGCAATCTCTGCGGCTGCGGGCGACACGTACGTTTTCATTAATAAAATATTAAATATTCACCTCCAGCTCTCTCTGCAGAACAGACAGTCCCTGCTGGCCCCAAGAGTTTATCTATCTTCTCCTCGATATTCGTTCCTTTCTCTTCTTTCATTAGTCACTCCAAATCAGCGCAGTGACAACTTATATTGCTTGTTTGTTGATGTTCGTTTCGGAAAAACCATATGGTCTACGTGTTATTGCTAGTTCTCAGATACATTTAGTTCTAATGAGAGTTTAGACATGAGTGTTTTTGGACAGCTCCAGAGTGATTCTCCAGAGTGAAAATCGTGTAATTGGTGACCCCGTGTCGCTGATCAGTCATGTAGTGTGAAAGCCACAACAACTGAAAGACTCATTATAGCACAACCAGTCGTGTAGTGTGAACGATACAAAGACCTGCCGAAGCAAAAAGCCGTGTAGTGTGAACCAGGCATAAGGGTACCAGTGACAAAAGAGGAACCACCCCATTTTGTACCTTTGTTTTCCTGAGAGTGTACACAATAATTAAACCCAGTACACTCACTCTTTGTGCTCTAGTCGAATGATGTCACCATGTCGGACGAGCTCTGGAGTCCCTGTGTGATCTAAACACACAAAAACAGAGAAGAAATTCACACCACCATAAAAAGATATAGAAGAGTAAAGAACACTGCACAAACACGAAACTTTCCTCTCACCATCACGGTCAGGTCTCTTGACCAGCCACAGGTTGTTGTAGTCTTTGTGCAGATAAGCAGTAACCTATAAGGGGTTAAGAAAGATTGCAAGACTATTATTAGACTTATTATTATAAAAGAAAAAGTAGGTGATCACTGTTGTTTTATATATACATATATATATAAAAAAAACTCTCCCTTATCAATAATCTAGTGTTAGGTTAGGTAGGTCACATGGTTATGGGCAGCCACTGATTTTCCAATGGAGCTCAGATGACGTCACTAAAGGTGCTTTGAATCATGGCGGGAGCGGATTGGCGTGCCTGGAGGCATGCTGGCGCTCTGTGTCTCTGCTGTTGCCCTTTTGGTGCGAGTCCCCCTTTCTATGGCGTTTTTTTTATCGTTTCGTTGGTCTCTACTAGTAAAAGATAAAAAGTGAACTATCTGAAGTAGAGGCGGCCCCGAGAGGTCCCGAGCCAAACTGTAGTTACCGGCACCGAGGGAGTGAAGTAAGTCGCGGGTAAGCTGACCGCACTCTGTAGCTCCACATACGTTATATTTACACATAGTGTAGAACTGACTTTCACGGTTTTGCATCACGAAGGGACAGCGTTTCAGGTTACAGACAGGTGCTCATTTCTTTCTTTCCCCTAGACACTTGGTTGGTTGGCTGAGTAGCGAGTCAGATAAAAATAACCTTAGCCGTGGTAACCTTAGTCTCTAACACTAGTTAAACATCCATTTATTTTAAAACTGCTTCTTATACGCATTACCTAAAGCAAAAACACCAACAGGACAAAGTCAGAACCTCTCAAGAAGAATGGCTTAGCTAAGAAAAGGCAATAAATATGTCAACAATTTTGTGGTGGCAATAATTCTGAGAATGTAATTTAGGAAGGAGGTGTGTCCTGCTGCTGTATACGTCCAGAAGAGTGAGGTACAAACCTGCTGCTGGTGGGCTCCGACCCCCTCTGGGTAAAGATGCCAGTGGGAATGGAGATAACCTCCAGCTATTCGCAGGTTCTTCACAGTTATCATGGAGCCATATGCCAGGTCTGTTTACAGGCAGCAAATAAAAGCAAAAACAAAAACAAAGGTTTCCTGAGGAATCTATATTTACAGGCAAAGCTTAAATTAATACAACTATTTAAATCAGACATATCTAGGGGGGCCTCCCTTCCATTATCCCTAATGGGTCGTGTCAACTTGATTAAAAAAGTTATTTTTCCCAGATTTGTATACATTTTCCAGCATATCCCAGTGTTCCTTAACAAATCCTTTTTTCTTAATATTGATCCTTTTTGTCGGAGAACAAGCCTGCCTCCCTAAGTCTGAGGGTGGTTTAGCGTTCCCAAATTTTCGTCACTATTACTGGGCCTGCAATATTCAAAAAGTACTCTTTTGGGCTAATTGGAAGGTTGCGAATGAACTTCCGTCCTGGGTTGATATTAAAATCTCCACACGTAGTTCGCTGTATGCTGTAGTTTGCTACCAGCTGCCTATATCTGCCCATATGGTCAGATGTTATCAACACTATAAAGATCTGGCTTCAGTTAAGAACACATTATGGGCTGCGTAGGGCCTCAATTCACATGCCCATCCTTAAAAACCATCTATTCCTTCCCTCTTGCTCCGATTCGGCTTTTCGTATCTGGTCTAACAATGGCCTTAACACAATTTCGGATTTATATGTTTTTCTTGCGAAGTCTTTTTAGGGGGTTCGTTCGGCTGTAGAAGCATCTGTTCATATGTTATAAAGGTATAATGCAGGTATAATTTCTTATGGCTTCAAATAACACAAAAAGATTTGGAGTAAATTAATACAACTACCACATAAAAAGGTACTTTTACTTTAACATTGTTAATATTTCCCATTACCTCCCCAGTCCCTACAGTCTGTATATAAAAACTACGTTTCAAAAAAGTCACTGCTGCTGTGATGTGACAGGAACCAACCTATCTACATATATCTACCTCTGCAAGCCTACAACAGTGTAGCACCTAAACTGAGGTTTAAGGAATGTTTCAGCTCTGTGTGCTTTCTGAATGAGTCACGACACGGGACAGCCTATCAGCCAATCATTTATCTTAGATCAGTCTTAAAGGCACAGTAACAAAAACAGTCCGTTTTATTCGAAGGGATTAAGTATATTTTACTTCCAGTTAAAGGAAAAAGCCCAGAGGATGCAAGTGTCTCAAAACCTAGTGATCTCCTACATAGGCAGCATTTTACGTCTCCCAACATGTAGACTGTCCCAATTCTTACATACCTTAAACATGAGGTGTGTCCGAAATCTCCTACTAGTCAGTAGGTACTAGATTATGTAGTATGTGCTGCTCGAGCGTCAGACTAGTAGGTCATTTCAGTAGGTGAGTTTTGGTACCACACAATCTCAGACGTACTACGTCCACCATATTGACAGCTTCCTGTGACACAAGACGTCAGACCACCACCGTAAAAGTCCTGCTATTCATTTAAAAGCTTGTTTACTGACAGATTTAGATCTTTTAGTGACTCTGATCTGTGTTTTTATCTGATTATGTATCAGACGGTGTGGAGCTGTAGATCAGAGAAGATAAACGGGAGGAATGTAATCATTGTTTATCTCAGCAGTAGCGCTAACTTCTGTAGCAACAATTCACTAGCCGTAGCTACGTACACACAGCCGACGATCAGCTTTACACCGTTTATTTACTCCACTTTGAATTCATCCACCGCTCCAGGTGAATTATGGGATAGCGCAGTGTGCTGTGTTCACCTACATAAAAATGGCTGCTGATTCAGGAGGTCATCCGGGTACCGTTCACTACTACTCAATAACTACTGAGTACTCAAACATACTAGCCGCGCTCACCTACTGATTTACTACTGAGTATTCAGACATACTAGCCGCAAGCGCCTACTTATTTTACTACTGAGTATTCAGACATACTAGCCACGCTCGCCTACTGATTTACTACTGAGTATTCAGACATACTAGCCACGCTCACCTACTGATTCACCACTGAGTATTCAGACATACTAGCCACTCTCACCTACTGATTCACTACTGAGTATTCAGACATACTAGCCGCGCTCGCCTACTGATTTCACTACTGAGTATTCAGACATACTAGCCGCGCTCGCCTACTGATTTCACTACTGAGTATTCAGACATACTAGCCGCGCTCGTCTACTGATTTCACTACTGAGTATTCAGACATACTAGCCGCGCTCGCCTACTGATTTCACTACTGAGTATTCAGACATACTAGCCGCGTCGCCTACTGATTTACTACTGAGTATTCAGACATACTAGCCGCGCTCGCCTACTGATTTACTACTGAGTATTCAGACATACTAGCCGCGCTCGCCTACTGATTTCACTACTGAGTATTCAGACATACTAGCCGCGCTCACCTACTGATTTACTACGGAGTACTCAGACATACTAGCCGCGCTCGCCTACTGATTTCACTACTGAGTATTCAGACATACTAGCCGCGTCGCCTACTGATTTACTACTGAGTATTCAGACATACTAGCCGCGCTCGCCTACTGATTTCACTACTGAGTTTTCAGACATACTAGCCGCGCTCGCCTACTGATTTACTACTGAGTACTCAGACATACTAGCCGCGCTCGCCTACTGATTTACTACTGAGTATTCAGACATACTAGCCGCGCTCGCCTACTGATTTACTACTGAGTATTCAGACATACTAGCCGCGCTCGCCTACTGATTTACTACTGAGTATTCAGACATACTAGCCGCGCTCGCCTACTGATTTCACTACTGAGTATTCAGACATACTAGCCGCGCTCACCTACTGATTTACTACGGAGTACTCAGACATACTAGCCGCGCTCGCCTACTGATTTCACTACTGAGTATTCAGACATACTAGCCGCGTCGCCTACTGATTTACTACTGAGTATTCAGACATACTAGCCGCGCTCGCCTACTGATTTCACTACTGAGTTTTCAGACATACTAGCCGCGCTCGCCTACTGATTTACTACTGAGTACTCAGACATACTAGCCGCGCTCGCCTACTGATTTACTACTGAGTATTCAGACATACTAGCCGCGCTCGCCTACTGATTTACTACTGAGTAGCAGACATGTAGATGATTTCGGACGCACCTGGGCTGTCTACTGAGGAACCTTACTTTGCCCTGATTTTAGGGAAGCATCGAACGCTTCCTCAGCCGCTAAAGCAATCCCATGATGCAACACAGGCGGGACTTTTTCCCAATATGGCAGACAAAAGCAGAGCTACTAGCAGAGAAGTCATCTTCAAATGTGAGTTATTTTGATTCTCTCTGGAGTTTTAATGTGTTTCTGGTCATATAATCACACAAAACAGTATTTTATTATCAACTCTGTAACGAGTCCTTCACCATTTACACTTTTATACTCGAGCCATTAGCATTTATGCGGATTAAGCAGATTTTTAAGCCTCGGGCTATTGTTTTGGATAGCCGTCCGGAAGCTTAGCAACTAACAAGCCGTGACGCAGCTGCTCTCTAACTAGAGCGCCTCTCAAAAGCGATATCATTGTGTGTTTATGGTGTTTCATGTTGAACAGATTACCAGAAATGCTCCAAAACTGTGTAAACTATGTGTCTGTCTCAAACCCTAGTGAGTGTCTAAGTAGGCTGTCTAGGTAGGCAGCTGTGTAAGTAGCAGTGTTCTCTCCTCATCTCTCCTCATAAAACAGATTACTGAGACGCTCTAGTTAGAGAGAGACTGCGTCACGGCTTGTTCCCGCCCACTGCAGCACACCACCGGTGGTTTAGCTGGTTGCTAAGCTACAGGCCGGCATCCAAAACAATAGCCCGAGGCTTAAAAATCTGCTAGCATAAATGCTAAAGGCTCGAGTATAAAAGTGTAAATGGTGAAGGACTCGTTACAGAGTTGATAATAAAATACTGTTTTGTGTGATTATATGACCAGAAACACATTAAAACTCCAGAGAGAATCAAAATAACTCACATTTTAAAACCACTTCACTGCTTGTAAATTAGCCTGTGTTGCATCATGGGATTGTCTTAGCGGCTGAGGAAGAGTTTGATGCTTCTTAAAATCAGGTCTAAATAAGGTTTCTCAGTAGACAGCATGTTTAAGGTATGTAAGAATTGGGACAGTCTACATGTCGGGAGCGCATACTATGACGTAAAATGCTGCCTATGTAGGAGCTCAGTAGGTTTTAAGACACACCACATGTTTTAGTAACGTGAAACCCTATTTGGTAACTCTGTCCTATGATGTATAAAAAAAACATCAAACTACAAACATTTTGGAAACTTTTAGACAAACAGTTTACAGCAGTACCTACATTCTGGCATGGTGGCATTGTGCAAGTTGTTTCCAATCAGTCGAGACTGGAAAGCAGAGCTAAAGAAACCGTCTCCAGGACCACTGAGGAAGAGAAATAACACAGAGACGTTTAGTCCACTGCTTTAATATTCCACTAAATGGTGGCATAATTATCAGCAATAATAGCAAAGCTAACAGCACAGGCGTTTTAGCGTACCTTCTGTTTAAGACGACGAAATGGACCGCAAATATTGTAGTGTACAGGAACATAGGCAGCATTATCAAACCAAAAACTCGGGCAATCAAGTGCTTCATGAAATCCACCTGAAGAGAAACAAACTGCATAAATAAACTTCTTTGTGTGTGTGTTTTTAAGACCTTTTAAGAGCTTTAGGTGTGAGTGATATGGACCAAACCATTGTTAAACATTGTTACACCCGTTTTTAATGTTCTAGCACTAAGCATTCTACAGTGGTGCTACAGCAGTCCCTAGAGTAATATCTTAAAGGTTCAGAAAACCCCTTCTAATGATGTATCTTGAGGTTGCGAGTAGGGCTGTGTGTTGACAAGAACCTGACGATACGATACATATCGTGATACAGCGATCACGATTCGATATATTGGGATATATTGCGATACTGCAAGCAAAGTACTACTATTAAATCACACCACTGTATGAACAGGTTTATCAATGCTTACAATAGCTTTGCGCCCTTGTGCTGCTTGTTAATGTTGGAGTGGAGCTGAAAATGGATAACACTGCCATCTAGCGGTCAGAGGTATAAACACAACACACAATGATTCACTGTCTGCCAGCAATCTGTGTATCAATACTGTGTTTTTGAGAATCGATACAGTATCACTAAACATAATATCCCGATATTCAATATTTTTGATATTTTCTTACACCCCTAGTTGGGAGAAACTTCTGAAAAACAACAAGCACTCTGAGTTGGATAATTAGTTTTTTTATGCTAGCTTGCTTATGCAAAAGGACACCAGATAGCCAATAGTTATCAATGCTGGGAAGCCTAATATCAAGTCTATATCAGCAGCTGTGCTAGTAGCCAGGATCGTTTGCGTACCACAGGGTTTACCAAAGGTCGCATGATGTATTTGCGTAATGCATGCTGGGTTTTGTAGTTAAAGAACATTAAAGTACAAAAATGATACAACCACATGACTTATGTCAAACTGAGGTGACACTGCTGTTCTACAGAGTATTAAATAACAAACAGCATATTAAATTTCAGTTTAGGTTGTAATCCCACGCCCCTCTAAAATGAGAAGTAGATCACGAGTTTAAATCTTGCAAATAGTATAACTGGTCCTGTTTAGAACGGAATGACACATAAATAAAATTCTGTATTTATAATAATTAAAGTAATGCATAAAGGATACTTTACTGGTGCATTATGCCTGTCTGCACTTATCAAACCTTAGAAAAGCTAAATATCCTGTGTATTGTGTATCATAAAAATAGGTAACATGGCAACAATGCACATCCATATAATTTTCTATACCAGAGACAGATGGAGATCCCCCAGTAGCCTCCAGAGGTCCCACGCAGTGTTGATGCCGACTAGAAGGATGATAAAAAGTCCCACAAACTTCACCCCCAGAGAACCAGAGAGGTTCACTCCAGTCAGAAGCAGCCACAGCCACCAGGACCAACTGAAAGGCCTAACAGACGATCATTAGAAAGACAAACAGAAGAGGAAGAGTAGAAAACTGGACTGTATATTAAAACAACATGACCACAATTATACATTACACCCATATATATACACACACAAACACACACACACACACACACACACCCATCGATCTATCCATCCATCCATTATCTGCGGCTTAATCCTGCTAGTCAGGGTCACAAGGGGGCGGGAGCCAATCCCAGCGTCATCGGGCGAAAGCGGGGTACACCATGCACAGGTTGCCAGTCCATCGCATGGCCAACACTCACTCATGCACTCACACCTACAGGCAGTTTAGAGTGACCAATCAATCATGCATGTCTTTGGACATGTGGGAGGAAATCTGAGTACCCGGAGGAAACATACACACACACACACACACACACACACACACACACACACACACACACACACACACACACACACACACACACACACACACACACACACACACACACACACACACACACACACACACACACACACCTGACTCTCTGTCGGTTGAACTTGACCATGCTCAGCACGGCTCCCATGATAAAGAACAAGAGGATGGGGTCCAGCAGGATATACTGGGACAGAGTGATGCACCCAGTGTCTGATGGAAGATTAAATGATACATGATTTTGATTTTATCGATACATTTTGTATTTGAGACCAAAGAGAGCAGATATGCAAGTTTTCGTAAAACATATGCACTGCTTTGTCATACTGACCACAAATGAGCAGGAAAGCTGTGATGAGTGCAGCTGGAGTAGAATGGGACAATTCCAGGACCACCAGGAACGCAAAGGGAGGCAGACATGAACCAAGAGCTGCACAGAACTGAACATGAACATGCATTACAGTGTAAGCTATGTTTTTACACCAGTAATAATAAAGACAGTATAGGATCATCAAAATATACTGTTTTACACAAGTAACCATTGCATTACATTGCATTATATATATATATATATATATGTATATATATATATAAGCTACTTTCTGAATCAAGTCTAAAAAACACAGTTTGCAAAGAAAACTGTAAGTCTTTTTTATAAAATGCATTGTATTTATTTAATTGATATTTAAACGATATGTAGCAGATAAGTAATTATCAAACAAACTTTTTAATCAACTTTTATACAGCAACACAAGTAATAAGTATACACACGTTTTATTAAAAACATACGCCTAAAATAAAAATTAAAAAAAGAGTCTGGTTGGGGCAAAACATCAAATATGATTCGAAAATAAAACTTTTAAAATACATAAAACATCTGAACTGGTCTGATGAAACTGTAGTCAAAATATCATAATTTGTTCCTTACTGATTATAAAAAATATGTGGACAACTGTGATCAATAAGGCTTCCACCTGCCAGACACACCTGCTGGTTTACAGAGGACACCTTTTATTATTATTTATTATTAGCAGTAATTAAACCCCATTCTATTAGTAATGATTTTCTATAGAGATTACATGGAATATCACTTCAGTAGACATAGCATTGTTTATCAGAGCAACACAGTGGTACTGATCCAGAATCTGCACAGCAGTAGATTCCTAATTTAAACAGCCAGTATTCTCTGAGTAATCTTTGGAATGGGAATTGTGAGAAATGTGTTTACCCCTCTCATCCCCCAGTAGTTGTGGTGCTCATATTTGTCTCCTGGTTTGATGAAAGGAAACGTCCCGTCATAGCCAGTCAAATATCCAGCAAGGCCTATCAGCATCTGGATTCAAACAACAATCACTATGGTGATACTGGTATTAAGACTTGATCACTTATTCAAAAACCCAAGCACACACACAAGCATGTGTCAACATGTTTTCTTAACCACAGAACTGTAACAGCTATATATATATATATATATATATATATATATATATATATATATATATATATATATATATATATATATATATATATATATATATATATATATATATTTCAGAGATGGAAGGATCGATCGGCTATGTATCAGTATCGCCCGATTTTAATCAAAATATTTGATCGGCCAATATTTCTCCAATTTAGCCGATCCCGAAAGCCGACCGATGGCGTTAAACAAATGAGCTTAATTTGTATTTCCAGCAAGTGTTTCATTGAAATCCCCTCCGGGCAGGTTCCTGCAATTCCTATCTGAACCACTAGGTGGAAATACATACAGTTTCATTTTCCAAAGACTGACTAAAGCACACGGACAGCCAGGGCGTTTTGTAAAATTTGTAAAATCCACGTGTCTTGTGGGGGAACCAAAACAAAGACATTTAACACACTAATCTGATACGACATTTAAGAGAACACCACGCGGCTGAATACAGTAAATATCAGCAAACAGCAGAGCTAGCACTCACAGCTAGCACAAAACAAATAACCCAGAACACCATACAGACCAGATCTGACCGGTACAAACAGAACAGCAGCAACAATTCAATATCTACATTTAATGATTACAGATTTAGTTTAAAATAGCAGAGTCTGCGTTTAATGACTGCAGTTTTTACTGTATTTATTTAATTTGCTTTTTTAGTTTTAAATGAAGGGTCTAAATGTAATGATTGCAGTATTGGAGATATTAGTTTGATTTACTTTGTTTATTTACTGTTAATTTAGTTTAAAATATTATGCTGTTTCACATGAGCTCGTTAAAAATGGTAATAAACCAGTTTAGATCATGTTTCATGACTTGCTTGAACTAATAACTACATGTAGCCCTGCCGCGACATATAGCCCCACCCTCGATCGGTATTGGCAATTGTCCGATCGTGCTGAAAGGTGATTAGCGATCAGAATCGGCCTCAAAAATACTGATCGGTCTATCTCTAATTAAAAAATAATGGCTTTGTTAATACAGAATTTAAATGAGAATTTAAATGTCATTAAAATTACCTTTCCGAGTGGTGGATGGACATCAAAGAAAAAGGTGCGGTTGATATAATAGCTCCCCATTTTTCCAAAGTGAGTTTCATCCCAACTGTAAACAACAAAATCAAATACACACACAAAGCTCTACTGAGCTGGAGCAAAGACTTTAAACACCCCTGTCGGTGGTACATGGAAAGTTCATGGAACCCCAACCCAGCAGGATTTCAGAACATGCTTTCAGACTACTAACCTAATTACTAATTACTTAAGACTACAGCAACGTCACTGAGACATCAAACATACTAAGGGGCAGCTCTGAGTAGCGTTGGTGTATTAGCTGTGTAGCTACAAGAGGGCAGTCGTTGGCTGAGAAATAGGGATCTGGTACTGTGACCGGAAGGTTGTCAGTTCAATCCCCTTGGACCACCAGCACATGACTGAAGTGACCCTTGAGAAAGGCCTAACTGACCTGCTCCCGGGGCACTGTGGATAGAGCTGCCCACCGCTCTGGGCAAGCTTGCTCACTAGTGTGTATGTTCAGTAGTGTGTATATGTGGGTGTTTCACTGCACTGGTGGGTTAAATGCAGAGGTCAAAAGCCACTGTGTGCCAAACACAAAGCAGTAATGTATCACTTTAACTGTATTAGTATTAGCTATTAATCAAAATAAGCAAAATAAGCATGTGCTTAACTAGCTGCAGGCAACGCACAACTAAATTGTTATTTATTTAAATGACAATTAATACCCTCAGTCGAGCACAGAGGTGGGAGCAGAATGTTAGGGGGCTGCTTCTCAGCAATTGGCACTGTCATCAAAGAGAACATGAATGAAGCAATGTGCTGGGAGACCTTCCTGAAGAAAAGACTGTCATCGGTCAGGAAGCTGAATTTAGAAAGGAGCTGGACATTTCAATGAGAACAACTCCAACCATCCTGCCAAAACACCTGAAGACTGGCTTCTGAAAAAAGGGGAAGTGCTTGTATGGCTGAGCCAATCTCCTGACTTGAATCTCTTTGGAAAATTTAAAGATCCTGAAATTGTGATCCCCTCAGAGGAACCCTCATAACCTTGAGCATGGTCTACTCAGAAGGAAGCCACAAAGCTGAAACAAAGTAGATCACATTTAGTGTATAAAGTATATTATCTGTATACATTTGAAGAGGATATGTGCACTAGTAGTATAAACAAAGTACACCTATAACCAACTACACACACACACCTTGTTTCTACACCCACTGTCTATGTTATCAGCTCCACTTACCATACAGGTGCATTTTGTAGTACAGACTGTAGTCCATGTGTTTCTCTGTATACATTGTCGCCCTCTTCTTCAATGATCAGGACCCTCAAAGGACCACCACAGAGCAGGTATCATATGGGTGGTGGTTCATTTTTAGCACTGCAGTGACGCTGGCGTGGTGGTGTGTTAGTGTTTGTTGTGCTGGTGTGAGTGGATCAGACACAGCAGTGCTGCTGGAGTTTTTAAACACCAGAGAACAGTCCAGCAACCAGAAATATCCAGCCATCAGCAGCAGATGAGCTACTGTCTCTGACTGTACATCTACAAGGTGGACCAGCAAGTAGTAGGAGTGTCTAATAGAGTGGGCAGTGAGTGGAGAATGAGAATGACCCACCACCCAAATAACACCTGCCCTATGGAGATCATCTCAGGAGCAGCCTTCCCCTCACTACAGAACATCTACCACACCAGGGTCACCAGGAGGGCCCACAACATAATCAGGGACAGTACACACCCCCAGCACACACTCTTCACACTTTTACCTTCAGGCAGACGTTACAGGAGTGTGAAGTCCAGGACCACAAGACTGACAAACAGTTTCTACTCACAGGCCATCAGGCTTGTGGACACCTCACGCACCACCTCTCTAACCTCTCCCATCTGAACTGGTTTTAACTGGTCTGGTTTTAACTGCACCTTACACTTACTGTACCGCTGTTTACATACAATACTGTTTACATTCACTACTGTTTACACTCACTGTACTGCTGTTTACATACAATACTGTTTACATTCACTGTACTGCTGTTTACATACAATACTGTTTACATTCACTGTACTGCTGTTTACATACAGTACTGTTTACATTCACTACTCGCTCAAAACACTATTGTTTACATTTGTTACTCGCAACTTGCACTTTATGGCTGCTGCTCTTCATACTTGCACATAAAAGCACACAACTTTTATTTTTTAATCTTAAACTATAAAAATATTTTTATTTACTTCAACTTTTATTATTATACATTGTATATTTTGTATATATTTTTATTATTTCTTTTATTTGTTATCTTTATCTATTGGTGAATGGTAACAGCAAAGTAAGAACTTCATTGTACAGTGTAACAGTCTGTTCTGCTGTACACATGACAATAAAACTCTTGAATCCTGAGTCCTGTGGGGGTCCTGATCACTGAAGAGCGGGGTAACAATGTACACTGAGATTTAGATGGACTACTGTATGTAACTACAACGTGTTGGCGTGTGTAGAGACGAGGAGGTGGTTTTAATGTATAGTATATGTACAAATGTATGTATATTATAGTACATTGATTATCTTTAGTGTCTCACCAGACATGCGGTGGTTCAGTGATCCTGTAGAAGCGGGTGCAGACCGAGAGAACAGCCACAGACAGTAGAGCACACAGTGGAGTATAATCCCAACTCAGGAGCTGCTTCTTCACTGAAGTCCCGTTCAAGCCCTGTGTGCTGGAGCTGGACAGCCTGGCTGCTCTGCAGGTTTCAGCTTTTGTTTTGGAGCAGATCTTCTCTCTGTCCTTCTCTGTATCCACACATGTTTTCCGACTCCGTACAGTAGAGTAGCTTTGTCTCTGTGTGTCGGACTTCTGCGCACAGCTATCTTCCATTAGACAGTTATTACAATCTAACAGATGGTGTTCAGACTAGTGTCAGTACCTGAGCGTCAGCAGAAGACCAGCAGGAACAGAAAATACATAACAATAACAAATAGAAAGCTGACTCCGAGCTGTGTGTCCGCGCTTTAGTTAAGCTGAGCTACACCAGAGAGGCTCATACAGGCTCTCACTTCGGTTTCTCTAAAACGAGATACAGACTAAATGAAAGCACGTTTTAAGCCCTGCAGAGACTGAACAACTGATAGGTCACCAAAACTGTGCGGAGGTAAAACTTCCAGAGTGTTTTGTAACGTTTACACCTCGGTTTAGTACCGAGCCATTCAGCTCAGCTGCTCTTCGTTCGTGCTTGAGAGCTTGAGGGCGCTATTTGCTCTTGACTGCCATCTGGCGACAGAGAGGAGACCCAGTGATTTATAGAGCTATAAATCACGTGACTCACTTTATTGGGATTATAATGACATTTTTTACTTTCTACTTCTTACATGTTTCTTTTTTTCTTACTTATCTATTTTTATTTATTTATTTATTTATTTATTTCATTATGTATAAAACTGAAATATACATGGAGTATGTTTTTTTCTTTTTCTTTTGATGTATATGGATAATGTACATTCTTCTGTCGTATACATTTGGAATATACATAGAATATGTTTTTGTTTCTTTTGTATATATTCAATGTATATGTATGTTTTATGTTTGAGGGACCCCAGGAAGAACAGCTGCTATTTCTATAGGAGCTAATGGGGATCCAAATAAAATAAACAAATAAACCCGACAAGCGTCACCAAAACAAGACTTTAAATATGGAACGTAAACAAAGTTTTTGAGAGATTATTTATGTGAAATGCTGATTTCTAGTGACACTAGTGAGTCAGAACTGTTTTGAGGAGTTGAATGCCTCAGAAAGGTACCTCACACAAAGTCATTACCTGATATAGTTCTGAATACTTTAGATGCCCAAGTTAGTATGGAGTGAGTAACAAGTTCACCAGATTTACATGAACCTAATTAAATAATGAGAAATCCCGGGTCTAAAATAAGAAATTACGGTGCGACGTTTATGTAATTCCAGCAAACACATAACGTTGTCACAACGTTGTCTACTTGTCTACAAAGTTGCTACAACGTTGTTAAAAGGTGGTGCTTTTACGTTATCTAAACAATGTTTTCACAAAACTACTAAATAACGTTGTTTTATGGTTTTATAGCCATCTGTTGGTGACCTTACCAACTTCCATACAGATATAAGGGAACATAGGAAGGATTCTAGAAGGTTCTGACAGCATACTGGGAACGTTAGCACTATGTTGTCCCAACGTTGTCAGATTACATTGTCACAATTTTCTAAAGAATTACATTTCAACATTGTGACAATGTTGTGGGCACCAAAACAGTATGTTGTGATATCGTAGTTGTGTTTGCAGGGATAAAAACTCAATAGTAACTTTACAGGTGAGAACAGAAACTCTCTTTACTTTCAATGGAACTCAATGGAACCAGAAATATATCTCCAGAAACGGAGCTACATGTTTTTCTTTGGTCAGCGACGATTTGCATCCTTCATGTTAACCATGTAGTTGAGTTTCACACCAAATCATTTGTCATGGTGCTAATGTTTGGTGTTAAAGTGCTTCGTCAGACTGACACAGCCGAAAGAAATCAGAGTAAGGTTATACATATGCAGAGAAACTAGAGTACAGCTCTCTCTCTTTCTCAGATTTCAAAAGCATATTAAAAAAATCCATTCATAATAGAAAAGGAACATAAAAAAACATATAAATCATTTCTCTGAGGTCCAAAAGCAGACCTTGTCTTCAAGAATAAATGTTCATATCATCACTGTCAAAACAAGCATCTCCAAAATGGAAACTCTCTTTACTTTCAACGGAACTCAATGGAACCAGAAATATTTTGAAGCTATGTTGGAGCATTTCTGTTAATATATCCATCATGAAATGTTCACACAATGTAAACGGCGGCTGTCTAATTCAAATGATGTCAAAAAATAAAAATAGCAAAAAAAAAAAGGTACATGTTTTTCTTTGGACAGCAACGATTTTCATCCTTCATGTTAACGATGTAGTTGAGTTTCACACCAAATCATTTATCATGGTGCTAATGTTTGGTGTTAAAGTGCTTCGCCAGACTGACACAGCCGAAAGAAATCAGAGTAACGTTGTCACAACGTTGTCTACTTGTCTACAAAGTTGCTACAACGTTGTTAAAAGGTGGTGCTTTTACGTTATCTAAACAATGTTTTCACAAAACTACTAAATAACATTGTTTTATAGTTTTATAGTCATCTGCTGGTGACCTTACCAACTGCAATCCAGATATAAGGGAACATAGGAAGGATTCTAGAAGGTTCTGACAGCATACTGGGAACGTTAGCACTATGTTGTCCCAACGTTGTCAGATTACATAGTCACAATTTTCTAAAGAATTACATTTCAACATTGTGACAACGTTGTGGGCACCAAAACAGTACGTTGTCATATCGTAGTTGTGTTTGCTGGGATAAAAACTCAATAGTAACTTTACAGGTGAGAACAGAAACTCTCTTTACTTTCAATGGAACTCAATGGAACCAGAAATATATCTCCAGAAACGGAGCTACATGTTTTTCTTTGGTCAGCGACGATTTGCATCCTTCATGTTAACCATGTAGTTGAGTTTCACACCAAATCATTTATCATGGTGGTAATGTTTGGTGTTAAAGTGCTTCGTCAGACTGACACAGCCGAAAGAAATCAGAGTAAGGTTATACATATGCCCAGAAACCAGATCACTGAGTCCAGCTCTCTCTCTTTCTCAGATTTCAAAAGCATATTTAAAAAAAAAATCATAATAGAAAGGTTCATGCAGGGTCTCCTTTTATACCACTCTTTTACTATTAGCAATATTACACAGGCTTATACAACTCAAGCAGGTTCACTGGTCGCTTTAGAGCTAAATAAAATAGACACTTGGGCAAATTTTCCTATCACCACAACAACCCAACAACATCAGTGAAGTACATAGACTTGGACAAAACAGTGTAAGTTCATCCTAGCAGTTATAGATGCAGCTCCATGCATTCACTTTGAATGACTGTCTAAAGCCATGCCACAGTAGCTTGTTTCAACCCTTGTGTTGTCTTGCAGGTCAAAACTGACCCGCTACCATGTTCAGCTGTAGAAAAAATACTTTAAACTATCTTTTTCCAACTTGAAATTTTATGACTTTTCCTAAAGGCACCCCATCATTAGAAAAAGTAATACTTTGTTTTTGTTTATGTCTCCATGTGGGCTGTAAACCACTAGGGTACAAAAATTGTCTTATGGGTCATTTTTGACCCGTTAATTATAAAAGCATTTAAACACCAGAAAAAAGTTCAAAGGCCACATACAAACTCTCTAACACACACACACACAAAGAAACTGGAACTTGCATTTGCATGGAATATGCAAGTGTACACAGGGAGGCTACCGAGTGGAGCACCAGAGAAGAACCAGGGGGTGCGGGTTGTGCTTGATTTGACAGTTGGACTGAGGAGCACAATGTCACATATGAATTTTTTCACCTCCTATTTCACCAACTCTATTTAGCACATGTAGGAGATGTTGAAAATTGTTCAGAAAATCAAACAACATTTTGTTGTTTTATTGTGTTAGGAGAGAATTATATCACTTCCTAAAAATTTAAAAGAATAAACTGTTTGTTGACTGTTTTTCCCCTTTCAATATAATTAATTCAGAAGTAGTTACTTCATATTTATAATAGCATAATAAACCTGAAACCTTACTGAATAAATGAAAACTGTTGGGTTTGTGGTAAAAAAAAAGTGTAATAGTGTTCATTGCTGATTGTCTTTTTGTATTGTGTAACAAAACATACATGATAATAAATGAATTCAATTGAGTTGAATTGATAAATAACAGGTTGTTTCATCATGCAAAATTTTGGATTTACAAATCAATTAAGCTGCTTAATTTTGGGGCTTTGGAAGGGCAGGTCATTTTTTAACTTGTAGGACAAGGGGAGTAAACAGAATGTTAAGATCGCACAAGCGTTAACTGTTATATAAAAAAGAATAAGGAAAGAATAAAAAGATAAATAAACAAATAAAATAGAACAGAAAAAGAAAAATGTGCTCTGTACTGAAGGGGTATCAATCAGGATACATTGTTTGAGCAGATAAATCACTACACTACTCTGAACACTGCCGCTCACTCCAGATATTGTTGAACAGCCAAGGCTCATCTGAGCTCATCTCAAGGCTCATCTGCCAAACAGTGTTTCGACAGTGTTTATTTTAAGCGGCAGAGCGTTTCTTCTCTGTGCGGTATACGGATGAATTAAAAAAAAAAAAGCCATGTATATCTTTTATGTGTGTGAGAACAGCCCTGACACCACTTCAGCCCAGTCCTGTCTGGACAACCAAGAGCTCACTTCTCTCACTAAACAAGAGAAAGTCTGAGAGAAGAACACAAGAGAGAGATAAACTGTTAAGATGTTAAATGGAGTTAACAAGAAGACTTTTTTTTATTTACTTTTTCTCACTTTTTTAAAAAAGCATTGTTTTTTTTAATACAGCCCTTGTGGTTACTTTAAGTGAGGAAAAAAAAAACATTTATTTGAGTTTTATAAATAATTTAATTTAAATTTACTGAAATATACTGAACGGTATGTGTGGTGTGTTGGTGTTTCAGTAGCTGATGGTATGAGATGCTGATACTAGACTTCTTCAGTAAACAGGATACACCACTGAATCAGAACACACGTTAGAAGTTATGGTGGTCCGGACCTTGGCCTGAAGAAATTTCCACCAATAGGACCTGAATTCTAATTAAATACCCTTGCTGTAGGTTATCTGTACCTTTGTCTAATAAACATTACAAGAGAATAAACAGAGAAATAAATAATAATTTATTCAAAGTTCAAGCACATGCTCCAAAATGATATGCCTTGTTTCTATTGAGAGTATCAGAACCCAAACATGGAAGCCAAACATCTGGTACAGAATCTTAGAAAATTAGAACACAGGTTCAAAACTCAAGGACATGAGTGAGCGGTCCGTTACTGTTAAGGTATATGGCTTGCATGTTTCCATACACTCCGTGTCTGACGACTGCCCCGGCCTCGGCGCACTTCGCGGAGGAAGCCACCTCCTTCTCGCACAGAGAAACAAAGCGTTTGTAGAGGTGGAGGCCTTTCCAGCGCTCCACAGCCTCGTGGTGCTGCACTCGGCTGCCTTTCATCACGCCGGTCATGGTGTCCCGGGGAACGACCAGCACACTTCCCGGAAGCTCCAGGACGGACTGACACCTACCGGTGCTGGTTGGAAAAAACCTGGCATTAAGCAAGGAGTTCACTGTGGAGTTAAGAACACAGACCAGCATTACTGCAGGTAGTGTATGAAGTATAAAACATATAAACGTTTCTCTCAGGTCCAAAAGCAGAACTAGTCTTCAAGAATTAATATATATATCATCGCTGTCCAATAAAAAACAAGTATTTTCAAAATGGCATCTTCACTTTCAATGTAAGTGAATGGAACCAGAATTACATTCACTACTCGTTCAAAACACTATTGTTTACATTTGTTACTCGCAATTTGCACTTTATGGCTGCTGCTCTTCATACTTGCTCATAAAGCACAAGTAACTTTTATTTTGTATTCTTTTAACTATATAAAATACTTTTATTTACTTCAACTTATATTATTATACTTTGTATATATACTTTGTATATTTTGTATATGTTTTTATTATTTCTTTTCTATTTTTATCTATTGGTGAATGGAGGAACAGCAAAGTAAGAATTTCATTATACAGTGTAACTGTCTGTTATGCTGTGCATATGACAATAAAACTCTAAAACTCTTGAACTTAATCTTGAACTTGAGCCAGTGATCATGAATTTATTTCACATTGTAAACGGCAAGTGTCGTGTTCAAATGATGTAGAAAAATGAAAAAAAAAGTTTTTCTTTGGATCAGCGATGATATGTATTAGTAATTTACAAAAATAACAAAATTCACATATAAAACATGCCATGGGGTAATAACATGCATAGCCAGTGTATTGAATAAACACAGTTACTTACTAATTTGAGTTTTCTTAATACCCACCCATTTTTGGAATGACTTTCTCAGTAGCACCTTTATAAAAGCTCACATAGATCACCATTCCCTGGTTAATCTGTAAACAAACAAAACGTCAGCAATATTTCTCTGTCATTAATCAGAGTCCTGGCAGCATGTTGTATCTGATTTCTTCTCTAACAGAGAATTCCACTAATTAATTAAAATAAGATTAAAAATCTTATCGTTAATTAAGTGGATTTAATGTAAACAAAGTCAGTCAGAATAGACTGATGTGAAGCAAAGCTGTTCACAGTGGTGGTGATGGGAACCAGACGTCTGAAGCTTTTAATGCATCTAAAAACTCCACCATAGAAAGTTAATGGCAAAGTTTTGGCCTAAAACTAGAGACGGAAAGATCAATCGGCTAAGGATCAGTATTTGGCCGGTTTTTAATCAAAATATGTGATCGGACGATATTTCTCCAATTTAGCTGATCCCAAGAGCCGACCAATGGTGTTAAACAAATGAGCCTTATTTCTGTATTTCTAGCTAGCGTTTCATTGAAAATCCCTGCAATTCCTATCTGAACCACTAGGTGTAAATACATACCCTTTCATTTTCGACAGACTGACTAAAGCAGCGGCCTCGCGAGAACAGTTTATAGCGTTCACGGCATGCGCTGATAGAAAACATCGTCTGTCTGGCAGTGTTTACCGTATGTGACGCAGACTCAGATCCAGGACGTTGGGGAACCAAGACAAAGACATTTAACTCTACTAATCTGATACGGCTTTTTAGAGACACCACGCAGCTGAATACAGTGAGTATCAGCAAACAGCAGAGCTAGCACACACAGTTAGTACAAAACAAATAAACCACAACACCGTGCAGACCAGATCTGACCGGTACTAACAGAACAGCAGCAGCAATTCAAGGTCTACATTTAATGATTACAGATTTAGTTTAAAATAACAGAGTCTGCGTTTAATGACTGCAGTTTTTACTGCATTTAATTAATTCGCTTTTTTAGTTTTAAATTAAGGGTCTAAATGTAATGATTGCAGTATTGGGGATATTTGTTTGATTTACTTTGTTTATTTACTGTTAATTTTGTTAAAAATATTATGCTGTTTCATATGAGCTTGTTAAAAATGGTAATAAACCAGTTCAGATCATGTTTCATGACTTGCTTGCGCTAATATCTACATGTAGCCCTGCCGTGGTATATAGCCCCGCCCTCGATCAGCGATCAGAATTGGCCCCAAAAACGCTGATCGGTCCATCTCTACCTAAAACACATTGATAAAGTCATTCTTCCTCATTCACGGCAGAGTATACGGTATACAAACCAGACATATTTCTGTTATAGGCATTGTGATCCTATCGCCACCAGTGTAAAGAAATCAGAAAGGCTCAGTAAGAGTCCGTAAGTGTCTCTACAATCAATCGTTTCACACCAAATTACTGTGACTTATTGTGTTTCTATCTCCGTGGATTCTGGAGAGACTTTGAAAAATCACTGGAATTCACATTAAAGACACACCAATGACTTTAACCCACTTATTATGAGGACTGTGCATTAAAGGCATAGTACAGAACCTTAAATAAAATAAAACATTAAAATACCTCCACCCATTCAGAGTCAGCATCCGCTACTTGAGGCTTAACTTGCAATAAGGCGTGTGTGCACTGCTGAACCACAGTCCTCGCACTCAGGGTGTAGGTTCTCCTCTCCTGGGCCAGATCCTCAATTAGCTGACGAGAACCACTAGAACTGGTAAACAGCAAAAGGAAGAGTAGAAAAACAATAAATAAATAAATAAATAAACTCATTTTATATACAGTAAACACACTAAAGGTACACTAAATATATTTATCAATTGTATCAACAATATTTAATATGACATATGTTTATAATAATATATAATAATACATGTGCTTGTCTTTTAAAAAAAACTGAAATTATTTGTTTTTAATGGGTTCCAATGATCGAAAACTGAACTTTCCTCCCCTTTTTTGTGTTTGATGTAGTATTTAAACATTGCTCAAGTTTCAAAACCTACATTTACTCTCCGGTCTACACAAAAAAAACACAAAAACTAAGGTGAGACAACAGTCTGAGTTAAATGATTTCTGTGATGTGACAAAAAAACTATTTATTTACAGACACCTGTCTATTAAGCCTACAGCAACAAGTTATTTGATTGATTATAGTACCTAATCTCACATAAACATCAAACATAAACAAGAAAATAAATAAAGTACAATAAGAATAGAGGATATTGGCTCTTGTTCTCTTATATGTAGTTGTGTTTGCATGGTTTTAAAATTTAAGCTTCATTGTATACAGATGATATATAAATAAAACAATTATTGATATTATACTGTACTCTATTATGAATATTTGGCTTTCTGAACAATATCATGTTGGCATAATGATATAATAAATTATATATCGTAATGTATTAAATGGTTTGTAACGTAGATTTAGATGTAAAGAGGAATTGCTTCTACTCTTAATGCTTCAGGACAGTGGTTAACAGCACACAGCTGAATACCTTGTGACTGAGTTCATTCTTATGATCACTGTTCCATCAGTTGTATCACTTTCAGGTCGACATGGAGGGGCGCTCTTGGGCGTGGAGCTGATCAGACACTGCTCCACGGCCACCTCTGAGACGGACACCTGCAGGTCATTTTCAGCTGCCATTGTAAGGTTCATCTGGCCGGTCAGTCCCAAACTAAAATAGTGAGTTTAGTACATTTAGCATACAAATAAGGTCACACAGAAACTTTGAATAGCAACAAAAAGTTCAAAAGCTTACAGGAACATTAAGAAATGCCACAAGAAACCACAAGTAGCCTATAATAGATGATTTGACACTGGCCTGATTTATCCTCTTCTTTTTGTTTGTGTTTAATCTGGTATCCACTATAACAGATGTGGATATAGCAGACAAACCACAACTCTGACGCTGTAAATTCAGATTTGCACAGTTTTTGGGAAGCTGATAATAGTGTGTCCCATGTGGGATGCTGTTTGGTTTCATCCAGGTTCCAATACTGAACCCAACTGTATGTGCCTCTCCACCGTCTATAGGTTTCTTACACGCTTGGGATGTAAGAAAATATTGAAATATCAAAATTTCAAAATATCGGGATATTATGTTTAGTGATACTGTATCGATTCTCATAAACACAGTATCGATACACAGATTCCTGGCAGACAGTGAATCACTATGTGTTGTGTTTAAACCTCTGACCACTAGATGGCAGTGTTGTAATCCATTTTCAGCTCCACTCCAACATTAACAAGCAGCACAAGGGCGCAATGCTGTTGTAAGCATTGAATAACCTGTTCATACAGTGGTGTGTTTTAATAGTAGGATTTGAAAAATCACAGTATATCATGATACATATTGTATCGCCAGGTTCTTGCCAATACACACCCTACTGTGTACTAGACAAGTGTCTGAGTCTGTGTGTGACCCTAATACGAAAAGACTTGACATGGTCCAAATAAACTCTGACCCACGGTCTCACTGTAGCATATGTACTCAGTATTTTAGCCAGTTCTGTTTCTTCTGACTTAGTAGTGGTACTTCTTTGGCACCTCTTTCAAAAACACTACACAATGCTGATTTATATATTAATAACATATTGTACTTATCAGGTATATTAAAGTATAATATAAACTATATATAAAGTATATATAAAGTATACATAAAGTATATTTTTCACCCAATCATCTCTGGCATTTTTCTAGTTTCAATATTTACTCAAAACTATAAAGCTATCACTCCATGAAATCACAGGGTGAGAGCAGACACTTTCATATTCTGAGCATTCTTCAGTCAAGCTACAAGGTTACAGTAAGGCCTAATCTTCATGTTACAAATAAAAATAAGCAGTGGGGAATCTTATAGCCTTATTCTTAATTGTTATTATTAATTATATTGTAATTTGTAATTACATAAGTGCGTAAAATTGGCCAGAAAATTATTTTCATGCATTCATCTACCACCATACTGGTTTTCTACCACTGAAAGCATTGATTCCAAACTTTTGACTGTTAATGTATGTTGTCTAGCTAATAGCTTCAATAGCAGCCATCTCAAAATCTGAGTTTGTTTAGTGATAGCATGGTAAACAACAACACTTGAGGCAAAACTTGTGTAAAACTGGTTCACGGCTAATGTTTTCTTTGAATCAAGGCCAACCTGTATGGCTCCTCCATGGACTCCAGAAGTTCAGGGACCTCAGGGCTTCCTGGGCTAGCATAAGAGCCCATGCCAGGTGGCTCTTCAGAGCCTGAACACTGGGGGCAGCGCTGAATCCACATCGCTACATCTGCCTTCAAAGAGCCCCAGAAGAAGTGTCTGGAGACGAGCTTCAAGCACTTCTCGAATGAGAGATGGTTCATGTCATCATGGTATACAGTAAGCGTGGACTGCACCTCCTCTCTGCTCCTCAGGACTCGGCGCCTCCCATGCTCCTGGATGCCTCTCCCCGAAGTGTAAAAGAGGAAGCCATCTGAAATGGACAGGACGGATTCAATTAGTCGACAAACTTTAACGTTTAATTTCACAAAACCTGCATAATTCAGTCATTTGATTTGAAACAAAGCAATTCGGAGTGGTTTGATGTGAAACGGTTAATTATAGGAAATGTTACCAGGACTTGTTTCTTTACAGGG
The DNA here is from genome assembly GCA_021613375.1 of Megaleporinus macrocephalus. Lineage (NCBI taxonomy): Eukaryota > Metazoa > Chordata > Actinopteri > Characiformes > Anostomidae > Megaleporinus > Megaleporinus macrocephalus. The sequence goes on along the minus strand of CM038712.1, from coordinate 48,020,520 downwards.
GTGGTGGAGCCAGGGGTCACAATGTCTGTGACACAAATACAGTCAGTTTTTTATCATCCAACTAAACTTTTACAGGTAAAGTTTATTATGATTAATACCTGATTATAATATATAATGATATATATATAATTTATAATGAATATAACTCTGAAGCAAATTTTTTTGAAGGCTATTTGGCCTTACAAAGTCCTGCATGCAAGCCATGAATGTATAATGTCAAGTAGATTTTATAGAAAAGCTTATCAAAACCCCAGGCTGTATATTTATAACTGATTTATATAATAGATCTGTTTTTTCTTGGTGTAGATTTTAGAGGCATTAAACTTCGCAGAGGTCTGGTTCATGTACCCAGCGCTGTGCAAAACTCTCTCTGCATTCTCTAGAACAGCGTCCTGAAACTAGTATAAATGATACTGTTTATATCTTAAAGACTCTTAATCGTACAACAAAATCAGTGCAATTACCTATTAAGTGTGTATACTGACCTACCCCTGAATTCAAGAGTTCACTAATACTTCACAATGCCACCAGAAACCACAAGTAGCCTCTAGTAGATGATTCAACACTGGCCTGATTTATCCTCTTCTTTTTGTTTGTGTTTAATCTGGTATCCACTATAACAGATGTGGATATAGCAGACAAACCACAACTCTGACGCTGTAAATTCAGATTTACAGTTTTTGGGAAGCTGATAATAGTGTGTCCCATGTGGGATGCTGTTTGGTTTCATCCAGGTTCAAATACTGAACCCAACTGCATGTGCCTCTCCACCGACTATAGGTTTCCAATAATATGTTTTAAACCAAAACTTTATCTTAAAACCAGCCGCTGCTGTAAAAACACAACAACTGGTTATTTTGTTACACGGGTGACAAAATCGTACATTAAACATTTAAAAAATATCAAAATTTTTAATATGAGGTAGAGAAGGTAATACAGTCTTCGTATTAGATACAATAATTTTATCATAGCTAATACCTAAACAAGGCTATATTCTGATTTTGTACATAAATAAGTTGGTAATGGGAAAATAATAATACTTTTTCTAGCTTTTAAAGGTAGCTATCAATTAGGGCTGGGCGAGATCACAATATTTTTTTTCATATCAGTCGATATCGATATATATATCGATATAAATCAAATCAATATTGGCTCTTTACTTTAAGTGAGAAGTGAAGATATCAAAATTTCAAAATTTTGTTAAGTTGTTTTTTATCTTCTAATTTATTTTCTATCAGAAGATAGACAAAAGATAGAACATTACACAACTGTATTTCAAATACATGAAACACACACACACACACATACATACATATATATATATATTGTAGGGGCTACTGAAGACTCATGAACAGTATTCACACACAGACACTGTTATGCAGGCTGTTCTGCTGCCCCTTTAAGTTCAGGCTGAAGAAAGAACTCCGTTTATGTTCACTCATAGTGAGTTGATTCTCTTTTGGCTCTAATAGGGAGCTGGTTTAGTGATTCTGTTTCAGTAGAAAATAAAGTTTCCCTCCTCAAGATTTTTGATTATAAAGTCAACTTTGCCTCAGCGTCTCACTCGAACTCCTACAATATACATATTTATCTTTATCGATTACGAAATTACGTACATTAGCATAACATGCACAGATGCAAAGATGGCCACACCAACTGAAAGCATGGATTTATCCGGAGCGCGAGCTGCAGCTACAAACAATCTCTCACGTACATCTAACGTTGTGGAAATGTTTCACACAGAAACACAACAGTGTGGTGCTCTGTCAGCTCTGCACAGTGGAGACGATCACAACAGTACAACTGCTATACACGAGACCTTGAAGATCAAACATCCCGTAGAGCTTCATCAACACAGCAGCAGGACAGCACCTGTTCACCTGTTTATCTTATCTTATAGATTATTTATAGATTATTAACACGTGTATCATGTTCCTTTCAGTAGTAGTTTAACGTTTTCTGTTATTTTCTCTTATTTTATTCTCTCTGCTCGACTGTGACGCCTGCAGTAACCAGATTACTAGCACGTGGGTTAAGCTGCCGCTACGTCTACACTCTGTACTGTGTGCTTCAACCAAACATGAAATAGCTGGAACTCTAGTTCAGCCACCTGATTGGTTGGGGGCGGCGCTATTCTCATTCTCATTGGCTATTCGTGTTGTCTCTCAAAACATGGATGGAACTTAATTCTATCGACTTTCTATCAACTATGTCTTATAGTTCTATCAAGGAAACGTTATTTCGTGATAATTATCGATATGGTTTTAGTGCCCATATATGTATATATAAAATATTTATTGTTAATATTTATTTAATTGGTTTGTAGGGTATTTGTAGGGTATTAAGGGTAAATATATATTTTTAATAGACTACAACATTGCCAATTAGTTTGTAATTAATTAATGTGTAGGAAACTATTCCATAATGTTTTATACAATAGCATTTTCAATACAATATCATTTTTAGTTATTTGTCTCTGATAGAAAATATGCTCCTTGCTTATTTGCAATTGATGAGCTGCTGTACACGGCTAAGCACGAGGTTAGAAAACAGAAGGGACGATGACTCACCGTGGATAGCAAATCTGGAGCACAGTCTCCTGAAGGTGTTCTTTTCCACAGAGGTCAGTCCTGCTGGATAGCCTTTTCCATTCAAATACTTCTCAATGGCATCATATTTGGAGAAAAAAGCATGCTGGGTACTCAAATCATCCTGTGCCTCGCAAGAAACACTCCTGACATCCAAACAGTGAGTGGAGTCTTCACCTTCGGTATCCTGTGAGGAAAGAGGAAACATGCGTTGTGTACTAGACTATAATGGGAATGGTGGGTAGAGTAGTCTGGTACGACTCCAATCCAAGTTCAAAACAACATCAACACAAGGTGTAGATACTACCAGTAGACTACCTGTGCGGTGCAGAGTAGCAGAGTGGGGGCTGCGTGAGGCTTGAGGCGAACAGACCCTCCAGAGTGGTCAAAACAGTCTTCAGTAAAATGAGTGGAACATACAACGGATCTGGGCCGCGGTTGCCAGTTCACTCTGTGCAGGTTTCTGATCCACTGATTAAGACGCTCGGGATCATCAAAGGGAAATCTGTGGAAGCAACATGGGTTTCAGTTTCAGTTACTATTAGTTACCATTAACAGAAACAAAGCTGTGAAACCAGCCTGCTGTGGAAAAACAGCACATGCTCATACAGCTGCCTGTCTGGCCTACAGCAGTTTAACCATGAGTGTTTTAGTATGAACTGCTTTTTGCACAATATACACTACCGCTCAAAAGTTTAGGATCACTTTAGAATTTCATTTCATGCAATTTTCATGCAATTCACAAACAATATTGTCCATTTCACAATTAATGTAAGTGTATCAGATGATTTTTAAAGAATAAAAATTTTTGTATTAAAGTCTATTTTTGTATAGAGGCTTATTTTGCATATAGTTCTATTATCAGCTATTCTCAGTCCTCTGTCTAAATCTCCTGGTACGGCCACCAATCCAAGTTAAGGATGTTATTGGACTAATTGGTTGTTAGGACACTCTTGATCAATTGTGATCACAGCTGAAAAACATTCTACTAATAAGTGAGTATAAAAGGGAGAACAACATTCTAGGTTAGTTTAGTATCTGAAGATCAGCAGTTGATGGCTTGCTGACCGACTCACAATGACCAGAAAGAAACAACTTTCTTTAGAGACCCGTCAGTCCATTGTTGTGTTAAGGAAGAAGATACTCCATTAAAACAAGAACATTTCACTGTGATCCCAAACTTTTGAGCTGTAGTGTACAGCATTTAGAACAGAGATCATTTATTCATATATTGATCTTGAAGGCACAAGAACAGCCTGCTTAATTCTAAGGGACAAAGTGTGATTAGAAAATGGTCAGGTAAGAGTTAATCCTGATTGTATTTGGTACAACTAAACTCACAATCAGGGAAAAAGAAACAAATGACAAATATAGGCTCCTTTAAAGGAGCACTGCCTTTTTTATGTAAAGTTATTACAGACAAAATATTAAGTGGGGTCACTCAGCCTCAAGAAACCCCCCCTGGCCTGTTGGAACACAAGGAACACCCCTGGCTGCAGCTCAACCCTTCTCAGCAAATCAGTTTAAGCCAGCACTGACCGCTTTGGGATTGTTAGCAGTTAAAATTCACCTTTAAAAAAAAAGGAATGTCTATAATAACATGCCTTAAATAATAATAACAATATTTTCCCACCTATAAAATATTCTGCTTACTGTGCACCAACCAGTGGGACACATAATATTAACCTTCCTAACCCGACCAATCTTCCATTACCTGTGTAGTTATAGGGCAACATGTGTTTTGACCAGTTACTAAATTACTTAATTAATTTAAATGAATTTAAATTATGTTATTTTATAAAATGAAATAAATTTTGTCAGGAAGTAAGTAGCACAATGTTAAACCCTTGCATATGTATTCTATAATATAACATATAATATAATACTAATGTCCCCACACATTTGCCTTAACCATTAATCTTCAGATAACCTGTTAATTGGCGTCCAAAAATTAAGTTTCCCCAAAACAAAAACTTTACAGGAGACAACTTTTAATGGAAGTTTATGGGGTGTGTTTAAAAAATCGATTTTTCGACTTGAAACTTGAAAGTAGGTGTCTGGCTACATTTTGGATTCAGAAACCATGACGATATATAAACATATAAACACTAATGTTTTTAGTGATGGTAGGTTGTGTGTTCCTTGTACATTTACCACATTAGTTCTCTGAAAATCTCTTTTCATATTCAAACAAAACATATTATTGTGACTGAAATATCCCTAAATTAATCCATATTGAATTGAATCGAAGTGAATCGGAAATCAAATTGAATTGGGACCTTGTGAATCGGAATCAAATCGATCTGGGAAATCAGTGGCAATACCCAGCCCTAGAAGTTAATATAAAGCCATTTAATATCAAGTCATTATAAACTATTTCTATTGGTCCATTTACTGAAATCTAGAGTGCAGCTGCTGTGCTTGAATGTACAATTTTAAAAATCTAAATTCTTCATTCTAAAACTTTAAATTCACTCTCAAGTGGCTTTATTCTCACCGATGAAAGGTCAGGCCCAGCATCCTCTCCAAAGGTCCGTTGTAATTATTGCAGCTATAAGCGGCACAGCGGTATTTTTGGGTGGCTTCGTCCTTCTCCATGCAGAACCGGCAATTGCCGATCCACTCCTCGATGTCTCTAGTAATGGTGCCCCAGTAACAAAGCTCAGATATCGAGTTTAAACATCTTTTCAAACCAAAGTGTCCTCTTTTATCATGGTGCTCCTTAAGCACACCAATGACCTCCTCTCTGCTTCTCAAGACTCTGCGAAGCCGAGAGCCGTGGCGGTAATGCAAGACTCCATCTAAGAATAAAAGATAATCAATAATTAATTAATCAGTTGACATCACCATTTTAGACCCATAATATATATTATATATATTGTAATATATACTAAGATACACAAATTACTTGTCCAGACAGTAAAGCTCACATCTTTTCATATTTATTGGGGAAACGTGATTTACCAAAATCTCTGTATTAAATATTTGTACAGAGTATTTACAATACAGTGTGAATGATAGTAATCTGGTATTGTGCTTATTTATTTATTTATTTATTTATTTATGTATTTATTTATTTACTTATAACCCGTCTACCTGTGTCTTCTATGTTTTATATGTATTGCTGATAATAGTAAAATAGCAATGAATCCAAAAATACTATTGTAATACAACAGCCTATAATATTTTAGTTAAAGTCGACTATCGCTTTATCTCTTATATATAGGTATAAAAAGACAACAGACCAAAATCTGATCTCAAAACAATCATAAAACACGGTCTCAAACATCAGGCGGCACATTTCTAATAATTTTATATCTTTATATAAAGTGGCTTTTACAGGCATAAAACCTCTCAGATGTCTGGTTCCTATAATATTAAATTTTTAATATTATTTTAACTATTTTAAACTGTTAGAAGAATGTGTGTAATGAAATGATGACTCAGTTTTTTCCATTCTCTTTGAGAGGAAGATGTTATTGGCAGGAATAAAAAAAACATTCCTGTTTGAGCTCAGTTTAAAACTCTTACTGAACTGTTAGTTATTAATTTTAAACCTCTTTCTTCATTTTTTTTCTTGTAAATATTTTCTCAGCACACAGTCCAACAGCACTTTTAAACCTTATTCTTATTTCCTACTTCTAGCTTGCTATAACCATCTGAGAGCTTTACACTCAAGAAAAACAGCCTCAGAGTATTTATTTCTTTTAACTGATTTATTTTAATGCTTTGTTTCTTATTTCTTTATTTCTGTAAAGCACTTTGAGTTGACACTGTGTATGAAAGGTGCTATACAAATAAACTAGCCTTGCCAAGTTTACAGCTAGCAAACTATAGAAAACTATTCTACAACTTTTAATTACCCCATATCTTTTAGTTTTGAAATTTGGATCTCTAATTTTTTTAAATATAGTTAGAATGGAATACCTGGCAGCTAAACTTGACAAAGCACAATCCTCAACAATTGAGAATTTTGAGAATTGATATGATTCTATCCAAGATATTGTTTTCTGTTAAATGTTTCTTTTAATGTATGTTTAAATATATTTTTTATTTTTTATAAGTTAGTAATATGCGTCATGACTGAGTTGGTTTATATTCGATTTGGTGATTTTATGTTACCTTTGATTGTAGAATTGTTGAATTCTAAAACAAAGTGTGGGTTCGAAATCTCCTACTACTCAGTAGGTACTAGATTAGAGTCAGTACGTTCTGCTCGAGTGTCAGACTAGTAGTTAATTTCAGTAGGTGAGTTTTAGTAGCTACACAATCTCAGACGTACTACGTCCACCATATTACCAGCGTCCTGTGACGCAAGACGTCAGACCACCACCGTAAAAGTCCTGTTATTCATTTAAAAGCTCGTTTACTGACAGAATTAGATAGATGTATGTTTGAATATATGTTTTATTTCAAAAGTTAGTCATATGCGTCATGACTGACATTTTCCAGTCTTCCAGAGTTGGTTTATATTTGATTTGGTGATTTTATGTTACCTTTGATTGTAGAATTGTTGAATTCTAAACAAAATCTGCGTCCGAAATCTCCTACTAGTCAGTAGTTACTAGATTAGAGTCAGTACGTACTGCTCGAGTGACAGACTAGTAGGTAGTTTCAGTAGGAGAGTTTTAGTACCACACAAGCTCAGACGTACTACGTCCACCATATTACCAGCGTCCTGTGACGCAAGACGTCAGACCACCACCGTAAAAGTCCTGCTATTCATTTAAAAGCTCGTTTACTGACAGATTTAAATAGATGTATGTTTGAAAACTTTCAATAAAAACTTGATTACAAAAAAAAATACCTGACAGCTAAACTTAACAATTCCTTAACCTCCTCAACAATTGGGAATTTTGAGAACTGATATGATTCTATCCAAGATATTGTTTTCTGTTAAATGTTTTAGAGTTAAATATTTTTAAAGTATGTTTGAATATGTGTTTTTAGTGTGTGAACCTGTTTAATGTTTGTATTAGCCTTGCCATCCCCCACCCCTCATCCCTGTTGTGAAACATGTTAAAAGCAATAAAACGTTAATCCCAAAAGAAAAAAAGAAAGATGTGTGTAATTTATGGAATTCTTTAATTCCTTTAGCTTAATCAGATCCATGTTAGTGGCCCCACATCACCACACGACCCCTGGTTTTAAAATCATACAATTATCATCCAGCTCAGACTAGATGACTTTTTTTCATATCGTCAAGCAAAAAAAGACTTTGAGCTTCCACTGAGCTTACATTGCATTTAGCTTCAGGCATTAAAACAAGCTTACCTTGAAGACAAAAGCGTTTGGCGCATCTCTTCACAGCGTCTCTCCTGCAGTAGGGCATGCTGCGGTACACACCTGTGCGCAGGTATTTCTCCAGAGCATCATATTTCCTGAAATAAGGCTCTGATGTGGAGATCAGTAGGGGGCTGTTCACACTGCTTCCCTTTGTGCTGGAGTGCGCGGTGTGACCTTTGGAATACGGATGCTCCATGTGAACAGGATCCTCATCCACTGAGGGGGGCTCATAGTCCAACGATTCCACGGAGACGTCGACCCAGCATTCATTACTGACCTGTTTAAATAACAAGATGTTCACAAATTCAGTGGTGCTACTACTGAACATTCTCCCAATAGTAACTAATGAATCATGAGTGTGTGACCTGTTAATTAAATACACTGATATATATATATATATATATATATATATATATATATATATATATATATATATATATATATATATAAAATATACAATACTGTGCAAAAGTCAACTAAACTGATCATTTAAAACCCTGTATCTGATCAATAAGAGTATGTTCACCAGTAAGAACATCATATATAATCAGAACAGATGTAAATAATCATACATACAATACAAAGTAACATGAATATGTTATTGTGAGAGAAGTAGATCAGATCTTGATCCAGTTTGAAGAACAAAGTTAGGTTCAGATTTCTCCTGGACGCCCCAGACATTGTATGAATGTATTCAGTTCCTTCAGCAGTAATCTTGATTTAGCTTAATGATGTACTGAGCAGTCAAAGCAGGTATTAGATGAGAACTATAAATAATACTAGGCTGCCACAAGGAAAAAGTTAAGTAAACACACTAGTACATGTAAAATCTCTACTTACTGTATTAATACTGTTTAATATTTAAAAAAATTAAGTGTTTTGCTGAGCAAATAAAAGCTTATTGTCTAAAAATAAATAAATAAAAATATTTAATTTTTTTTAAATTTAATGTCCCCAAATGCCTAAAACGTTTTTTTACAGTGCTGTAGGTGCCTATTTACAGATCTGAGATATACTATTTATCTATTTATAGATTATAAAGCTGCTGCTGCTGCTGCTGCTGCTGCTGCTGCAGCACAATGCATCAGGGCTCCCTACTCCATCCAACAAATAAATGGAGACCACCATGGGACCATGGTTGGACGCACAAAGCCAGTGATAATGCCTACATGATCACGAACATCCAATTTTGCCTGGCAGGCCACTTTTGGCTTGTCCTTCAGTAGATATACTTAATTAACATAGAATATGATTAAACTGGTGATTTAAATGTATCAACACACTCGTATTGTGTTGTTGCCCCTGCTGAATGACCAGCGGTGGTCCTCTGGCTGTCTCTTTCCACGACCAGATGAAATAAAAGAGGGCTGGTAAAACATGTGCAGCAACCAATGAGTCACAGTCAGTAACTGTCAATCCACAATGTTCTTCTGGAAGGACTATCTGATAAAAGGGTTGGTGTTAATTCAAAAACATATCAACCTCAACAAAATCACAATTATTCATTTCCACTGACATCCTGTGAAAATATGGATGACTCAATTGTGGGTACGGCATCCGACTTGAGGCAAACTCCTTCTGCACTCTGCTCGAAGCTCTCCACTGTGAAGTGCCTGGAACATATAGCTGATCTGCTGTGGATGGACCAGCGGTCCCTTTGAGCGAAGTTGATCCACTGGTTGAGTCTGCTCGGCTCCCCGAAAGGAAACCTGTTAATAAATGAGAATTAAATGCAGCCCTCCAACATACACACTCAAAACTAATTACGATAACTCATAATTAGATCAGTCATACCGGTAAAAGGTGACTTCGTCCTCATTTTCAAGCAGCCCAGAGCTCTCACAGCCAGGCACAATGCACTGTAAGCGTAGGACTGGATTGGAAGGATGGGCACAACCCTCACAACTGTCTATCCACTCAGTAATGTCTCTGGATATGGAGCGCCAGTAGTAAAGATCAGACACAGCTTTCAGGCACCTCTTGCGGCCCGCATGATTTCGGTTGTTGTGTTGTTCCACCAGCACTGCTCTCACCTCCTCTTCACTGCGGAGCACCTTGCGTTGACGTTTGCCATCGATGTACCAAAGAGCACCACCTGGAAGAAACACTGTGGATGAGTTAGTCATTCAGGGGCAATTTATTAATTCCTGCTCAGACGGCCACTCACCTGCCCAGCGGAATTTCTTACTGGACCTCCTTAATGCACCTTTGGAAGCTTTGTCATGCTGTGTATATATGCCAAATCGTAGATACTTCTCCACCTCATCGAACCTGCTGAAGCTCATCCTTCAGATATAAAAAGTTAGTGTTCATGTAAAACCTACTTTTCTGTATTAGGATGAAATGAACAGTGATGTCACTGCATTTGAAGATGTGAAATGATTGGATATCATTATTGTATGAGTCATAATTAAGTAATTTAAACAAGTACTTGTTTGGAACTCCCAACCTCTCAGATACAACCAGTTTACATCACAAGTTTCAACTTATATCCACTTCTGTCTTAACAGCGTACCTGTTTATGTCCCCCAGTTCTTTAGTACTGCATTGAAATATTAGGGTTAGGGTTATAGTTAGGTTATTATAGTATAGGATATGGTTAGAATTAGGTGTTAAAATATAATTTATGATATAAAGCGGATCTAACGTATATCAACAGGACACGTTTCTGCAGGCAGCCCTATTTTGCGAGACATCAGGTTCGCCAAAAATTATTTTATAATCCTGCGTGTTTACCGATTCTACCTTCTGTAAAAGTAGCGCTCTAAACTACTGAACTTGCTAAATAGTCGTATTTAATTTTATAGCGCTTTTATAAAGTGCTAAACGGAAAAGTGTTTAAATTGTTTTTGAAAATGTGCAGCAAGAAAACTTGACGACGGAATTTTACGGAGCCCTCGACGTCACTTCCGTCTGCCGAATGTCAAAATAAAAGCTGCGCAAGACACGGAATTTAAACATGGCAAAAAAAAATTAAATTTAAAGATATTGAAACTGAAACACCTGGTTTTAGACCACAATAATTTATTAGTATGGTGTAGGGCCTCCTTTTGCGGCAAATACAGCGTCAGTTTATCTTGGTAATGACATGTACAAGTCCTGCACAGGGGTCAGAGGGATTTTAAGCCATTCTTCTTGCAGAACAGTGTTCAGGTCACTACGTGATGCTGGTGGAGGAAAACGTTTCCTGACTCGCTCCTCCAAAACACCCCAAAGTGGCTCAATAATATTTAGATCTGGTGACTGTGCAGGCCATGGGAGATGTTCAACTTCACATTCATGTTCATCAAACTAATCTTTCTCCAGTCTTGCTGTGTGTATTGGTGCATTGTCATTCTGATACACGGCACCACCTTCAGGTTACTACAGGTTTGAACCATTGGATGCTCATGGTCCTCCAGAATGGTTTGGTAGTCTTTGGCAGTGTCGCGCCCATCTAGCACAAGTACTGGGACAAGGGAATTCCATGATATGGCAGCCCAAACCATCAATGATCCACCCCCATGCTTCACTCTGGGCATGCAACAGTCTGGGTGGTACGCTTCTTTGGGGCTTCTCCACACCGTAACTCTCCCGGATGTGGGGAAAACAGTAAAGGTGGATCATCAGAGAACAGTACATGTTCCACATTGTCCACAGCCCAAGATTTGCGCTCCTTGCACCATCACAAAGACTTGCTGTCTTGGTCACAGATGCGCCAGCAAGACGTGCACCAACAGTTTGTCCTCTTTTGAACTCTGGTATGTCCCATAATCTTGTGTTATTGTAATGTTTTGAGCTAAACTGTGCTCTTACCTGCTAACTGAACTTCACACTCTGCTCTTATTGGTGCAATGTGCTGTTAATGAAGATTGGCCACCAGACTGGTCCAATTTAGCCATGAAACCTGCCACACTAAAATCACAGGTTCAGTTTCATTGTCCAACCCCTGTATATATACACACACACATATACCGCATACCGATCAGTCATAACATTAAAACCTTATATTAGGGTAGGCAAGGTAGACATTCCTATTAGAGTGGACAGTGAGCGGACACAGTGATTAAAAACTCCAGCAGCACTACTGTGCCTAGTCCACTCATACCAGCACAACACACACTAACACACATATATACACATATATCTCCATTTTTCATCGTTTTATTATTATTTTTACACCATTTTGAATGCCAATGGCTGTTTACAGTGTGTGAAAATTTAGGATCAATAGGAATGCTCCAAAATAGCATTGGGAAAAAATCTGGTTCCATTGACTTCTATTGAAAGTAAAGTATGTTTTTGGTCTCTTCTGTAAAGTTACAATTTTGGAGATACTCATTTTTCATTGGACAGCGACAATATACAATTCACCCAATACAGAAATATTTTCACAAATTATTCCCGCCCAACATATTAACAGTTTCAGCAATTTATGCAAAAGATGTATTTATTTATTAACTGTTTTATTTATTTGTTTGCTTAGTTTTGTAACCCTGAACAGTAGTAAGTGATACACTTGAAACATCAAAGGAATTAACCAACTGTAGAACATAAATTTTTTTCAAGCTTATTCAGGATAAACGTTCCAGTGAGGTAAATGTCCCCTCACTGCTTGTCCGCTGACTTTGGAGACATTAAGATCTTAAAACTCCATTAAATGAGTATAGGGTCCATTTGTATCCAGCTTCAGGACTTGTCTGTTACCGTATGTTCCATGTTTGACTTCTGTGCCAGCTTCGTTACACTTGACGGCCAAACTTAGTTCCTTCTCGCAGTGAGAGACGAAGCTGGCGTAGAGCTTCTGGCCATCCTCTTTGCCAATGTTGCCATGGTACTGCATGCCTTTACCCTTCGGTTTTCCTCCCAGTGTGGCTTGGGGAACAATGAGAACACTGCCCGGTAACTCGAGGACTGTAGTATATTTCCCAGAGTCTGTCTCACTGAGCTTCATGTTCAGCAGCGTGTTCACTGAGAGGAAGCAAGAAGGAATTCAATCAATTCAGTTTAAAGCAGTGTTTGTTTACTCATGTCATAAGACGTACCCATTTTGGGGATGATTTCTTCAGTTGCACCTTTAAAGAAGCAGACGTAGATAACCATTCCTCGGTTTATCTGTGTTTAAATAACAAAGAAGGCACGTTCACTATAGTGAATTAGTTACATGCATTCAGTTATACACACATAAACATTTTAATGGATTGTAAAATCGAGTATTTTTAAAATGCAAAAGAATCAGAATCAGAATCAGAATTACAGACGTAACAAACATGTGCAGAGTTGTATATTTAGAGTAAAGTTCTGAGTGCAGCAGTGAAGGACAGTGCAGACTAAATTAAATAGATATAAATATGAAGAACAGAAGAGTCACTGGTAGAGACGGTGGTACAGAGTGTTCTGAGACTCTATCAGATAAATAAAAGTGCAGTACAGAGAAAGAAGAGTGAGAGAACATCTGGATATGGATGTATGTATGTAGTAGGCTGTTCAGAGAAAGAAGAGTGAGAGAACATCTGGATATGGATGTATGTATGTAGTAGGCTGTTCAGAGAAAGAAGAGTGAGAGAACATCTGGATATGGATGTATGTATGTAGTAGACTGTACAGAGAAAGAAGAGTGAGAGAACATCTGGATATGGATGTATGTATGTAGTAGACTGTACAGAGAAAGAAGAGAGAGAGAACATCTGGATATGGATGTATGTATGTAGTAGACTGTACAGAGAAAGAAGAGTGAGAGAACATCTGGATATGGATGTATGTGTGTAGTAGACTGTTCAGAGAAAGAAGAGAGAGAGAACATCTGGATATGGATGTATGTATGTAGTAGGCTGTTCAGAGAAAGAAGAGTGAGAGAACATCTGGATATGGATGTATGTATGTAGTAGACTGTACAGGGAAAGAAGAGAGAGAGAACATCTGGATATGGATGTATGTATGTAGTAGACTGTACAGAGAAAGAAGAGTGAGAGAACATCTGGATATGGATGTTTGTATGTAGTAGACTGTACAGAGGAAGAAGAGAGAGAGAACATCTGTATAGGATGTATGTATGTAGTAGACTGTACAGAGAAAGAAGAGTGAGAGAACATCTGGATATGGATGTATGTATGTAGTAGGCTGTTCAGAGAAAGAAGAGTGAGAGAACATCTGGATATGGATGTATGTATGTAGTAGACTGTACAGAGAAAGAAGAGTGAGAGAACATCTGGATATGGATGTATGTATGTAGTAGGCTGTTCAGAGAAAGAAGAGTGAGAGAACATCTGGATATGGATGTATGTATGTAGTAGACTGTACAGAGAAAGAAGAGAGAGAGAACATCTGGATATGGATGTATGTGTGTAGTAGACTGTTCAGAGAAAGAAGAGAGAGAGAACATCTGGATATGGATGTATGTATGTAGTAGGCTGTTCAGAGAAAGAAGAGTGAGAGAACATCTGGATATGGATGTATGTATGTAGTAGACTGTACAGGGAAAGAAGAGAGAGAGAACATCTGGATATGGATGTATGTATGTAGTAGACTGTACAGAGAAAGAAGAGTGAGAGAACATCTGGATATGGATGTATGTATGTAGTAGACTGTACAGAGAAAGAAGAGAGAGAGAACATCTGTATAGGATGTATGTATGTAGTAGACTGTACAGAGAAAGAAGAGTGAGAGAACATCTGGATATGGATGTATGTATGTAGTAGACTGTACAGAGAAAGAAGAGTGAGAGAACATCTGGATATGGATGTATGTAGTAGACTGTACAGAGAAAGAAGAGTGAGAGAACATCTGGATATGGATGTATGTATGTAGTAGACTGTACAGAGAAAGAAGAGTGAGAGAACATCTGGATATGGATGTATGTATGTAGTAGACTACAGAGAAAGAAGAGTGAGAGAACATCTGGATATGGATGTATGTGTGTAGTAGACTGTACAGAGAAAGAAGAGTGAGAGAACATCTGGATATGGATGTATGTATGTAGTAGACTGTACAGAGAAAGAAGAGTGAGAGAACATCTGGATATGGATGTATGTAGTAGACTGTACAGAGAAAGAAGAGTGAGAGAACATCTGGATATGGATGTATGTGTGTAGTAGACTGTACAGAGAAAGAAGAGTGAGAGAACATTGTTCTAATGTCAGTTGTTAATGATCTAAACTGTTTTGTGTTTGGACCTCTGAAGCTTAGAATCTAATGTTAACTCACCAAACATGCATGAAAAAGATAAGAACAGGAACAAGTTCTACGTTCTTTCACTGAAATGTGAGCATCACATTTTTGAATGTTTGATGGAAAGGTGTGCTGTACAGTAACTCTTTACAGTCTTTACACTGGAGGTGATGGGAACCAGGGGTCTCAACGTCCACAGTACAAATGGACTATTTGCCATCCAAAACAATCAGTGAAGATACATGCATATGTAATTTGTGGATCTGTAGTTTTTGTAAGGTTGTAAAGATGATGTAATGTAATGTTGACAATAATAATAGTAAAATTTTACTATTATAATGTCCAGCATATAGGGTTCCACCATGAATAGACTAGAAAAAAAAATTAGGCTAAAACCTTCTTATGCATCATCCACATACACACAGCTATTTATGTTGTTGTGACGTAGAACATCTGAATTGGATTTGGGGTTCATGTCACCTCTACTGTGGACACGTGAGTATTTTTGTCATCAAATTAAATCCTATTAAATTTATTTGTATAGCGCTTTTAACAACTGATGTCGTCACAAAGCAGCGTTACAGAAATTTAGTGATAAGAAAAGTTCAATAGAGCATAAATAAGCCTAAGAAGAAAATAACAACAATAACATCATAGAAATCATAGAAATCATAGAATAAACATAGAAACCCTCCCAGTGAGCAAGCCATAGGCGACAGTGGCGAGGAGAAACTCCCTCAGAGCTGGAGGGAGAAACCTTGGGAGGAACCAAGACCCATCCTCCTCTGATCAGACTACTCAAACAGTACTGATATACTGACTGTACCATCTTGTACTTCTGTTCAGCTGCTCCGGTGGGCTTATATAATCATAATATGATATAACTAAGATTAATTATAGTACAGATGAAGAACAGTCAGAGTGATGATGATGAGGTAGAAGGTTGGTGGAAACTAGTTAGAGTCCATGTTAATTTAAATAGAGTCTGTAGTGAAGGTTAGGCAGCTAGTCTGAGGTAGCTGGTACGACATGGGTAACATCAGGGCCAGAGACTCAGTTTGGTGGGTGACTAGGGTGGCAGTGGAACCTGACAGTCAGTCTTCCATCAGTGTCAGTCAGGACAGGTGGGCAGTCAAACTCTCTCTGAATGACTTTGAAGACATCTTGACATTTTTATTATGGCATGTATTTAAACAAGGTGTGGATTTTCATTTTAAGCTGTTTTTTGACCAGCTGCCCAGCAAACACACAACGTTGTCAAAAGGTTTTTTTAAAGTTTTTATGTTGTCTGAACATTGTCTGGCATTATAACTACTTGATGGCAACTTAACACAAATCTGGACTCGTCCGCCAGCTGTTTTTGATGAGGTACCCTTATTCCGCCCCCAGCAGACACATAACGTTGTCAAAAGGTTTTTTTTTAAGTTTTTATGATGTCTGAACAAGGCTGTCACAACAAAACTTCTAAATAACATTGTTTTATGGCATTATAACTACTCGATGGCAACTTAACAAAATCTGGACTCATCCACTAGCTGTTTTTGGAGAGGTACCTTTATTCCGCCCCCAGAAAACACATAACGTTGTCACAATGTTGTCTACTTTTTCCACAATGTATGACGTTGTTAAAAGGCGGTGCTTTTATATAGTCTGAAGTACTAAATAATGTTGTTTTAAAGTACTCTAACTACTTTCCGGCAACCTAGTAAACATCAATATAGTTCTATACAGCTATAATAATGAACCTATGAAGGATAGTAGGTTGTGACAACCTCCTGACAACATTACCACTACGTTCTCACAACGTAACTATGTGTGCTGGGTCCTCAGTCCACTCTTATTGAACTCGTTCTACTTATGAAAGACTGATAATAGGTCTACCTCGACCCACTGGGCCTCACTGTCCTCCTCAGCAGGCTTGACCTGCAGTCTGGCGTGTAGACACTGCTGGAGAACCACCCGAGCACTGACTGAGGGTCCGCTGGCCGCCGTCATGACGTAGAACGCGCATCAACACCCACAGCAGACAATGTCCGAATAAACGGAAACACAAGGACTGCAGTTTAACAGACGGTTCTATATTTCTATCTCACAGAACTGTGTTTCTTACACGAACAGCTTCCTTTAAACTTCCAGAAACCGCAGGCGTGTTTTCCGTGTGTGTGTGGTGACGTCATCAAACGTGGCCAGTGCCCTGCTCCTCAGATATCCGCTGCGATGTTTTTAGTTGCGGTTTTTGTTTCGTACAGCATTTATTTTCAGTAGTTTATCCAGTTTTTTCTTAGTACATGATATTCAGAAGGTGATGTTAAGCGACGAGCCTGCACAGCTGGCCAGTACGAGCCCGTGTTGCTGGAAATGACGCCGTTACTTGTTTTTAGCCGCTGAGCTAATGACCGTTGGAGACATTAGAGATTATAAACATGTTATTTCACTACAGAAAGTTCGCACAAGTCTGTAAACTTCTCTCGACTAACGCTGTCTTATGGTCTAGTAAAGGACATGCTGGACCGCCTGCAGTGGTGTGTAAACATGGTGTTCGCTGTAAGGTGAGTTCAGAGCTCTGGTGCTACTGTGTCCTATCTGCTATCAGTGCTTAAAGGACTCCTCCACCGAGTTTTTTCAAAATTTTCAGCAATTCAGGCCTTAAGATGTGAACAAAGTCGTTCAAAGTGGTTTCGTGTGAAATGGTTCATTGTAGAGATTAGATTCTTTACAGGGGTGGTATTGGAGAAACCAGGGTTGCCATGTCTACAACATAAATAACAGTTAATTTCCAAATAGCATAGTGTATTCTGAGTGTGTATATATACATGTTGATGATGGTAATATAGTCATAATGTGTATATATACATGTTAACTATGGTAATATAGTCATAATGTGTATATATACATGTTAACGATGGTAATATAGTCATAATGTGTGTATATACATGTTGATGATGGTGTAATAGTCATAATGTGTGTGTGTGTGTGTATATATATATATATATATATATATATATATATATATACACACACACACACACACACATGTTGATGGTAATATAGTCATAGTGTGTATACATGCATGTTGATGATGGTAAAATATTCATAATGTGTATATATACATGATGATGGTAATATAGTTATAATGTGTATATATACATGTTGATGATGGTATAATAGTCATAATGTGTGTATATATATATATATATATATATATATATATATATATATATATATACGCACACATGTTGATGGTAATATAGTCATAATGTGTATATATACATGTTGATGATGGTAATATAGTCATAATGTGTATATATACATGTTGATGATGGTAATATAGTCATAATGTTTATATATACATGTTGATGATGGTAATATAGTCATAATGTGTGTATGTGTATATATATATATATATATATATATATATATATATATATATATATATATATATATATATACGCACACATGTTGATGGTAATATAGTCATAGTGTGTATACATGCATGTTGATGATGGTAATATAGTCATAATGTGTATATATACATGTTGATGATGGTATAATAGTCATAATGTGTGTATATATATACACATGTTGATGGTAATATAGTCATAATGTGTATATATACATGTTGATGATGGTAATATAGTCATAATGTGTATATATACATGTTGATGATGGTAAAATAGTCATAATGTGTATATATACATGTTGATGACTAACATATGCATAATGTGTGTGTATCTATACATGTTTATGGTAGTAAATAGTTATAAATCTGAAATTAATATATTTTTAGAATTTAGAATAACAACACCCTACATGTACCCCTCCTTCATAAATATATTAAATTTATTAAACCATATCTCAGAACTATTCAGAAAAATCTATCTCAGGCATCAAAGCAATTTGTGTCCATTTAAAAACTTGTAATTACTTCTGTGAGGTCACTTCAGACTATTTGCTACCAGCTCCTATCAGCTGGTTTCTCTAAGCCCCATGGTGAAAAATTCAGACTCTTATGTTTCTGTGCGACTTCACAACCCACATCACTCTGAATGAAGCTGTTTATATCTGAATAATAGTAACTGTACAGAATTTCTAGTGATACTTTTAAAACTGTGTCATGTCAGCACCTTCCTTTCAAACCTTTTGTTTGGATGCATTAAGAAAAGTAAGGGGTCCGTAGTCAAAGAAAAAAAGTTTGCAACAGAAATTCATAAAAGAAACAGAACACTCTTTCTGTAATGTGATCCAAGCAGTGATTTAAAAGTTTGGTGGCAATTTACTATATAAAAATTACAGTTACATACATTTGGCCATGCATGCGCAGACAAGCCAACATACACAAACTGGGGACGGTTCTGTTTCTGAATTTTCTGAGTGCTGTAAGCTTCCTCAGAAACATTTAGCCGGTGCTGATGTTAACCAGGTCAGTAATGAGTCACATGTCTGCTTCATGTGTTAGTCGTCAGGTGAGAGATCACTGCAGGAGAGGCAGAAGGCACATATGGCACGAGGCTTACCCAAACAAAAGCCCCTAGCAGGTGTTAAGGAGGTCATCGTTGTTGCTTCAGGAAAAGGAGGTGTTGGGAAGTCTACAACGGCAGGTAACCTTCGCTTGTTCTTTTTCTAGGAGAACAGGATGCACTACATGAACACAATATGGACACCTGATTACCTATAATAAAGACTACTGCAGCAGGCCACGTGTTGCCAGTGTTATTACTGTTATTACTGGTTATTTGGGTTGTAAACCATTTACCACAGACTTATAATACACTGCTTAAGAAAGAAGATGGTTGCGTATCGAGCATTATGGAGATGTTGCAGATATGTTTCTAAGAAACCTTTATTTTTAATGACCTTGTATATAAGTGCCATGCAAAGCAGCAAGACCCAAAGCCAGTGTTAACATTAGTAAAGCACAAAATCAACAGAGGGTTGTAACACCACGCCTTGCTGTGTAATCATATGATGCTGAAAGATGAAGAGAGAATTGATTGGTTTTGGACTGATATATTTAAACTAAGCTCGGTTTAAACTGGAAATTAACAGGAAACCCATGAAACATGGTTCTGAATTAATGAAATTATGTTTTTAAATGATGTTTTTTTTTTATTTGTTGGGTTGGGAGGAGGGTGTAGGGACATCGCTCACCATGCCTGAACCCCTGCCTGCTTGTGGTCTAACTCCCTATAAATTCCCATCTCTAAAATCTGATTTCCATGATATCCCAAGGTTTCGCAATCATTTATCACCACTCCAGGTTAAAGACAAACCTAGTGGGACTCAAAGAATACCTATGCGTTAAAATATCCTTTATGATCACTTAGTACAAATAAAAAAGAGAGAAACCAATATGACAAGATATTCAACAAAGAATTATTTTTAATTGCAGAGAGCTAAAACTAACCACATGTGCAGAACAGTGATTTACAGAGCTATTAAAGAGTGGAATTCCTTACCTGGCTCACTAATAATAAAAAATGGTTTTAAAAAAAACTACTAAAAAGACACTACCTAACTGATTTCTGATCATAAAACTAAATAAATTAAAGTTAAAAGTAGATCAGTGTGGTGCTCTGTCAGCTCTGCACAGTGGAGATGATCACAACAGTACAACTGCTACACGAGCACTTGAAGCTCAAACATCCCGTAGAGCTTCATCAACACAGCAGCAGGACAGCACCTGTTTACCTGTTTATCTTATCTTATAGATTATTTATAGATTATTAACACGTGTATCATGTTTCTTTCAGTAGTAGTTTAACGTTTTCTGTTATTTTCTCTTATTTTATTCTCTCTGCTCGACTGTGACGCCTGCAGTAACCAGATTACTAGCACGTGGGTTAAGCTACCGCTACTCCTACACTCTGCGCTGTGTGCTTCAACCAAACATGAATTAGCTGGAACTCTAGTTCAGCCACCTGATTGGTTTGGGGGCGGCGCTATTCTCATTCTCATTGGCTATTTGTGTTGTCTCTTAAAACATAGACGGAATTTAATTCTATCGACTTTCTATCGACTACGTCTTATAGTTCTATCGAGGAAACATTATTTTGCGATAATTATCGATATCGTTTTATCGCCCAGCCCTAGTCTGATGGACCCCAGGAAGAATAGCTGCTATCATTATAGGAGCTAATGGGGATCCAAATAAAATAAACAAATGAACCCCATTCAAGTTCAATAGCTCTACACTTCAGTAGCTTTATAGCAGAAGACAGAACTCCACAGACAAACACAGTCTCATAAATGATTATGACTCAAGCTTGCTTAAGAAAAGGTAGTATGGTTCATATATTAGCGCATCATTTACTGGTAGCCAATCAAGTTACACAGATCCAACAAGGCAGGTTTTGCCTTAATTCCTTTGGCACATTGTGCAGCCAATCAGAATAACTTATTCATTCCAGAAATCAGGGCTTTGACTTACTAGGACTACACTGAACCTGATGCAATGAAATGAGATCTGTGATAATTCCATATCTGGCTGATTTGATATGGAAGTGCACTTTTTTGATTTGCTCCTCTTTGTCTGTTTACAGTGAATCTGGCTCTCGGGCTTTTGGCAAATGATCAGGTAATTAAAAAACTCCCTCAGCATCATCCATATTTAAATAACTGTGCAACACGTCTTACAAACTCTGTACTTTGTCCCTCTTTCCTCTCAACTCCTTTCCACAGAGTAAGCGAGTGGGGCTTTTAGATGCTGATGTTTATGGGCCCTCCATTCCAAAACTGATGAATCTAAAGGGAAATCCAGAATTAACAGACAGTAGGTGATGCAAAGTAGTAATGTTGATATGTTTTTTTTTATTTATTTAAGAATACAAACATCGGTCGAGTGTAGTAATGTCCTCTTAATATGTTATGTATATTAAATAATACATTTTATACACAGGAATGCAAAATGTTTGTTAAACTACCTGTTTATTATTATTATTTTGTCAGCGATCATAC
Organism: Megaleporinus macrocephalus; assembly: GCA_021613375.1. Taxonomy (NCBI): domain Eukaryota; kingdom Metazoa; phylum Chordata; class Actinopteri; order Characiformes; family Anostomidae; genus Megaleporinus; species Megaleporinus macrocephalus. The sequence goes on along the minus strand of CM038712.1, from coordinate 47,998,546 downwards.
ACAAAATGCATTACTCTTTGCTCCAGTTAGCTAATAAATGACATTTCCATCTGCAGTTTTGATGATTTTCAGAGTGAAAATAAGTTAATGCATCTTTATTGCAAACATATGACTTCCTCTATTTCTGTACGTTTCATTGCTGAGTTTCTATATTTTTATTTGGTTTAGTATACTGGCGTAAAACATTTGAGTTGAGTTGTGCCATAACTTTTGCACAAGCCACATTTTATTTTTCCCCCAAGATGATAAATTCAGTAAACAAACAGTAACTGTGTGTTAAAATGAGCAGAAGTGTTTTCTCTGTGGAGGACGTTGAATTTTTGAACAAAGCTTATTCATTAGTTTTCAATAATAAATACATTAAAACAATGACAATTGCTACAAAAATATGTTTAAACTTCAAATTTCCAAGAACCCCCACTCTTTTATAGAGATAATATAATTTTAAGAGGAAAAAAATCCACTTAAAATAAATAAAATATTAAATACACAGATATTAAATACGCAGAACACACCTGTTTATACCTATTGTTACTAAGGCTGTGTATTGGCAAGAACCTGGCGATACAATATGTATCGTGATACAGCGGTCACGATTCAATATATCGCGATACATTGCGATACTACAAGCAAAGTGATAAATAGTGATTTTTCAAATCCTACTATTAAAACACACCACTGTATGAACAGGTTTGCCAATTCTTACAATAGCACTGCACCCTTGTGCTGCTTGTTAATGTTGGAGTGGAGCTGAAAATGGATTACAACACTGCCCTCTAGTGGTCAGAGGTTTGAGCACAACACACAATGATTCACTGTCTGCTGAGAATCTGTGTATTGATACTGTGTTTTTGAGAATCGATACAGTATCACCCAACATATTATCCCGATATTCAATATTTTCAATATTTTCCTACACCCCTAATTGTTACATTTATATTTATCTATGTGCAATCACATAAATACACATACAAACACCAACACACAAAGTGATGATAATAATAATAATAGTAATAATAATTAATAATAACCTGGCAATTCTAGTGCTTAAAACATCCAGAACTCAGAGACTCAAAACACCTAAGGAAAGATGGTAATATTGATGATAATCTATCTGTTGATCTCCTAACTGTATACCTAATCTAATTAAAATTAATGAAATACACCATGTCCCTTATCCATGGGTTGCAGTCTTTCCATTTAACCAGGATTAGTCTTCTAGCTACTAATGTTTACACTGAAAATTAACAAGATTAATATCTACTCTTATTTTCAGACAACTTAATGAGACCTCTTACAAACTTCGGGGTCCCTTGGTGAGTATACAGTCTTACTTCTTTAAGTCCTGCACTTATTATTCACTTACTGTTCAGAATTATTCAGTAGCTAATATAGAACTACGCTATATAGTTATAAAGGTGAAGTGGAAGTTTCAGTCTGACTGCCTGTCTGACCTTACCTTCCTCAGTATGTCGATGGGCTTTCTGGTAGAAGATACTGCCCCCATTGTGTGGAGGGGTCTGATGGTGATGTCAGCCATTGAGAAGCTTCTTAGACAGGTGGGCTAGTATACTTTGTTATATATTTTAAGTTTTGTGTTGTTGCATTTGGTACATGAATTTCCTGCATTCATCTCACAAAAGGAAAATATAACATTTTAAACACCAAATTCTTTGTTGATGTTGATGATAATATTTTCAGGAATGGTGTTTTGTATGGCCTATGTGTTCATTGGTGTTCAGGTAGACTGGGGGCTTTTGGATTACTTGGTAGTTGACATGCCACCTGGAACCGGAGATGTGCAACTCTCCATCACACAGAACATCCCAATAGCAGGTACGCTTGATGCATGTAAATGATTGGGCACACCTGGACCAGTGATGTGTTTTGTTGAGTTTCTAAGTGAGAATAAGTTAAAATATATATTTAAAGGACACACTTGCTGCATTGTATTGGAGGATGTGAACTGTAAAAAGTAAACACACATTTTATTTTTTAATTAACCAACCCACTCACTCACTCACTCACCTATTAACCCCCTCAATCAGCCACCCATCCGCCCACCAACTAACCCACTTAGTCACCCACCCAGCCAACTACCCACCCACTCATTTACTACCTCTCATCCAAACCACTCACCCTTTAACCAACCACTCACTCACTCACCTATTAACCAACTCACTCACCCACCCAGCCTCTAACCAACTGATCCACTAACTGACTCAACCTAGCCAACCATTACCCACCTCCTCACCCACTACTACAATTTACAACCCACTCACTCATACACTCACCCAACTATCAACCAACCCACTCACCGACCCGCCTACTCACCCATCTATCAACCAACCCACTCACCGACCCACCTACTCACCCATCTGTCTACCAACCCACTCACCGACCCACCTACTCACCCATCTGTCTACCAACCCATTCACCGACCCACCTACTCACCCATCTGTCTACCAACCCACTCACTCATTCACCCCCTTACTGACCAACCCACCCACTAACTCACCCATCCACCCATAAAAGGAATAAGGTATAAACAAGATTAACAATTGTAGGAATAAATATATGGAGCCACTAACCAACCCTCTCTCTGACTAACCCACTCACTAACCCACCCCCTAACCAACTCACCCAGCCACCCATCCTCCCACCAACCAACCCACTTAGTCACCCACCCACTCATTTACCACCTCTCACCCAAACCACTCACCCTTTAACCAACCAACCCACTCACTCACTCACTCACTCACCTATTAACCAACCCACTCACTCACCTACCTATTAACCAACTCACTCACCCACCCAGCCTCTAACCAGCTGACCCACTAACTGACTCAACCTAGCCAACCATTACCCACCTCCTCACCCACTACTACACTTAACAACCCACTCACTCACACACTCACCTATTAACCAACCCACTCACTCACTCACCTATTAACCAACCCACTCACTCACTCACCTATTAACCAACTCACTCACCCACCCAGCCTCTAACCAGCTGACCCACTAACTGACTCAACCTAGCCAACCATTACCCACCTCCTCACCCACTACTACACTTAACAACCCACTCACTCACACACTCACCCATCTATCAACCAACCCACTCACCGATCCACCTACTCACCCATCTGTCTACCAACCCACTCACTCACACACTCACACATTTTATTTTTTAAATACTACACATACAGTGATTTACTAACCTTACCTACAGTGGAAACAGCTTATAGTAATATTTATGGGACAGGGTGGGCTTTGATTCATATTAGCAAATGTGTCCCCCCGCACACAGGCGAGGTACGAAGCGAGAAGCCCAGTTGGAGACTTTTCAACCAGGAGTGAGGAGACTTATCTGTTTATTCTTCACCGGCAGCTCCAAACTAACATGTCAGGATGTGAAACTGAGTTAACAAGATGTGCACATTTTATTTACTTTTTCTATAAATAAACACTTTAAGATGCACTTTTTTAAAGGCGTTCTGTTTATTTGCCGCTCTTGTCTGTACTTGAAGTGATGAAAAAACATTTATTCGTTTTATAAATAATTAATTCAGTTCAGCAGTTAAACAGTAAACATACTGAAATATACTGAACGGTATGTGTGGTGTGTTTGTGTTTCAGTAGCTGATGGTATAAGATGCTGATACTAGACTACTTCAGTAAACAGGATACACCACTGAATTAGAACACACGTTAGAAATGATGATGGTCCGGACCTTGGCCTGAGGAGATCTCTGACTGGACCTTACTGACTCTAATTAAATACCGCTGCTCTAAAGTATTACCCCTTTTCTTTGCAGGAGCTGTGATAGTGTCCACTCCACAGGACATAGCTTTGTTAGATGCACGCAGAGGTGCTGAGATGTTCCGCAAAGTTAACGTACCGGTGAGACACCTTAACAGTATCTGGGATGCATTTCTGCTGAGAGAGGGCTGGTTTTGGGCCTTCTAGGAGAACGTTTCTCTCAAACCTTTCCAACAGAATGAATTGTGGTTGTAGCTCCCTGGGAGGAATTTCTTATTTGATGTTAATCTACATGGAGATATGAAACACCCAAGTCCTAAAACAGTAATCAATATAAGAGACGTTGGATTTGATAGCAAAATTAAGACTTATCAGTTAGTATTCTAACATGCAGTTACACATGTATGATTGATTGTTTTAGTGTTGTACTGTTTCAGTACGAAAGCTCCAGAGAGTAATTTGTCACTAACTGAGAATTTATTTTCCTGTAGGTGCTGGGCTTGGTTCAAAACATGAGTGTTTTCCAGTGTCCCCAGTGTAACCACCAAACACACATCTTTGGGTCGGATGGAGCTAGAGAGTTGGCTCGTACTCTTGGAGTAGAAGTTCTTGGTAAGATTTCTTTTTTCAAAGAAAGCTTAATGGAGCAGATTCTGCCAGAAAAACAACTTTCTCATGGGAAGCGGTGGACATAATTAAGTGGTGAAACTGGAGATTTCGACAGAAATTCTTTTGACTTCCTCCATTAAAACACAGTTAAACAGGACACACAGTGTACATATCTAAATTTGTACATTGCTAAATTTCCTTTGGGCTCAATAAAGTATCTATCTATCTATCTATCTATCTATCTATCTATCTATCTATCTATCTATCTATCTATCTATCTATCTATCTATCTATCTATCTATCTATCTATCTATCTATCTATCTATCTATCTATCTATCTATCTATCTATCTATCTATCTATCTATCTATCTATCTATCTATCTAGACACACAACTTTTCGGAGGAAAAGCAATTTTAGAGCTAATAGCTCCCCCTTGTGGAGAAACAGTCAGCTAAATGTGAGTGGGTGGGTGAATGACTGAAGGAGTGAGTTGGAGAGTGGGTAATGGGCTGGTAAATAAATAACTGGGTGAATGAGAGGATGAGTGGGCCGGTTGGTAGATGGATAGGTGGGTTTGTAAGTGAGTAAATGTGTGAATGAGTGGAATAGTAAGTGAGAGATTGGGTGGGTAAGTGTGTCAGTAGGTGGATGGGTGAGTTAGTGGGTGGGTTGGTGAGTAAGGGGGTGAGTAGGTGGGTCGGTGAGTGGGTTGGTTGATAGATGGGTGAGTAGGTGGATCGGTGAGTGGGTTGGTTGATAGTTGGGTGAGAGTGTGTGAGTGAGTGGGTTGTTAAGTGTAGTAGTGGGTGAGGAGGTGGGTAATGGTTGGCTAGGTTGAGTTAGTGAGTGGGTCAGTTGGTTAGAGGCTGGGTGGGTGAGTGAGTTGGTTAATAGGTGAGTGAGTGAGTGAGTGAGTGAGTGAGTAAATGAGTGGCTGGTTAAAGGGTGAGTGGTTTGGATGAGAGGTAGTAAATGAGTGGGTGGGTACTTGGCTGGGTGGGTGACTAAGTGGGTTGGTTTATAGGTGAGTGAGTGGGTTGGTTAAAGGGTGGCTGAGTGAGTTGGTTAATAGGTGGGTGAGTGAGTGGGTTGGTTAAAGGGTGGCTGAGTGAGTTGGTTAATAGGTGAGTGAGTGGGTTGGTTAAAGGGTGAGTGGTTTGGGTGAGAGGTGGTAAATGAGTGGGTGGGTGACTAAGTGGGTTGGTTGGTGGGAGGATGGGTGGCTGAGTGAGTTGGTTAGGGGGTGGGTTATTGAGTGGGTTAGTCAGAGAGAGGGTTGGTTAGTGGCTCCATATATTTATTCCTACAATTGTTAAACTTGTTTATGCCTTTTATGTTCATTTTATTTGTATCATCCTTTAATATTTTTCAATGTTGTTTTCTGTTTTACATGTTTTAGTGCCTTATTATTATTATTATTATTATTATTATTATTATATATGTTGAGTAATCCAAGATGACATGGTTTCTCTATTTTTTTTCTCCACAGGGGACATTCCACTTCATCTTAACATCAGAGAGACATCAGACAAGGGTCAGCCTGTGGTTGTGTCCTCTCCTGACAGTGCCGAGGTGAGTGAATTGGGCGAGAGCCGAAATCGGGTAACGTTTAGTTCAAATGTCTGCGGCGCATATATAGTTTTTTTGAAAGCTCTTTGAAATGTGTATTATTCTGATGTGACAACTAGATTTATTTTACAATACTGTATAATATGATGACCACACCAAATTTAAAGGGAATTTTATTTTGTATTGGTTATACTGTATATCGTCGCTGTCCAATGAAAATCAAGTATTGCAATTTTACAGGAGAGAACAAAAACATACTTTACTTTCAATGTAAGTCAATGGGACCAGAATTTTTCCCAAGCTGTTTTGGAGCACTTCTATTGCCCCATTCATCATAAAATTGTCACACTATGCAAACGGCCATTGGCGTGTTCAAATGATGTAGAAAACTTAAAATCGACAAAAATTTAGATATATGTTTTTCATTAGCGACACTCTAACAAAAACAATTAGGCAACATTTTGCATTAGACTTTTTGAGTTATGCCTGTCCCATTTTTGTCCCGGGTATGCATATAAAATATATATATTTTTTATTCTGTTGCTCCAACACAATATTTTAAGTGTGATGAATTAGCTTTTGAGCTACAGATCTTCAACACATCTGCAAAAGAGTTCATCATATCACAAAAGCAAAATTTACTTTTTAGAGTGCACAAGCTATTAGGATTGATATCATGTATGCGGGATATAAATATAAAATGTTTTCACCTAATTTTAGAATGACCGGTGATAGCATTTTGCGACTGAGAGAGAAGAGAGAAGAGAGTGGTGGTCATCAATCTCAGTATAAAATGTTAAGCATTAACGTGTGTGTATGAATGGGATGTTTTTAAATAGTTTGGTGGATTCCCTCAGTGTGTATTCCCAGTAATCTTGCACAACAATCCTATTCAGGCTGAAGCGTACAGAAGAGTAGCCTCAGCGGTGGTGCGTCGGCTCGCAGAGGAGTCCAGATGAATGACCTGCCTCAACTCTGATAAAGACCCACGGTGGACTGAAGAAGTCTGTTAGAGCATTCAGTGCTCCCTCTCCTGAATGTAAAGGCTATTATTACACGTATGTGTTGAACAATGTTGTTTTTATCAGTACCACACTGGGTCATTGGTAGATTTAAGTATTTAAGGTTGGGATTTTTACTCTCAGCATATTTAAGTTGCTTGAAAGCACATGTCTTATGTTGGGTAGTCATTGAAACTGTTCTTCAGTGTATCATAAATGTGGATGACTAGTATTCCAGTGTGAAGCTTGAGCCCATTCCACTGCAGCTGCCCGCCAGTCCAGTTTACAGTGGGCCAGAGGAAAAGTCTAAGATTTCATAGAAGATCCTTTGAGCCAAACTGAACGAACCACAAAGCAGATGGAATCCTAAACACTTCCAGGAAACTGTATCATAGTCGAACAGACTTGTTATCTAAAGTGATGAAAATATAATTTATATTGAAAATGTATGATTTGTTGTTACAAGGTTGGAAAGATAATCTTATAAGATTCTCAATACAGTAAACAACATTTTTTGAGTTTTACCTCTAACTTGTGATCTTATCTAACAAATTGCCCCAGTTTGGATTGTAGTAGTCCTTTGTTCAGTCATTGCTCGGCCTCTCAGTAATCATCACTGCACTTCTCCATTAATACATACTCAAATGTTTGTATTTGATCTTTAGAAACAAAGCACAATTAAACTTGCTATGCAACCAGATTCATTTCTCATGTGCGCCTAATTCCGAACTAGTCAAGTTTATTTGTGTAGCGCTTTTTACAATGATGTTGTCACAAAGCAGCTTTACAGAGTTTAAAAGCATGAAAACATGAAATCACAACACTTTATCCACTGTGAGTGAGCCAGAGGTGACGGTGGCAGGAACAACTCCCTCAAAACTGGAGGAAGAAACCTTTGGAGGAACCAGACTCACAAGCAGAGACCCCTCCTCCTCTGGTGGAACAGTATTTACAGTTTATAACTAAAAGCTGAGTCTGAAGGTAAAAGCTTTAGAAGCTGCACAGGTGCTACATCAGGTGGATGATACAGTGATGCAGTCAAGGATGGAGCAAATGGCACGAATGGAGTGGAGAGCTGGTTGGTGCCAAGTGACAGGGGGGCACTGGTGGTCAGTCCTTTGACAGTATTGGGCGGAACAGGTGGGCGGTTATTACCTCAGAAAGAGAAAAGACAGAGGTCTGGTTTGGGTTAGTACAGAGACAGAGTTAGTTCTGATTTGGGTTAGTACAGAGACTAAGTTAGTTCTGGTTTGGGTTAGTACAGAGACAGAGTTAGTTCTGGTTTGGGTTAGTACAGAGACAAAGTTAGTTCTGATTTGGGTTAGTACAGAGACAGAGTAAGTTCTGATTTGGGTTAGTACAGAGACAGAGTTAGTTCTGATTTGGGTTAGTACAGAGACTAAGTTAGTTCTGGTTTGGGTTAGTACAGAGACAGAGTTAGTTCTGGTTTGGGTTAGTACAGAGACAGAGTTCTGGTTTGGGTTAGTACAGAGACAGAGTTAGTTATGATTTGGGTTAGTACAGAGACAGAGTTAGTTCTGGTTTGGGTTAGTACAGAGACTGAGTTAGTTCTGATTTGGGTTAGTACAGAGACAGAGTTCTGATTTGGGTTAGTACAGAGACAGAGTTAGTTCTGGTTTGGGTTAGTACAGAGACTAAGTTAGTTCTGGTTTGGGTTAGTACAGAGACAGAGTTAGTTCTGGTTTGGGTTAGTACAGAGACAAGAGTTAGTTCTGGTTTGGGTTAATACAGAGACAGAGTTAGTTCTGATTTGGGTTAGTACAGAGACTAAGTTAGTTCTGGTTTGGGTTAGTACAGAGACAGAGTTAGTTCTGGTTTGTGTTAGTACAGAGACAGAGTGAGTTCTGGTTTGGGTTAGTACAGAGACAGAGTTAGTTCTGATTTGGGTTAGTACAGAGACAGAGTTAGTTCTGGTTTGGGTTAGTACAGAGACAGAGTTAGTTCTGGTTTGGGTTAGTACAGAGAGAAACTTAGTTCTGATTTGGGTTAGTACAGAGACAGAGTTAGTTCTGATTTGGGTTAGTACAGAGACAGAGTTAGTTCTGATTTGGGTTAGTACAGAGACTAAGTTAGTTCTGGTTTGGGTTAGTACAGAGACAGAGTGAGTTCTGGTTTGGGTTAGTACAGAGACAGAGTTCTGGTTTGGGTTAGTACAGAGACAGAGTTAGTTATGATTTGGGTTAGTACAGAGACAGGGTTAGTTCTGGTTTGGGTTAGTACAGAGACTGAGTTAGTTCTGATTTGGGTTAGTACAGAGACAGAGTTCTGATTTGGGTTAGTACAGAGACAGAGTTAGTTCTGGTTTGGGTTAGTACAGAGACTAAGTTAGTTCTGGTTTGGGTTAGTACAGAGACAGAGTTAGTTCTGGTTTGGGTTAGTACAGAGACAAGAGTTAGTTCTGGTTTGGGTTAGTACAGAGACAGAGTTAGTTCTGATTTGGGTTAGTACAGAGACTAAGTTAGTTCTGGTTTGGGTTAGTACAGAGACAGAGTTAGTTCTGGTTTGTGTTAGTACAGAGACAGAGTGAGTTCTGGTTTGGGTTAGTACAGAGACAGAGTTAGTTCTGGTTTGGGTTAGTACAGAAACAGAGTTTGTTCTGGTTTGGGTTAGTACAGAGACAGAGTTAGTTCTGGTTTGGGTTAGTACAGAGACAGAGTTAGTTCTGGTTTGGGTTAGTACAGAGACAGAGTTAGTTCTGATTTGGTTTAGTACAGAGACAGAGTTAGTTCTGGTTTGGGTTAGTACAGAGACAGAGTTAGTTCTGATTTGGTTTAGTACAGAGACAGAGTTAGTTCTGGTTTGGGTTAGTACAGAGACAGAGTTAGTTCTGGTTTGGGTTAGTACAGAGACAGAGTTAGTTCTGGTTTGGGTTAGTACAGAGAGAAACTTAGTTCTGATTTGGATTAGTACAGAGACAGAGTTATTTCTAGTTTGGGTTAGTACAGAGACAGAGTTAGTTCTGATTTGGGTTAGTACAGAGACTAAGTTAGTTCTGGTTTGGGTTAGTACAGAGACAGAGTGAGTTCTGGTTTGGGTTAGTACAGAGACAGAGTTCTGGTTTGGGTTAGTACAGAGACAGAGTTAGTTATGATTTGGGTTAGTACAGAGACAGAGTTAGTTCTGGTTTGGGTTAGTACAGAGACTGAGTTAGTTCTGATTTGGGTTAGTACAGAGACAGAGTTCTGATTTGGGTTAGTACAGAGACAGAGTTAGTTCTGGTTTGGGTTAGTACAGAGACTAAGTTAGTTCTGGTTTGGGTTAGTACAGAGACAGAGTTAGTTCTGGTTTGGGTTAGTACAGAGACAAGAGTTAGTTCTGGTTTGGGTTAGTACAGAGACAGAGTTAGTTCTGATTTGGGTTAGTACAGAGACAGAGTTAGTTCTGGTTTGGGTTAGTACAGAGACAGAGTTAGTTCTGGTTTGTGTTAGTACAGAGACAGAGTCAGTTCTGGTTTGGGTTAGTACAGAGACAGAGTTAGTTCTGGTTTGGGTTAGTACAGAAACAGAGTTTGTTCTGGTTTGGGTTAGTACAGAGACAGAGTCAGTTCTGGTTTGGGTTAGTACAGAGACAGAGTTAGTTCTGGTTTGGGTTAGTACAGAGACAGAGTTAGTTCTGATTTGGCTTAGTACAGAGACAGAGTCAGTTCTGGTTTGGGTTAGTACAGAGACAGAGTTAGTTCTGATTTGGCTTAGTACAGAGACAGAGTCAGTTCTGGTTTGGGTTAGTACAGAGACAGTTCTGGTTTGGGTTAGTACAGAGACTGAGTTAGTTCTGGTTTGGGTTAGTACAGAGACAGAGTTAGTTCTGGTTTAGGTTAGTACAGAGACCAAGTTAGTTCTGGTTTGGGTTAGTAAAGAGACAGAGTTAGTTCTGGTTTGGGTTAGTACAGAGACAGAGTTAGTTATGATTTGGGCTAGTACAGAGACAGAGTTAGTTCTGGTTTGGGTTAGTACAGAGACTGAGTTAGTTCTGATTTGGGTTAGTACAGAGACAGAGTTAGTTCTGGTTTGGGTTAGTACAGAGACAGAGTTAGTTCTGGTTTGGGTTAGTACAGAGACAGAGTTAGTTCTGGTTTGGGTTAGTACAGGGACAGAGTTAGTTATGATTTGGGCTAGTACAGAGACAGAGTTAGTTCTGGTTTGGGTTAGTACAGAGACTGAGTTAGTTCTGATTTGGGTTAGTACAGAGACAGAGTTAGTTCTGGTTTGGGTTAGTACAGAGACAGAGTTAGTTCTGGTTTGGGTTAGTACAGAGACAGAGTTAGTTCTGGTTTGGGTTAGTACAGGGACAGAGTTCTGGTTTGGGTTAGTACAGAGACAGAGTTAATTATGATTTGGTTTAGTACAGAGACAGAGTTAGTTCCGGTTTGGGTTAGTACAGAGACTGAGCTAGTTCTGATTTGGGTTAGTACAGAGACAGAGTTAGTTCTGATTTGGGTTAGTACAGAGACAGAGTTCTGGTTTGGGTTAGTACAGAGACTAAGTTAGTTCTGGTTTGGGTTAGTACAGAGACAGAGTTAGTTCTGGTTTGGGTTAGTACAGAGACAAGAGTTAGTTCTGGTTTGGGTTAGTACAGAGACTAAGTTAGTTCTGGTTTGGATTAATACAGAGACAGAGTTAGTTCTGGTTTGGGTTAGTACAGAGACAGAGTTAGTTCTGGTTTATGTTAGTACAGAGACAGTTCTGGTTTAGGTTAGTACAGAGACAGAGTTAGTTCTGGTTTGGGTTAGTACAGAGACAGAGTTAGTTCTGGTTTAGGTTAGTACAGAGACAGAGTTAGTTCTGATTTGGGTTAGTACAGAGACAGAGTTAGTTCTGGTTTGGGTTAGTACAGAGACAGAGTTCTGGTTTGGGTTAGTACAGAGACAGAGTTAGTTATGATTTGGGTTAGTACAGAGACAGAGTTAGTTCTGGTTTGGGTTAGTACAGAGACTGAGTTAGTTCTGATTTGGGTTAGTACAGAGACAGAGTTAGTTCTGATTTGGGTTAGTACAGAGACAGAGTTAGTTCTGGTTTGGGTTAGTACAGAGACTGAGTTAGTTCTGGTTTGGGTTAGTACAGAGACAGAGTTAGTTCTGGTTTGGGTTAGTACAGAGACAGAGTTAGTTCTGGTTTGTGTTAGTACAGAGACAGAGTTAGTTCTGATTTGGGTTAGTACAGAGACAGAGTTAGTTCTGGTGTGGGTTAGTACAGAGACAGAGTTAGTTCTGGTTTGGGTTAGTACAGAGACAGAGTCAGTTCTGGTTTGGGTTAGTACAGAGACAGTCAGTTCTGGTTTGGGTTAGTACAGAGACAGAGTTAGTTCTGGTTTGGGTTAGTACAGAGACAGAGTTAATTCTGATTTGGCTTAGTACAGAGACAGAGTCAGTTCTGGTTTGGGTTAGTACAGAGACAGTTCTGGTTTGGGTTAGTACAGAGACTGAGTTAGTTCTGGCTTGGGTTAGTACAGAGACAGAGTTAGTTCTGGTTTAGGTTAGTACAGAGACAGAGTTAGTTCTGATTTGGGTTAGTACAGAGACAGAGTGAGTTCTGGTTTGGGTTAGTACAGAGACAGAGTTAGTTCCGGTTTGGGTTAGTACAGAGACAGTTCTGGTTTGGGTTAGTACAGAGACAGAGTTAGTTCTGGTTTGGGTTAGTACAGAGACTGAGTTCTGGTTTGGGTTAGTACAGAGACAGAGTTAGTTCTGGTTTGGGTTAGTACAGAGACAGAGTTAGTTCTGGTTTGGGTTAGTACAGAGACAGAGTTAGTTCTGGTTTGTGTTAGTACAGAGACAGAGTTAGTTCTGGTTTGGGTTAGTACAGAGACAGAGTTAGTTCTGGTTTGGGTTAGTACAGAGACAGAGTCAGTTCTGGTTTGGGTTAGTACAGAGACAGTCAGTTCTGGTTTGGGTTAGTACAGAGACAGAGTTAGTTCTGGTTTGGGTTAGTACAGAGACAGAGTTAATTCTGATTTGGCTTAGTACAGAGACAGAGTCAGTTCTGGTTTGGGTTAGTACAGAGACAGTTCTGGTTTGGGTTAGTACAGAGACTGAGTTAGTTCTGGCTTGGGTTAGTACAGAGACAGAGTTAGTTCTGGTTTAGGTTAGTACAGAGACAGAGTTAGTTCTGATTTGGGTTAGTACAGAGACAGAGTGAGTTCTGGTTTGGGTTAGTACAGAGACAGAGTTAGTTCCGGTTTGGGTTAGTACAGAGACAGTTCTGGTTTGGGTTAGTACAGAGACAGAGTTAGTTCTGGTTTGGGTTAGTACAGAGACTGAGTTCTGGTTTGGGTTAGTACAGAGACAGAGTTAGTTCTGGTTTAGGTTAGTACAGAGACAGAGTTAGTTCTGATTTGGGTTAGTACAGAGACAGAGTGAGTTCTGGTTTGGGTTAGTACAGAGACAGAGTTTGTTCTGGTTTGGGTTAGTACAGAGACAGAGTTAGTTCTGATTTGGGTTAGTACAGAGACAGAGTGAGTTCTGGTTTGGGTTAGTACAGAGACAGAGTTAGTTCTGGTTTGTGTTAGTACAGAGACAGAGTTAGTTCTGGTTTGGGTTAGTACAGAGACAGAGTTAGTTCTGATTTGGGTTAGTACAGAGACAGAGTTAGTTCTGGTTTGGGTTAGTACAGAGACAGAGTTAGTTCTGGTTTGGGTTAGTACAGAGACAGAGTCAGTTCTGGTTTGGGTTAGTACAGAGACAGTCAGTTCTGGTTTGGGTTAGTACAGAGACAGAGTTAGTTCTGGTTTGTGTTAGTACAGAGACAGAGTTAGTTCTGGTTTGGGTTAGTACAGAGACAGAGTTAGTTCTGGTTTGTGTTAGTACAGAGACAGAGTTAGTTCTGGTTTGGGTTAGTACAGAGACAGAGTTAGTTCTGATTTGGGTTAGTACAGAGACAGAGTTAGTTCTGGTTTGGGTTAGTACAGAGACAGAGTTAGTTCTGGTTTGGGTTAGTACAGAGACAGAGTCAGTTCTGGTTTGGGTTAGTACAGAGACAGTCAGTTCTGGTTTGGGTTAGTACAGAGACAGAGTTAGTTCTGATTTGGGTTAGTACAGAGACAGAGTTAGTTCTGGTTTGGGTTAGTACAGAGACTGAGTTAGTTCTGGTTTGGGTTAGTACAGAGACAGAGTTAGTTCTGGTTTGGGTTAGTACAGAGACAGAGTTAGTTCTGGTTTGTGTTAGTACAGAGACAGAGTTAGTTCTGATTTGGTTTAGTACAGAGACAGAGTTAGTTCTGGTTTGGGTTAGTACAGAGACAGAGTTAGTTCTGGTTTGGGTTAGTACAGAGACAGAGTCAGTTCTGGTTTGGGTTAGTACAGAGACAGTCAGTTCTGGTTTGGGTTAGTACAGAGACAGAGTTAGTTCTGGTTTGGGTTAGTACAGAGACAGAGTTAATTCTGATTTGGCTTAGTACAGAGACAGAGTCAGTTCTGGTTTGGGTTAGTACAGAGACAGTTCTGGTTTGGGTTAGTACAGAGACTGAGTTAGTTCTGGCTTGGGTTAGTACAGAGACAGAGTTAGTTCTGGTTTAGGTTAGTACAGAGACAGAGTTAGTTCTGATTTGGGTTAGTACAGAGACAGAGTGAGTTCTGGTTTGGGTTAGTACAGAGACAGAGTTAGTTCCGGTTTGGGTTAGTACAGAGACAGTTCTGGTTTGGGTTAGTACAGAGACAGAGTTAGTTCTGGTTTGGGTTAGTACAGAGACTGAGTTCTGGTTTGGGTTAGTACAGAGACAGAGTTAGTTCTGGTTTGGGTTAGTACAGAGACAGAGTTAGTTCTGGTTTGGGTTAGTACAGAGACAGAGTTAGTTCTGGTTTGTGTTAGTACAGAGACAGAGTTAGTTCTGGTTTGGGTTAGTACAGAGACAGAGTTAGTTCTGGTTTGGGTTAGTACAGAGACAGAGTTAGTTCTGGTTTGGGTTAGTACAGAGACAGAGTCAGTTCTGGTTTGGGTTAGTACAGAGACAGTCAGTTCTGGTTTGGGTTAGTACAGAGACAGAGTTAGTTCTGGTTTGGGTTAGTACAGAGACAGAGTTAATTCTGATTTGGCTTAGTACAGAGACAGAGTCAGTTCTGGTTTGGGTTAGTACAGAGACAGTTCTGGTTTGGGTTAGTACAGAGACTGAGTTAGTTCTGGCTTGGGTTAGTACAGAGACAGAGTTAGTTCTGGTTTAGGTTAGTACAGAGACAGAGTTAGTTCTGATTTGGGTTAGTACAGAGACAGAGTGAGTTCTGGTTTGGGTTAGTACAGAGACAGAGTTAGTTCCGGTTTGGGTTAGTACAGAGACAGTTCTGGTTTGGGTTAGTACAGAGACAGAGTTAGTTCTGGTTTGGGTTAGTACAGAGACTGAGTTCTGGTTTGGGTTAGTACAGAGACAGAGTTAGTTCTGGTTTAGGTTAGTACAGAGACAGAGTTAGTTCTGATTTGGGTTAGTACAGAGACAGAGTGAGTTCTGGTTTGGGTTAGTACAGAGACAGAGTTTGTTCTGGTTTGGGTTAGTACAGAGACAGAGTTAGTTCTGATTTGGGTTAGTACAGAGACAGAGTGAGTTCTGGTTTGGGTTAGTACAGAGACAGAGTTAGTTCTGGTTTGTGTTAGTACAGAGACAGAGTTAGTTCTGGTTTGGGTTAGTACAGAGACAGAGTTAGTTCTGATTTGGGTTAGTACAGAGACAGAGTTAGTTCTGGTTTGGGTTAGTACAGAGACAGAGTTAGTTCTGGTTTGGGTTAGTACAGAGACAGAGTCAGTTCTGGTTTGGGTTAGTACAGAGACAGTCAGTTCTGGTTTGGGTTAGTACAGAGACAGAGTTAGTTCTGGTTTGTGTTAGTACAGAGACAGAGTTAGTTCTGGTTTGGGTTAGTACAGAGACAGAGTTAGTTCTGGTTTGTGTTAGTACAGAGACAGAGTTAGTTCTGGTTTGGGTTAGTACAGAGACAGAGTTAGTTCTGATTTGGGTTAGTACAGAGACAGAGTTAGTTCTGGTTTGGGTTAGTACAGAGACAGAGTTAGTTCTGGTTTGGGTTAGTACAGAGACAGAGTCAGTTCTGGTTTGGGTTAGTACAGAGACAGTCAGTTCTGGTTTGGGTTAGTACAGAGACAGAGTTAGTTCTGGTTTGGGTTAGTACAGAGACAGAGTTAATTCTGATTTGGCTTAGTACAGAGACAGAGTCAGTTCTGGTTTGGGTTAGTACAGAGACAGTTCTGGTTTGGGTTAGTACAGAGACTGAGTTAGTTCTGGCTTGGGTTAGTACAGAGACAGAGTTAGTTCTGGTTTAGGTTAGTACAGAGACAGAGTTAGTTCTGATTTGGGTTAGTACAGAGACAGAGTGAGTTCTGGTTTGGGTTAGTACAGAGACAGAGTTAGTTCCGGTTTGGGTTAGTACAGAGACAGTTCTGGTTTGGGTTAGTACAGAGACAGAGTTAGTTCTGGTTTGGGTTAGTACAGAGACTGAGTTCTGGTTTGGGTTAGTACAGAGACAGAGTTAGTTCTGGTTTAGGTTAGTACAGAGACAGAGTTAGTTCTGATTTGGGTTAGTACAGAGACAGAGTGAGTTCTGGTTTGGGTTAGTACAGAGACAGAGTTTGTTCTGGTTTGGGTTAGTACAGAGACAGAGTTAGTTCTGATTTGGGTTAGTACAGAGACAGAGTGAGTTCTGGTTTGGGTTAGTACAGAGACAGAGTTAGTTCTGGTTTGGGTTAGTACAGAGACAGAGTTAGTTCTGGTTTGGGTTAGTACAGAGACAGAGTTAGTTCTGGTTTGGGTTAGTACAGAGACAGAGTTAGTTCTGGTTTAGGTTAGTACAGAGACAGAGTTAGTTCCGGTTTGTTTTAGTACAGAGACAGAGTTAGTTCCGGTTTGGGTTAGTACAGAGACAGAGTTAGTTCCGGTTTAGGTTAGTACAGAGACAGAGTTAGTTCTGGTTTGGGTTAGTACAGAGACAGAGTTAGTTCTGGTTTAGGTTAGTACAGAGACAGAGTTAGTTCTGTTTTGGGTTAGTACAGAGACAGACTTAGTTCTGGTTTGGGTTGGTACAGAGGATGAGTTAGTTCTGGTTTGGGTTAGTACAGAGACAGAGTTAGTTCTGGTTTGTTTTAGTACAGAGACAGAGTTAGTTCCGGTTTGGGTTAGTACAGAGACAGAGTTAGTTCCGGTTTAGGTTAGTACAGAGACAGAGTTAGTTCTGGTTTGGGTTAGTACAGAGACAGAGTTAGTTCTGGTTTAGGTTAGTACAGAGACAGAGTTAGTTCTGGTTTAGGTTAGTACAGAGACAGAGTTAGTTCTGTTTTGGGTTAGTACAGAGACAGACTTAGTTCTGGTTTGGGTTGGTACAGAGGATGAGTTAGTTCTGGTTTGGGTTAGTACAGAGACAGAGTTAGTTCTGGTTTAGGTTAGTACAGAGACAGAGTTAGTTCTGATTTGGGTTAGTACAGAGGATGAGGAGTGTTTAGAGTGTAGCTGGAGACTCTGGCAGATCTGATTATAAACAGAATTAACTAAAAGGAGAGAAGCTGCACAGGTGCTACATCTGGAGGAAGTGTAGCGGAAGAGGAGAGCTGGTTGGTGCCAGGTGATGAGGAGACCCTGACAGTTGGACCTCCAACAGTATTCGGCGGGACAGGTGGGTGGTTATTACCTCAGAGAGAGAGAGAAAAAGAAAAACAAAGTTCTGGTTTGGGTTAGTACAGAGGACTGGAGGTGTAGCAGAAGGAGGAGAGCTGGTTGCTGAGAACTACAGTGAAATGAAAGAAATGGTTTACAGATAGTTGGTGCTCTTACACCATTTAACCACCAGGGTGCAGTGTAACTGAAAATATACTGTATGTTTCCTTTGAGTAGCTGGGAGTTCCTCAGTCCTCTTATAGAGCCATCAGAATGAAAGCTTCTGTGATAGCCATTATTAATTAAGGATAGGATGTGACTGAGAGAATGGGCAGAAGTCAACACGAGGGCCTACAAGAGTCTTTCTGTGCACCAAACAGGGCCACTTCCTGCATAGTTTCCTGGCTCCCTTGACTCGGCTGCAGCAGCTGTACTGCCTCCAGTTGCCAGACAGAGCAGCCTGTGATTCATCAGGTCAACAAAGTTGTTTTGCTTATCATTTCACATACTTCATTCTCTTTCTGGAAGACCAGCCGTGAACTTACAACTGTATCTTCTGTCTGAGCTCTTACAGCAGGGTTTGTTTTATTATAAGACCATAAAGTGAGACTAGGTTATGCGATTATGGTGTGTTTTGTTTGTCGGCTGAGTTTGTGGTCAACAGAAAACTGCTGTCTTAAAGGAAAAGTTTTTCAATCAAATATCGAATTCTCGTACTGTTGTTGCTGATTACCGTATACTATAACTGAATATTTTTCCCATACATAGTAAAAATACAGAAGATCTACAGGATCTAATCACAATCATATCAGAAGCCAATTGGCAGACGTTGAACCAATAGTCTGAACAAGTAGTGTGGCCAGATGTGAGTCTATATGGGGACTACAATGAGAAATCTTGGGCTAAATCCAGATGGGAACATAAACGTATTAGACTGAGAGCTCCACACTGTAACAAGTGTTTTGTTGGTTAAAAATGTAAAATATAGTATCAATTAAATGAGCTACTTTTATTTAACCTAATAAAGTGCCTTGAATCAACGATTCTTTCAGTCAGAAGAGTTTTTCTTTTTAGGTTGAACCAAGAAAACTTCTTTTATACATCTTTTAACTCGTGAGTGAGTGTAGAGAACATGTCACGTGTAGGAAAGATTACATTACATGTACTTATTTAAAGCCTGTTCTGCTTTTGTTATTGATTGTACTCCAGATGTAAAACCAACATAGATGATAGGAATTGGAGTGGGCGGTGCCAGAGGAGTGGTGGACTAGAGGCCGAGGGGGTGCTGGAGGAGGGGTGGAGGGGCACCAAATGTTTAGCAAGTTGTCCTCAGATGCATATTCTCACTTTGAGATCTTGTCCAGCCTATGACACTAATGAAGCAACAGCCTATTGGCGTCTGGGAAATAAAGGAATGGTGAAGTGTAGATTAGATTTGACACATATATATACACACTACCGCTCAAAAGTTTGGGATCACAGTGAAATGTTCTTGTTTTAATGGAGTATCTTCTTCCTTAACACAACAATGGACTGACGGGTCTCTAAAGAAAGTTGTTTCTTTCTGGTCATTGTGAGTCGGTCAGCAAGCCATCAACTGCTGATGCTTCAGATACTAAACTAACCTAGAATGTTGTTTTCCCTTTTATACTCACTTATTAGTAGAATGTTTTTCAGCTGTGCATCACAATTGATCAAGAGTGTCCTAACAACCAATTAGTCCAATAACATCCTTAACTTGGATTGGTGGCCGTACCAGGAGATTTAGACAGAGGACTGAGAATTACTGATAATAGAACTATATGCAAAATAAGCCTCTATACAAAAATAGGCTTTAATACAAACATTTTTATTCATTTTATTTTATTAAATTAATTGTGAAATGGACAATATTGTTTGTGAATTGCATGAAAATTGCATGAAATGAAATTCTAAAGTGATCCTAAACTTTTGAGCGGTAGTGTGTGTGTGTATATATATATATATATATATATATATATATATATATATATATATATATATGTATATATATGTGTGTCATAACAGAATAATTAGACTAAATCAGATCAGTCACACCGATTCTAATAATCAGTTATCAAAATTATTACAATTATCAACAGATTCTGAGCATATGATCAAGATCATGTCAGCCTTACTCTCTAACCTGAACCTGCCTCTTTATTCTGGAAAAAGAATCTATATCTATACCTGACTGGCTATATATGAGTTACATTATAGTATCATCTCTTCATATCTTATAATTCTGTAACATTAATTATCTAATACACATACAGACAGCACTACTCTACACCTTAACTTTAATAACACACAGACTAACCAACAGCACAGCAGCTACAGCTTCTCTCTCCTTTATAAACAGTAAACACACCACCTGCAGCTTCATTAACCTGCTAAACTAAACTAAACCCTCAGATAATCACTCCTAGCTACAATAACAGAATAAAGAGTGATCAGAAATATGGGTGAGGGTTCGAGCTAGACTGATAATGACTGTAATGTGTTGGTTTTGAGTGATAAAGTACAAAAATACTACTTTACAAAACTTACTAGACACATGACACCAGTTAAATAAAACACTGACACCAGACAAAGAGAAGCTGGATCATACCATGTTGCAAGACAAGGGGGGCTACTGTATATTCTTTGTTAAAATAATTAGTTTAACCATAAACTCTCTATGGTTTTAACATTTCCAGCTTGTCAGAGACAAATTAAAGTTTTTAAAAGTTAGTTTAAAAGTAAGTTTAAAAGTTTTTTTCTACTATAATCTTTAGGGGTGCTGGGGCTCAATTTAAAGTAGGGCTAGCTCCGCCGCTGGTCAGGGTCCTCTGATTTAACCACTGAATAAATTATCTCCCTACTTTTCTCCATTCATTTATTCTATTCCTACTCTTTGTCACATAATTAGAATAATAGTGCAGACATTCAAATACTAGAGTATCCATTTGAAATTCAAATTTCTGGTGTTTAGGCATTTAAGAAGAAGCAGCACCTCTTTACTTGAACCTTGTTACATAACACTTTTGTTGCCTGATGTGATAGCAGATATCAGATATGCTGTCATGAGTTGCCATGACACATTTTTGTCCTGGTAATGGTAACAATAAATAATAATAATAATGAATAATAATAATAATAATAATAATAATAATAATAATAATAATAATAATAATAATAATAATAATCTCATTAATAAAGCTAAATTTGGCATCAATTAGATTTTCTAGATTTTCATATTTCTATGTTTATGTCTATACCTTCGTTAGCTTGTTTCAGTAGTGACAGCTCTATAATGCAGATACTAAAACTAAAACCTTCTTGTTTTTCTAGTGGTATGAAAACATGGGACAGGATGCGAGACGAGACAGTTCACCAAGATCACCTCCCGATAGAAAGTGGGGTGGTGGACACACGTAGAAACAGGCAACAGTCTTTATATTTGAGAGCAAGTTTACCGGAAAGTAAGAAAAGGGCTTGTTTTTTAAATGATAGAATAAATCATACTTAATGTGACCAGTGATTGACCAAACAGGGTCAATGTTATGCTGTTTGCTGAGCGATTGGTTGGTATAACGGTGGGTTTTGGTCGGAATAAATGGCCAAGTTGGTTTACTTTCATATTAGTTACACTACAAAAGTGTTAATGTTGAATTTATTTAAAGCTGCACTATGTAATTTTATGGGATTTGGAGCCCTCTCTGGTGGAATTGTGTAATCACTTGCAACATGAAAAAGAATATTTTGTAACATCGCTTGTGTTTAGGACCCCTTTCTTGAGGAAATGAATCGGTTGATTGCAAGCATGTTGTATTAGGAGTATTCAAAGAGAACTTAGTCAAAACTTGGCGAGGGACGTGCCTTGTGAAGGGATATGAGTGGATTATCTACTATTACCGTAATTTCTTCATCAGTATAATGTTAATTCTGCATTTTAGACTTAAACATTAAGACAGTCTGTGGCTGTGAAGTAAATATTGTCTCTGTCCAATGAAAAACATCTTCATTTTTGTTGATTTCTATTTTTCTACATCATTTAAATGCAGCAGCTGCTGTTTACATTGCGGAAACATTTCATGATGAATGGACCAATAGAAATGCTCCAAAATAGCTCCCAGTGCTCAGTCTCCCAGTCAGACAGACCCACACCACTCCACCACCCACTACACTCACAGTGTTCAGTCTCACAGTCAGAGCAGACCCTCACCACTCCACAACCCACTACACTCACAGTGTTCAGTCTCACAGTCAGAGCAGACCCTCACCACTCCACCACCCACTACACTCACAGTGTTCAGTCTCACAGTCAGAGCAGACCCTCACCACTCCACAACCCACTACACTCACAGTGTTCAGTCTCACAGTCAGAGCAGACCCTCACCACTCCACAACCCACTACACTCACAGTGTTCAGTCTCACAGTCAGAGCAGACCCTCACCACTCCACGACCCCCAACACCCACAGTACTGTCTCACAGTCAGAGCAGACCCTCACCACTCCACGACCCACTACACTCACAGTGCTCAGTCTCACAGTCAGAGCAGACCCTCACCACTCCACCACCCACTACACTCACAGTGCTCAGTCTCACAGTCAGAGCAGACCCTCACCACTCCACGACCCACTACACTCACAGTGCTCAGTCTCACAGTCAGAGCAGACCCTCACCACTCCACGACCCCCAACACTCACAGTACTGTCTCACAGTCAGAGCAGACCCTCACCACTCCACGACCCCCAACACTCACAGTAAAGTCTCACAG
Organism: Megaleporinus macrocephalus; assembly: GCA_021613375.1. Lineage (NCBI taxonomy): Eukaryota > Metazoa > Chordata > Actinopteri > Characiformes > Anostomidae > Megaleporinus > Megaleporinus macrocephalus. The sequence continues at coordinate 47,976,221 of CM038712.1, read as the reverse complement.
TCAGAGCAGACCCTCACCACTTCACCACCCACTACACTCACAGTGCTCAGTCTCACAGTCAGAGCAGACCCTCACCACTCCACAACCCACTACACTCACAGTGCTCAGTCTCACAGTCAGAGCAGACCCTCACCACTCCACGACCCCCAACACTCACAGTACTGTCTCACAGTCAGAGCAGACCCTCACCACTTCACCACCCACTACACCCACAGTGCTCAGTCTCACACTCAGAGCAGACCCTCACCACCCCACGACCCCCAACACTCACAGTGCTCAGTCTCACAGTCAGAGCAGACCCTCACCACTCCACCACCCACTACACTCACAGTGCTCAGTCTCACAGTCAGAGCAGACCCTCACCACTCCACCACCCACTACACTCACAGTGCTCAGTCTCACAGTCAGAGCAGACCCTCACCACTCCACCACCCACTACACTCACAGAGCTCAGTCTCACAGTCAGAGCAGACCCTCACCACTCCACGACCCACTACACTCACAGAGCTCAGTCTCACAGTCAGAGCAGACCCTCACCACTCCACCACCCACTACACTCACAGTGCTCAGTCTCACAGTCAGAGCAGACCCTCACCACTCCACCACCCACTACACTCACAGTGCTCAGTCTCACAGTCAGAGTACACCCTCACCACTCCACCACCCACTACACTCACAGTGCTCAGTCTCACAGTCAGAGCAGACCCTCACCACTCCACGACCCACTAGTTTTATACTGCACTTTGTTTTAGCTAAACAAAGTGGAAGAAGGAAATTATCAATGAGAGATCAATAACGAAAGCTGATTATAACCCAACAGGAGATCCATGCCAGGTTTTTTGAGTGTATCAGGTTGGGGTTTCATATTATGGCCCATATTCTGTGGCCAAATCAAAATGACTTCTAAGAGGCGAGCTGGTGTTTAATCAGTGAACTCTGGTCATAGTACAGAGATTCTGGCAGGAGGAACAGAAAGCACGTTTTAATGCGAGTGTCAGTGTTTACCTAGAAAGTTAATGGCATCTATAAAATAAGGCAAATTCCAAGTGCTTGGTTGGTGGAGGGCTTTGACAGTGACATGGCTGTGCTATCATTGGCAGCGGAATAAAAGCAGCCTTTGCCCCGTGCAGTAAGTACAGCATAGAATACCCATAGAGAGTGAACTGCTTCCTGAGGCTATGCGAAAAAAAAAATCAATAATTAAATCAGGGAGCTGTGCCGCACAAGATGGGCGAGAGGGTGTCTGCTTTCCATGTCACCTGAGGTTCATGGAAAATGAATGAGCATCGATAAGACGAATGAATAGGAGACAAATGAATCAGCCGGATGGAAGGTTTTCTGATTCTCAGTAGGTATAATGATGATGACGAGGTCTTAAATCTCAGCACAAAGAGCTTTCCAGCTTTCAAACATGGTCTACAATGTAGGAAAGTTTTTTTAGTACTTTCTAAATCTTTAATTTATTTACCTTTCATGTTTTACCGTTCTAATATTCTGCTTCTCTTCCTTCATGCTGGAAAAAGCCTAGACCAGCGTTGCTAATCACCAGCAAAATCAGTATATGTTGTGTTTAGGATGCTGGTACGCTGGTCAACCAGCATGACCCACTGGGGTGACCTGCTAACCTGCCAGCAGACCAGCGTAAACCAGCCTAACGCAAATGAATGCTGGTCTCTGCTAGGGATGTAAGAAAATATTGAAATATCAAAATATCAAAATATTGGGATATTATGTTTAGTGATACTGTATCGATTCTATAGATATTCTATAGATACACAGATTTCTGGCAGACAGTGAATCAGTGTATGTTGTGTTTAAACCTCTGACCACTAGATGGTGTTGTAATCCATTTTCAGCTCCACTCCAACATTAACAAGCAGCACAAGGGCGCAGTGCTATTGTAAGCATTGGCAAACCTGTTCATACAGTGGTGTGTTTTAATAGTAGGACTTGAAAAATCGCAATATATCACTTTGCTTGCAATATCGCAGTATATACGATATATTGAATCGTGACCGCTGTATCACGATACATATTGTATCGCCATGTTCTTGCCAATACACAGCCCTAGTCTCTGCCTAGTCAAAGCACTTTCATTAGCAGAGAAAGAGGCATTTGCGCAGCGCTCGTTACAGTTTTAATGGCTCTATTCGTTTCATTATTCATGTTACAAACTAAGAAATGATATTTAGTGAGTCTCATCCACAGGATGTCTTCATAACTTAACTAAAATGGCATGCGCATGTATTATATAGTAGATGAGCATGTATTATTGATCGAGATTGGGTGAGGTAACCCTGTTGGAGCCCTGGTTTTTCAAAGTGTTAGCTTATGCAGTTAGTATGCTTAAAATAAATTCCCATAAATGTTTGATGATAGTTCGAAAAGCGTTGGCTCGGACGAACTGGAAAGGCTCTGAATCGGTTAACGTTTGTCTCTCTAAGTTCATTTCATCTCAGCCTTTGCTTCATTTCAGCTACGTGGCCCGTCAGAAGGACTTACCAGGGGGGGAAACTGACTTCCTGCATTCCAAAATTTGGGGAGAATGCATGCGTCATGAAAATCCTAACGGGATGTAAATTTCAGACTTTTGAAGCACTGAGGAATTTCAGCCCCACCAACAAACGTCTTCAGGAACGGGTTCAAATCTCCAGACCTGATAGTTCTTCTTAAACCAGGTTACGGCCATGCTTGTTTATTTTGCTAGGTATGTGAGTGGTCTCTCGGTTTCCCCATCCATGGGCCCCATTCCTGGTGACCTCTGAAACCTGGCCCCGCCCAGCGTTTCTGAGCGTGGACTTGTAGCCATGGTGATGCAGCTGCGGCGCTGCCCAGGGTAAATAGCCGCAGCTGGTTCCAATTGCGCTTGTACGGTCAGGGACTGCGTGCATGCTTCAGGGGGCTTTTGGGGGAGTAGGTTATGAGGCCAGACCACGCCCCCACCCCTCCAACACCACCACAAAAAAAAGCCCTCTAACAATTCTAACAACTCTGACTGATCATAGCTTTGTGTTTGCTCAACTAAAGCAGGCATCCACACTTGACTGCTGGCTCAGTAAACAGCCCCGAAGATCTAGGGGGGCTTAATTTTGAGCGAGGACGTTCGGCCGGCCTCGCATCCGGAAAGACAACATCATTTCCATTGCTGAGCAGTTTTAAAAGCCTGAAGTTCATCAAAACTGGCTCAGCCGAGGCCTGTTTTGTTTGCGCTTTGCAATAATTAGACTTGTCTGGCATAATGAGTTCAAATACATCGAGAGCTCAGGCACCGGGCGTGCTCAGCTGGACCCTCCAGGGCAGCTGCCCATGAATCGGCGGATCTGAGAGAAAGTGGGTCCGGGAGATTTTGGGGGTAGGGGAAGGTGAATAATTCATGGTGATGCAGAGAGGCAAGAAAGAGGGGGGGGTTTGAGGCAGGCACAGGCAGACAGGCGAGGGCTGATGTGAAGCCTGCTGCTGTGCTTTTGATGTCAGCACAAACGCGCTCAGGTTAGTTAGAGGTAGCCCCCGACACCACCGATTGCTGACATTGATTCTGCTCTTAAAAGGAATCTAATTCACGCGTTTAGCCCGTACCACGAATGTAGTCTATCAGATGAGACGCCTTTGATGTGTAAAGTTTTGCGTCTTTAGTTTTATACTGCAGCTGTGTGGCTAACGAGTCATGAAAGCAGAGAGCCGTCGGTTTAGCACAGAGCAAACTAATGCAGCCATCAGATGTGATAGAATACACTTGCACAGGGGTGTAGAAGCAGGTTTGACATTGGGGGGGGACATATTTGCTAATAAAAATCAAATCCCACCTATAATATTACCTATAAGCTGATTCCACTGTAGGTAAGGTAGTAAATCACTGTATGTATAGTGACATAGAACAACATTTGTGGAATTACAGTAAATTACAAATAAATAAACAAAATACAACATTATCTGTACTTCAGTTTATTATTAGATAAATCCAATTAAAGATCACTTCTAGTTAAGAAACTAAACTAGATACTCCACATTACATGGTACTGCTGTCAAACTTTTTAATTATACATGCAATGTCTGGATTATATACACATATAACTAAAAAATATATTATTTGTTTGGAGCATGTTGCTGAAATGAAATGATAATAAATGTATATTGAGGTTTCCTGACTAGACAAGACTAACATTAATGTTAGACAGTAAGGCTGTGTCCCAAACAGCACCCTCTGGAACATTACATACTGCACTACTGACCGCACTTCTAATGCTGGCATCCTTTTATTTATTTATTCATTTATTTATTTATTTATTATATTTTATTTTTTATGTATGTAGTGTAGTAGCAGTCTGCAGTTTGGGGGCGTGGCCAGAGAGTAATGTAACTTTATGTTTCAGAGTGCTTTCTGACTAAAATTAATATAAACGTTAGCTAACCCAACCCCTCCTAGTCTGTTACCATAACAACACATTATACTAAAGCTGTTTTATTGCAGTATATATAGTTATCGTTGTTATTCACTGCTCTCATCACTGACCTTGTGTTTAAAGCTGGCGCGAACTACCCAACGCACCAGCGAGGCGAGAGCTCTGGTCAGTGAAGCTGCTGACTGCAGGATATTTCTGAACAGGCATCTCAACACAAGCCTTAACAAAGTTTAAGACCACCGAACAACCAGAGCCTGTTACTAACAACAAACACAGCGCGTGAATTGTGAATGCTTCCAAAACACACTTTTATAATGAAGTGCTTTTAAACAGTTTCTGCTTTTCTGTGGTTTAATTTTTGGGTGGGACAAACCTACCTGTTTCTGATATTGGGTGGGACATGTCTCCCCCATCCCCCCGGTTCCTACGCCAATGCACTTGCAAAAGGAAAAGGAAAGTGAGTAAGCAGGAGTAACATTATAATAATCTATTTCAAATTGGACTTCTGGTGGGACCTGGTAGACCTCAAAATCATCAGATCGTCAGATAAACAGGCTTTTATCTTTAAAAGATGGATGAACATTCTGTGGATCTGAAAGTGAAAGTGTGCTGCTGTGAAGGAGCAGTAACTGAGAAGCCCAAGAGACCTACATTTGTGCTGAAACACCAAAACTGGACATCTGCGATGCGGAGTAAGGCTTCACGGACTGAGTAGAGGGATAATTGGGTAATTGGGATTACTTGGATCGTGATCATGAGAAGCAGAAAATGTGCAAGTGGATCAGGCACAGCACTACTGCTGGAGTTTTTAAACGTCCACTCACTGTCCAGACACCTTCACATATGGAGATTTGTTTCCATGCATATATGGGTTAGGCATATACAGGTGTTGGACAATGAAACTGAAACACCTGTGATTTTAATGTGTGGGAGGTTTCATGGCTAAATTGGACCAGTCTGGTGTTCAATCTTCATTAATTGCACCAGTAAGAGCAGAGTGTGAAGTTCAGTTAGCAGGTAAGAGCACAGTTTAGCTCTAAATATTACAATAACACAACATTATGGGACGTACCAGAGTTCAAAAGAGGACAAATTGTTGGTGCACGTCTTGCTGGCGCATCTGTGACCAAGACAGCAAGTCTTTGTGATGTATCAAGAGCCACGGTATCCAGGGTAACATCAGCATACCACCAAGAAGGACCAACCACATCCAACAGGATTAACTGTGGACGCGAGAGGAAGCTGTCTGAAAGGGATGTTGGGTTCTAACCCGGATTGTATCCAAAATCATAAAACCACGGCGGCCCAAATCACGGCAGAATTAAATGTGCACCTCAGCTTCTCCTGTTTCACCAGAACTGTCCGTCAGGAGCTCTACAGTATCCTGAAGGCGGTGCCGTGTATCAGGATGACAATGCACCAACACACACAGCAGGACTGGTGAAAGATTGGTTTGATGAACATGAAAGTGAAGTTGAACATCTCCCATGACCTGCACAGTCACCAGATCTAAATATTATTGAGCCACTTTGGGGTGTTTTGGAGGAGCGAGTCAGGAAACGTTTTCCTCCACCAGCATCACGTAGTGACCTGAACACTGTCCTGCAAGAAGAATGTCTTAAAATCCCTCTGACCACTGTGCAGGACTTGTATATGTCATTCCCAAAACCAACTGACGCTGTATTGGCCGCAAAAGGAGGCCCTACACCATACTAATAAATTATTGTGGTCTAAAACCAGGTGTTTCAGTTTCATTGTCCAACCCCTGTATTTTATGGGAGAGGTGTCAAGTAATGAAGTACAAATACTTTGTTACCTTACTTAAGTATAAATGTTGGTTTTTTTATACTTTACTGAAGTAATTATTTTTCAGCTGACTTTTTACTTCTACTCCTCACATTTACACTCCATTATCAGTACTTTCTACTCCTCACATTTACACTCCATCAGTACTTTCTACTTCTTACATTTACACTCCATTATCAGTACTTTCTACTCCTTACATTTACACTCCATTATCAGTACTTTCTACTCCTTACATTTACACTCCATTATCAGTACTTTCTACTCCTTACATTTACACTCCATTATCAGTACTTTCTACTCCTTACATTTACACTCCATTATCAGTACTTTCTACTCCTCACATTTACACTCCATCAGTACTTTCTACTCCTTACATTTACACTCCATTATCTGTACTTTCTACTCCTCACATTTACACTCCATCAGTACTTTCTACTTCTTACATTTACACTCCATTATCAGTACTTTCTACTACTTACATTTACACTCCATTATCTGTACTTTCTACTCCTTACATTTTAAACATAGTCTCGTTACTCCTATTTCATTTACAGCTCATTTTCATTCATGTACATTTACATTCCAGTAAAGATTATTGATAACATGACTTTGAAGTTTGACTTCATTACAATACTTATAGACAACTAGTCATCATATCTTCTGCTCCATGAAACACATGTTAATGTTCAGTAGTAACAGATATGCTTCTTTAATATATTTACATTGTTTTAAACTACATTCATGTTCAATGGGTGTATATGAGCTGAAACAGGAAGCCTAGCGCATCCCAAATTTATCAACATTAACATTTTAATATAACATTATAGTCATTATGGCTTTTAGAATATGGGGGTTTTGGGGAGGTGGGCTAGTGCACTATAGACCCCTGTGGTGCGGCCTAAGCTTTTGTTCTTAATGGCATTTTTTTTTCTTACATTACTTTTACTTTTATACTTTAAGTAGCTCTGAAATCAGTACTTTTATACCTTTACTGGAGTAAAAAGCTTGAGTTGATACTTCAACTTCTACAGAAGTATTTTTGAACCCTAGTATCTATACTTCTACCCGAGTACTGAATGTGAATACTTCTGACACCTTTGCTTAATGGCCATATATATGTATATAGTGTGTAAGTATCTAATAATGGAAATCTGTGCAGAATAAAACAGATAAAAAACAGAAGGATGGTCTGACAGGTGGGTGAATTCAAGCATGCATAAAATGGATATGGATTGTACAAATAAATTTGTCCAATTTATGTCTGATACAAAATTTTTAAATCCAAAAAAAGAAAGAAAAAAACATATATAACATATATCTTTATTTTTGTTGATTTTGAGTTCTCTACATCATTGAACACGCCAATAGTTGTTTACATTGTGTTAAGATTTCATGATGAATGGACCAATAGAAGTGCTCCAAAATAGCCCGGAAATAATTCTAGTTCCATTGACTTACACTGAAAGTAAAGTATGTTTTTGGTCTCTCCTGTAAAGTTGCAATTTTGGCAATACTTGTTTTTCACTGGACAACGACAATATGGGCAATATACAGCCATATATCCATATATAAATATATTATTAAGTAGATGTGTTGCACATATATGTTTGCATTAGTGGATATATGGTTAAAAATAAATAAATAAATAAATAAGTCACACATATGACAAAATCCCAAAAGGTTGGATATCAGAACAGTTTATACATAATAATATATATGTCTATATTCAAAATTCACATTGCTGCTGTCATTAAAAAAAAATCCTTGTCTATCCAAAATAATGACTTTAAAGGAGAAGAAGAAAACATACTTTACTTTTATTAAAAGTCATTAAGATGTTTAGGCCATTGCTTTGGTCCACTCATCCTTAAATTTAGATCCAATGAAAAGGGCAACAGGTGTTGTTGAATGTTGCCAAAAAAACAAACAACAACAGAAATTAACCTAGTTTTGTTCCAACAGCAGCAGAATATGTGGTCATACATCAGGTTTCCACACTGTAAAAAAATTCACTGTAAATTAACAGAGACGCCAGTATTTTACTGTTATTTTACAGCTCATCTACTGTAACTTATTTTAACTGTACTGTAAATTGAATTACAGTATATGACCGTAAAGTAACTGCATATTTATGTTACTAACCAACTAGCCAGCCAGCTAGCTAGCTAACTAGCTAACACCATTCAAGCTACAGTTTATTTGTTAAATTTAGATACTAAATGAAACAGACCTAACTAACAACATCTTATATCTTAAAAGTTTAATAATTAAACTGACAAAACCATATCGCTGCAAACATTAGGAGACCCGACGTTAACAGCTACCCTTTTCCTGAGTTTCACGAGGACCCCCGCAGCTGCACCAGCTCGCGTCTCCTCGTCTAAGAACTGATTTAGACTATCTTTTATTTATTTTACTAATGAATTCAATACAAGCTGCCTGGCACTTCCTGCACTGAGTGAATGAGCTGAAAGAGTCTTAACTCAGCTGAGCCTAATACGCTGGCTCCGCCCACTGCATATATTTTATCACTTAAATGGGTAGAAGCAGTTTAAACAGTTTAATAAAAAAGAATTATCATTAAAAAGAAACATTTTGAATTGTCACCTTGTATCTACCTGTTGAACTCATACCCTGACACCTTGAACACTGATACTGTTTATGTATGAACACTCTTCTGTACTGGGCTAAAATATACATTCTATTGCTGTGCTCTAAATCTGAGGTGCCCTCACTCAGGATGTGGTTTACACAGATAACTAAGTTTTCACCTTTGGAGAAACTAACATTTGATTTGCACAATAACTCAGGAAAATTCTGGAAGATCTGGTCTCCTCTGTATGTGTATTTGGAAATTTGAGCCTACTTATTACATGACTTATCTTTTTGCCTCTTTGATCCCTTGTTTGTAGTTCCATATGCCCTGTCCAGTTGCTGTATATATTGTGAACTATACTATACTATATATATATATATATATATATATATATATATATATATATATATATATATATATATATATATATATATATATATATATATTTTTTTTTTTTTTTTTTTTTTTTTTTTAATTATTATTATTTTAGTATATTTATTTAATTTTCCCTTTTTATTCTATTTTATACATTTTAAATATGTATCCCTGAAAAAATCCAATACAAAGATATTGAGAAAAAAAAAGAAACATTAGTCTGTAATCACCAGTATGATTTTGATGGATATGGACTGGACTGTAAAGGGATGATTGTGCATATATTTTAAAAGGTTGACAGGAAAATTCTGTGTTATGCTGATAAATTACAGTTATTTGCTATTATTGGACAACTTATTGAATTACTGTTAATTTACATACACTGTGTGATTATTTAACAGTATTTTACTCATTTATTATTATAAAAAACAGTAAGATACTGTTGTATATCTACAGTAAATTTACAGCAATTCATTACAGTGTATATAGGGGTTGGTCCACCTTGTAAATATAAAGTCAACGTAAAGACAACACAGTTGTGTTGGTCATCCTCTTGTTCTTCATCAGTGGTCACAGTGGCTGGATAGTTCTTGTAACTGTAGACCTACAAAGTACTCCTACATGGTACGTGGAGCTGATAACATTGAGTGTATAAACAAAGTGATTGGTTGGTATATATGTGCATATATGTTTCACAAAAGACTGGAGTCATATTAATATACATTCTTAATGAAATATTAATGAGCATGTGTCGAGTAAAATCAAATATTTACATTCAAAGTACTAATAATTATAAATAATTAGAGAACGGATAGGTTCATTTCAGCTTAGTGCTTAGAAGAAAGTGTGTCAGTAATACAAGACATTCTGAATAGCTTTAATAGTGGAAAGAAAGAAAGTATGTTTTTTCCACTGATATCAAAAAAAGGCTATTATAGAAAGACAAATAGGAAACATGTTGCCGCTGAGCTGATAACAGAGCTTTTTCAGTGGCCTTTTATGGTGAAGGAAAAACAGAATTTACATACTGTCTTAAGGGCAGTGATAAAGGGTCAAGCCAGGAGTGTTCATGTTTGATAAAACACTCATTGTGCAATACACACAAATCTCACACACAAGAGTCTATTTATATCTCCTGTTTGCCCTGATGTGTGGAGGCTCTGCAAGAATTCTTATGCTTGTAGGCAAACAGTTCAGTAGCATGTCAGTCGGTCAGTCGGCCTGCATCTTAAAAGAAGAGTGCAGCTTCTTGTAACCGAACCTCTTTCTGCTGAATCTGTGTCATACAGTCCGTTTCCAAGAACAATGCTTTCAGGATATTTCTCTGTATAAAGACAAGAGCTGAAATACGAATACAAATTGAAAGCTAGTCAATTCTGTTTGATCTGTAGTAAACTTAATTTAATTTTATTTCTTGTATGAGTTTAAGCAAGTAAATGTAAATACATTGCAAACTTAGGGTCCAAAACACTTTAATACAGGTGCATGTGTTCCCACTGTGGTACCTTAACTTTTCTTTTACCCACAACTCTGAGACTAAAGAGACTGAGGACCCCAACTGATCCAGTTTCATAGGTGGAATCTTTGCTATTCTTTCATTCTACAGTCTTCAGCTGCACACCCATATGGAGCCTTCACAGTTGTCATTTGTTTCTAAGCGTTTGCTAATATGTATCAAACATTTGGGGGGGACATTTGCTAATATGTATCAAAACCCACCCTATCCTCAAATATTACCTATAAGCTGATTCCACTGTAGGTAAGGTAGTAAATCACTGTATGTATAGTGACGTAGAACAACATTTGTGGAATTACAGTAAATTACTAATAAATAAACAAAATACAGCATTATCTGTACTTCTGTTAATTATTAGATACATTTAAATAAAGATCATTGAGCAATAATGGCATAATGCTGACATTAAATAATTAAATAAATGTATGTTGAGGTTTCCTGACTAGACAAGACTAACATTAATGTTAGACAGTAAGGCTGTGTCCCAAACAGCGCCCTCTGGAACATTACATACTGCACTACTGACAGCACTTCTAACCATAGTGTACTTTTATTTATTCATTAATTCATTAATTTATTTTATTTATTATATTTTATTTTTTTATGTATGTAGTGTAGTAGCAGTCTGCAGTTTGGGGCGTGGCTAGAGAGTAATGTAACTTTATGTTTCAGAGTGCTTTCTGACTTTAGGCTAACCCAAACCCTCCTAGTCTGTTACCATAACAACTGACTGCAGGATATTTCTGAACAGGTATCTCAACACAAGCCTTAACAAAGTGAAAGACCACCGAACAACCAGAGCCCGTTACTAACAACAAACACAGAGCGTGAACACAGTGCGCTGCCAAAACACACTTTTAAAATGAAGCTTTAGTAGAATGTGTTGTTATGGTAACAGACTAGGAGGGTTTGGGTTAGCTAACGTTTATATTAACTTTAGTCAGAAAGTACTCTGAAACATAAAGTTACATTACTCTCTGGCCACGCCCCCAACTGCAGACTGCTACTACACTAAACATGTAAAAAATAAAATAGAATAAATGAAATAAATAAATGAAATAAATAAATAAATAAATAAATAAATAAATAAATTAAAGGACTCCATCATTAGAAGTGTTTTCAGTAGTGCAGTATGTAATGTTCCAGAGGGTGCTGTTTGGGACACAGCCTTACTGTCTAACATTAATGTTAGTCTTGTCTAGTCAGGAAACCTCAACATACATTTTATTGTTATTTAATTTCAGTATTATGAGATTATTGTTCAGTTTGTAAAAGTGATCTTTAATTAGATTTATCTAATAATAAACAGGTGTACAGATAATAGTGTTTTGTTTAATTATTTATTTGTAATTTACTGTAATTCCACAAATGTTGTTCTACGTCACTATACATACAGTGATTTACTACCTTACCTACAGTGGAATCAGCTTATAGGTAATATTTATGGGATTGGGTGGGCTTTGGTTCATATTAGCAAATGTGTTCCTCCCAATGTCATACCCGCTTCTACATCCTTCCAATACATTGATTTTAAACCAGTCTATAATTAAATATTGTCACAAAGAAAAGCCACTGTATTCTGAGTACTGCCTTTACACTCGGACTTTAACTTGTACTGAATACAGACACATCTGTATTTGAATACTTGTATTTCATTACATCCCAACCCTAGTAACAACCAACTGTGTATATAAACAATGATTATTTTCCGAGCCCATGTTGTGATGTCTAGCACAAAAGCATGTCGGTTTGTAATGCAGTGATATCTGAGAGAACAAACGTTACAGGCATTTGTGGTTTCTGGTTTTCCCCTTGGATTATTTGCTGATGCCTTTTTTGGGAAAGTGTTGAGCGATGGACTAGGCCATGATTTCATCAATTGCTTAAGGTTTTGAACATTTCCCAAAGTTCGTAGTCTTAAATTTCACCATATCAGTTTTTGGTGCATGTTGTAGGCATACACTTCTAAATGAGTCTTAATTACAAACATTAAAAAAACATCTATTTAAATAATAATACATATATTTTAATGATTAGTTGATGGTTAACAGTATGTTTTATACAGTGCTTCTATGGAAAATGCTGTATTTCTTTAAAATACTGCTAAAGGAGGATGCTTGCAGTGTGATGTTAAATGCTCTCTAAGAGGATACTACAGCTGATGGAAGTAACTTAATTCAAATACAACCTCGTAGTGTGATCCAATTTAGGCTGCTCTACAGGATGTAAGGCCTTTTGTGCACAGTGAAACACTTGACCTCTAGACCAAGATTAAAGGACATAGGTCAGAGGTTACTCTGCCTTTGATTTATAGCTAGGGCCCTAGAGACTGACCACAACAGACCTCAACACCACTGAAATTCAACAAATTGAAATGCCACTCATTTTTAATAAAGGTATATATTTTGTATTCCTTGGAAAAGTGTGTAAATCTTTTATTTATTTGATTTAGTTTCAGTCAAGTGTATATATATATATATATATATATATATATATATATATATATATATATATATATATACAAAATTGCAACTTTACAGGGGAGACCAAAAACATACTTTACTTTCAATGTAAGTCACTGGAACCAGATTTTTTTCCAAGCTATTTTGGAGCATTTCTATTGCTCCTTTAGTCATAAATTTTTTCTACATCATTTACCATTTACATTGTGTGAAACGTTTTGTAATAAATGGACCAATAGAAACACTCCAAAAAAACCTTTTAAAAAAAATCGGGTCCCATTGACTTACATTGAAAGTTTTTTCTCTTTAGACAGCGATGATATGCATGGCCGAATGGTCAACAGTAAGTTTCAGTTCAGGTCCAGTGACTGTAAGTATGATATTTATATCAAGACAAACAGGAACAACTTCTATTATAACCAGCCACACAACAGATAACATTACCATCTGTGGGTGAATATGCAGAAGTAGTCTGACCAATGAACTTTTGGGTGTTTTGTTATGCGTTGCATAGTCAACAAAAATGTAGGAACCAAATCTGTAGACACAAATCCAGAACAATACACTTGTACTTAGCACAGATGTAATTCTTGGTAAGTTCATTAGTTCACTTGACAGAGCTAAACTGTCATGATCAATGGATTCTATTATTGACGACAGGGAGGTCAGACATAGTACAATGAGCTGGAATTGCCTCAGTATATAAAAAGCTCTGGGCTCAAATTCCAGTTGCTTGTTCCTGTTCATATTGACCGATGGCCAAGAGCCAAGGGTACAACACAAGAACCTTGCCTAGGAACTCTCAACAGACTGTCACAGAAGAATGACAGTCACTGATTCCCCTGTGAATGTTACGTTCTTTGTTATACTATAATGACTGTAATGACATACTTATTATATAATAATAATTATCAATGAATTGGGAGCCTATAAATGAGTTGGACCCTAAGGTGGGCTCAGTTTGATAGAAAAGGACAGTGTAAACAGGACAGGGCGGCCTGCTCCTCTCAGAGTGTTTTGTATTGCATTTGAATTGCTGAGAGACAGCTGAGCCCACACCCAAACAATCTGGTGGAACAATAGGTCTCTCACTTCCAGGGATAAATTTAACAAAATATGCTTTACAGAGCACCAAGTGAAACAAATAGTCCTGTATAGTCTGCAAATGTTTCGTTTCACAAACACAGGCCACTTCTTACAAAATAAATAAAATTATTCTTTTACAAAAGCTGTTTTTTAATGTGATGCTGACTGTGAACAATGGAACAATACACTGTGTTCTTTTACACTGATCCTATCTATGAAGAAGAAAATGCTAAATTAGCAGCGTTAGGTTACAGTCTACTGTGGATGTGTTGACCTACATAATAAGATATTCTCTCAGATTTATCTTTCTTATTAAAAGAGGATCAGGCTAAATTTTAGTTGCAGGAGGCAATAATAAAATAATATATATTATTAGGATTATTAATGACCTTGAATATTGAGCAAAATCTTTATATCTTTATAACAAAAATATGTGATAAAATATAATTATCTAGTTGCAATTAAGAAATGCCAATAAAAAGCTAGTAGACCACCAAACTTTCAGAGAGGTCAGGAAAAAACATGTGTGTCTGTTTATTCTTTAACTGTGAGAAAACAGCTAAAGATCTTCTGGTGGTCTCAGAATATAGGATGTCCACAACAGACCTCAAAACCACTGAAAGTTGACTAATTAAAATGCCACAAATACACTAATTCCATTAAGTGTATTTTCAAATGAATATACATATATATATATATATATATATACTACCGCTTAAAGTTTAGGATCACTTTAGAATTCCATTTCATGCAATTTTCATGCAATTCACAAACAATACTGTCCATTTCACAATTAATGTAAGTGTATCAGATGATTTTTAAAGAATAAAAATGTTTGTATTAAAGTCTATTTTTGTATAGAGGCTTGTTTTACATATAGTCCTATTATCAGTAATTCTCAGTCCTCTGTCTAAATCTCCTGGTACGGCCACCAATCCAAGTTAAGGATGTTATTGGACTAATTGGTTGTTAGGACACTCTTGCTCAATTGTGATGCACAGCTGAAAAACATTCTACTAATAAGTGAGTATAAAAGGGAGAACAACATTCTAGGTTAGTTTAGTATCTGAAGATCAGCAGTTGATGGCTTGCTGACCGACTCACAATGACCAGAAAGAAACAACTTTCTTTAGAGACCCGTCAGTCCATTGTTGTGTTAAGGAAGGAAGATACTCCATTGAAAATAAGAACATTTCACTGTGATCCCAAACTTTTGAGCGGTAGTATATATACATATATATATACTGGAGAGACCAAAAACATACTTAACTTTCAATGTAAGTCAATGTAACCATAATTTTTTCCAAGCTATTTTGGAGCACTTCTATTGCTCCTTTAGTCATAAAATGTGCGTATATATACATATATATATATATATATATATATAATTTATTTTTTTAAATATTTTTTTTGGCTGAAACTAAATCAAACAAATAAAAATATATGCACTTTTCCACAGAATACACAATATATACATAATATATACCTTTATTATAAATCACTGGCATTTTTGGCTAATATTATACCATAATATAATAACATAATACACACAAATTACACAGTAATACAAACGTAATGATCAACAATATAGATCAGATTAGGAGAGACAGAGTGAAAGAAAGTCTGAACTATTAACGCCTATTAATGTCCAATTACAGTGGAAGACAGCCGTGAACGCGCGGCGCGCTCCCGCACTGAGAGGAATGGAAAAGTTAGTACGGAGAGAGAGAGTATGTGTTTGTGTGAGGGAGAGAGTGAGAGAGTGAGTGCGGTAGGGAGAGAGAGAGAGAGGGGTGAGAGAGGGTGAGCGAGGGAGAGAGAGAGAGGGAGGGAGGGTGAGAGAGAGAGAGAGAGAGAGAGAGAGCCGGATCTATCCGTCGCCATTACCGACTGGAATGAGAGGGGAGGGAGTCCGGCTCGGATTACACGCATACCACAAATATTGTTAAAACAGGTTAAAACAGTTCCCGTCGAAAATCTCGCGGATCCTCCGGGACGCCGGAGCCGGACGACTGTTTGGAACTGTATTCCGTGTCCGACTCGGTGGGATTACAGCGGGAAACACTGGGAATGCCACCTCCTCTCCGTGGTGTCGGGAGCTGGGAGCGACCATGTTAGGTAGGGAATGCGCTTGGAAAAGAGTGTCGTGACTTTCCCCGCTGTTGTTCTGCGCGCTGCTCGGCTCGGTTGGTGCGGTTGGACCGTCGTTGGGCCGTCGTGTGTCTCCGTGTAGCACAAATCGTGTTTTTCACAGCCTCGGCGCGAGACTCGGCGCAGCCTAACACCAACACTTAGCGCAGCTAGCCGGACGGCTATCTCTCTCTCACACAGAGGAAGCGCTGTCCAGGCGAGGCCTGTGTCGAGGATGTAGCTCCCCGGTTTGACCAGCGTAAATTAAAAACGCCTTAAATTGTGTGGGATTGAATCATCGCTCGATTTCAACCGCGAACGGACGCGTTAACGGAGCCGTTGTGCTACAAAAAAAATCCAGCGCGTGAGTGCCGACCTGCCCTTTGCGGCGGTGCTAGCTATGAGCCCACCTATCTGGTCGGAGGGGTGGTGTTTCGCCAACTTATCCCGTTTTTGCTCGGACTGACGGACACGGCTCGTTAAATGAAGAGTTTATCTCTCGGTGAGAGCTCGTTTAAAGAGCCGCGGTGTCCTTAAAATGCGGCCGGTTGTGAGGCGAGGCTCTCCGGTTTAGTTTAGCCGAATAAAAAGTCTCAGCGCCTGCACGTCGAAGTAAGTTGGCTAGCAGGCGTGGAGCTCTCCGCCAGCGCTGTAACAATAGCTGTGCTCTGTTCACCACCAGCTCACAGACTTCTCCCAGTTTCGACCACCTCGTACTGTCCCGCTAGACCCTCTGACCCCGCTGACACCCACTAACATGCACACCGGCCAGCTCTGTATCTGGAGGCTACATCCACAGAGGCTTCGTGACTCACACACATTAATAACGCGTTATAAACAGCAGTGGTTTGTAGTGGTGCTAAGACTTGTGGAGTGATGGACATTGGTGTTTGTTTAGATCATAAAAGGCTGTTAGAAATCAATTATGATCGTCAAATATGTTTCTGAACGAATACAGAAAAGTTTATTAAGTTTTAGGGCTGATATAACAGTGTTATAACATTTCAGCTACTTCAGTTTGGGTCCATCTAATCCCTGATAGCAAGTATATCGTTGCTGTCAAAACAAATATATACAGTATATACAGTTTTGACATCGGTTGTTCTTTACGTTGTGTGAAAATCATGAATGGACCAAAAGAAATCGCTCACAATGACTTCCATTCACTCCCATTAATAGTAGAATATGTTTTTTTCCTTCCACTTTAAAGCTGTGTGTGTATATACTATATTTCGTCACTGTCCAAAGAGAATTTGTATTTTTGTTTTTCTCCCTTTTTTATTTTTCTATATCCTATAAAGCTGTCCTTTATATCCTGGGACACTGTTTTGATGAATGGACCAATAGAATTGCTCCAAAATCACTTGTAATAAAAGCCTTTTACATTAACTAATGTTAAAAGCTGAGAGTCCTGTGAAATTATTTTTTTGGACAGTGAAATATATATATATATATATATATATATATATATATATATATATATATATATATATATATATATATATATATATATATATGGCACTGTCCAATGAAAAACAAAGACCAAACAGAGACCAAAAACATACTTTACTTTCAATACAAGTCAATGGAACCAGATTTTTTTTCCAAGCTGTTTTGGAGCACTTCTATTGGTCCATTCATCAAAAATTGTCACAGAGTGTAAACGGGCAGTGGCTTGTTCAAATGATGTAGAAAACCTAAAATTTCATTGGACAATGATATATATATATATATCGTAGTTTTCCAATAAAATTTTAAGTATATATACTTAAATGTATATAAAATGTGTATATATAGTGTATATACTTAGTGTATATACTTAATCTAGTTTGTCATTTATAGCAAAGATCATATGTCATCTAACAAGTACTGAGATAAGCTGTGCATAAACACTCTTGCCATAAATACTCGTTACATTATTAAATATGGCATTCAGTGCTTATGCAGGTGTTGAGAAGTCTCAGTGTAGGTAGCGTACAGATAGATTGTTAGCGTGAATTGCAATGCACTTAAAATAAATATATATAAGCCATTGCACAATGAAATTTTAAGTGTAATATATATATATATATATATATATATATATATATATATATATATATATATATATATATATATGTGGGTTGTTCCAGCAGCAGCGATATATCAGTCCAGTGGCTTCATAAGGTCAGCATCCCACTGACTGTTTGCCACTGCTGTTCTATCCTCGGATCACCCAGATTATTGTCCTGCATACAAGTTTTAAATGCACACGTCCACAGCTGAGAGAGAACAAAATCATGACTAGGCCTAAAAATGACTTTGCTGATCATGTTGACACTGCACTGCAGCTGTAGAGCCTGCTTTATTTATATTACTGCTTTTAGAATTAAGTTTAAAACAAGTTTATGAAGAATTAAGAAGGACAGGGAAGGAGGAAAACGAGTCCGTTGGACCGTGAGTGAGAAAGTATGTGATGAAAAGTGGCATTTTGTCTAACCCTCTGCTTAAACATCGGTGGGCCGGCCAGAAAATGCTGAGCAAAAAGCCAGTGGGCCACCAGCTGTGCCATCAGCAGGCCTACGCTGACCTGCTTTCCTGTTGCTATCTAGCGTGTCATTTATAGCAAAGATCATATGTCATCTAACAAGTCCTGACATAAGCTGTGCATAAACACTGTTGCCATAAATACTCGTTACATTATTAAATATCACATTCAGTGCTTATGCAGGTGTTGAGAAGTCTCAGTGTAGGTAGCGTTCAGAGGTTATATTGAACTCATATGGAGTTTAATGACTTGGCGAGTTTACTGCACCTGTGTGATGGAACGGTGAACTGTAATTGGTCAGAGTTTCAGCCCGGGCTGATTTTCTTGATCAGTTAACTCAGTGTTGCAACATGCTCCTTCATAAATTACTAACTGGGTTTCTTGGTTTTAATGCCACTAAGTGACGTAGTACTGCGAATTGAGGTGGTCACTGGGGAAAGTCTTAGATTCTCGTTTAATGGCTTGATGACTGTTATCTAATAGGTGTGTTACCCACTCCTGTGATATTGCTCCCATTAATCCACAGCAGTGTTCTTCACTGGAGGCACGATTTAATGTTCTCTGTCCGCCTAGCACACCCTGAAGCAGTGAACTGTGGTCTGGCCGTCTAAGACTGAGATGGAAAAGCAACATGTTTTGTCTGAAAATCCAGACATGGCTTTTAATCTGAGGAATATTAGCCTGTCAAGCATCGGCCAATAGTAGAGCGTTGGATTCCTAGATAGACTGATACGTGCCATGGACACATTAGAAACACTGATCTATAGAAATACCTGGTATGGTGTTGTACCTAGAGCTGAGTGATATATATATATATATATATATATATATATATATATATATATGTGATATATATATCTAATATAATATATAATATAATATATAAAAAATCTAATATATATATAATATATATATATATTAGATTTTAATAGATTTTTTTGCTGTTTCAAGCCCAGGTGTTGTTAAGAAAATGTATCGTTAAACTCATGTAGGGCTGCATCGCTCGGCTGGACCACAGGTCAATGGTGGCGGCATGATACGACACCTCCTCCGGCTCTCTAGTGATTCTTTGGCGTGTGTTGTTATGTAGTTTTGGCAACTTGAGAAAAATATTTGCAGCTTGGTAGCACAAACTTCTTTTCTAGAGATGGATTGTTTTTGAGGCCGATTCCGCTCGCCAATCACCTTTCAGCACGATCGGCCGATAGCCAGTACCGAACGAGGGCGGGGCTATATGTCACAGCAGGGCTACATGTAGTTATTTTAGCGCAAGCAAGTCATGAAACATGGTCTAAACTGGTTTATTACAATTTTTAACAAGTTCATGTGAAACAGCATAATATTTTAAACAAAATTATCAGTAAATAAACAAAGTAGATCAAACAAATATCTCCAATACTGCAATCATTAAAAAAGCTAATTAAATACATGCAGTCATTAAACGCAGACTCTGTTATTTTAAACTAAATCTGTAATCATTAAATGTAGATCTTGAATTGTTGCTGCTGTTCTGTTCGTACTGGTCAGATCTGGTCTGTATGGTGTTCTGGGTTATTTGTTTTGTGCTAACTGTGTGTGCTAGCACTGCTGTTTGCTAATACTCACTGTACTCAGCTGTGTGAAGTGTCGTATCAGATTAGTAGTGTTAAATGTCTTTGGTTGATAGATAGATAGACAGATAGACAGATAGATAGATAGACAGATAGACAGATAGATAGATAGACAGATAGATATATAGATAGACAGATAGATAGATAGATAGATAGATAGATAGATAGACAGATAGATAGATAGATAGATAGATAGATAGATAGACAGATAGATAGATAGATAGATAGACAGATAGATAGATAGATAGATAGATAGATACTTTATTGATCCCGAAGGAAATTTAGCAGCCAGTAGCAGTTACAAACACAGTACAAAAAAACAATAAGGTATATAAAAGTTAAATGGTGTTTAAATAGTGTCCAGGAGTGCAAATGTACAGGATGTACAGCAAAGTGTCAAATAGTGTCCTTCTATAAGTGCATGCTTCTCGCGCGGCCACTGCTTTAGTCTGTCTGTGGAAAATGAAAGGGTATGTATTTACACCTAGTGGTTCAGGTAGGAATTGCAGGGAGCTGGCTGGAGGGCTCCTCTTCCTGGATCAAACTCTAGCTGGAAATACAGAAATTAGGCTCATTTGTTTAACGCCAATGATCGGCTCTCATAATCGGCTAAATTGGAGAAATATCGGCCGATCAAATATTTTGATTAAAAATCGCCCGATACCGATACATAGCTGATCGATTCTTCCATCTCCAGTATATATAGGGGCACCATGTCTTTACAATAAACATCGCTATAGCATCTGTGATTGCCTTCCAACGTGCTCCATTATTATCATACGGTATAGGGTTGGAAAACGTGTCCGGGACGGTTACTAGCTGTATTTTGGGTGGTGTGCTAGCGGAGCGGCTGTTTTCATTCCGCTGGGAGCAGCACTTCTCCCACTCCGCTGCACGCTTCTGTTTAAGGTGGAATAAGTTTCTCCTGCTGCTTTATTTGGAAGAAACAGTTTTCAAACACACCTTACAGCGAGGACGTGTTCGGTCCGTGTCTGACGCCACAAAACCAAACTGATCCCAGATCACGGAGGAAGTTACTCCTTTCTTGGGGACAAATTCCAGCTTTCCCCCCTCGCTAGCATGTTGTTTATGTGTGTCTATGGCAAGCATGTGTGGGGGTGATCACTCATCGGTTAAAACTGAGAGAAAAACGATTTTCATGAAAACACATCGTCCTTAACTGTAAATACAAATTAATCAATAAAATCGATTTATCGCCCATCTCTAGTTGTACCTTTAGTCAATTACAAGTTAGTGGAGTAGACATAGTGGTCTGGCTGGCAGTGAGCATGCTTGTGTCATGTTTCCAGTGGCCTCTTTCATGAATGACCTGTTTTGACCACAGGGAGAGTGCTGTCTGAATATTTGGGGTATTTGTTTACGCCTCTGTTATCTGTGCCGTGTATACTTAGAGGAGCTAGTTAGGCAGGAAATTAAAACAGTGTCTTTGTCTAATAATAAATAAACAAACATATATTCGCCTCCTGAATGGCTCATAGGCTCAACCCTGGGCACAAGCCTGCCCACTTAGATAGCATTGTCTTTGGGGCGATGATTATTCAGTGTTTAATGAAAAAGGAAGCGCACGTAATAAAGGTCTGACTTAGTTTGTGTTTTAGCTACAAAGCCATGTTCATAAATGTTTAATATCAGCAGTTATTTAATATTGATGGTGTCCTTACATAGACAGCTGGATTATTAGGGTTGCACAAAAATACAGGAGTTATATAGGTATCAGACAGATGTTTAGATTTGATCTACATTACTAGCTATGCTTGTTTAGGTGACACTGGAGTATTTTCCTAATATATCAGCATTTTTAAACACTATTTTTATTGATTTTACATAGACAAATTATTCAGTTACAAAAAATACAAACAATGACATAATTCCTATCTGTACATTTGTCATCATCATTGTCAAAAATGCAATAATACACAACTATTAATAAAAATAAATAATAACATTAAAGTAAAAATAAACATACATACCCATATACGGACATACATACATGCATATATATACACAAATAAATAATAATAATAAGAGTAATAATACACTCATCATCAATTATTATTTATTTCAAAACAGTTTTGCACCCATATGTTCAAATTCCAATAATGCCTGCCACACATTTTTAAATTCCATTGCTCTTCCTCTAGTTATACAAGTCAACATCTACATTTATCCAGAACAAAGCTATCAGTCTCCTAGCCTGCAGAAGACCAAAGTAATATATCAGCGTTTAATTCACTTGGTTAATAATCCTACAGAAATAAATGTTTATTTTTTTTTCTTTTCCACTGCACATCTATCCATTTCCGACAGGCCCAGAGACGTTTCCACCATTTCTGGATATTGTTGGTATGTGACCGTTGTGTGGTATTAGCTTGCATTTGTGGAAACAGTACAGATTTTGTTGATTTGTGAATGTGTGCAGTGATATCAGTTAGTGAGTCTGAGGATACTATACACTGTAGAAGGTAGAGCTGGGCGATAAATCGATTTTATCGATTAATTTGAATTTACAGTTAAGGACGATGTGTTTTCATGAAAATCGTTTTTCTCTCCGTTTTAGCTTTCGCCACCGACGCCCCCCTTTGGGCTTCCGTAGTTCAGAGTGATGGTTCAAACATCGTGTCCTGAAGGCGGTACCGTGTATCAGGATGACAATGCACCAATACACACAGCAAGACTGGAGAAAGATTGGTTTGATGAACATGAAAGTGAAGAACATCTCCCATGACCTGCACAGTCACCAGATCTAAATATTATTGAGCCACTTTGGGGTGTTTTGGAGGAGCGAGTCAGGAAACGATTAGCTGATTATGAGAGCTGATCAATGGCGTTAAACAAATGAGCCTAATTTCTGTATTTACAGCTAGCGTTTTACTGTATGTGACGCAGACTCACCCAGGACGTTTTTAAAATGTGTAAAATCAGCGTGTCTCGTTGAGGAACCAAGACAAAGATGTTTAACTCTACTAATCTGATACAGCACTGCACACAACTGAATACAGTGAGTATCAGCAAACAGCAGAGCTAGCACGCACAGCTAGCACAAAACAAACAACCCAGAACACCATACAGACCAGATCTGACCGGTACAAACAGAACAGCAGCTACAATTCAAGATCTACATTTAATGATTACAGATTTAGTTAAAAATAACAGAGTCTGCGTTTGAGGACTGCAGTTTTTACTGTATTTATTTAATTAGCTTTTTTAGTTTTAAATTAAGGGTCTAAATGTAATAATTGCAGTATTGGAGATATTTGTTTGATTTACTTTGTTTATTTACTGTTAATTTTGTTATAAATATTATGCTGTTTCACATGAGAAATGGTAATAAACCAGTTTAGACCATGTTCCATGACTTGCTTGCGCTAATAATTACATGTAGCCCTGCTGTGGCGTATACACCGCCCTCTATCGGTATCAGCTATTGGCTGATCGTGTTGAAAGGTGATTGGCGATCGGAATCGGCCTTAAAAACTAAGACCATATCGACTCTAGTAAAAGGTGAAATACCTAAAATTATTGGAGTCACCTTTAAAGTAGTGTTATTTTTAGTTGCCAGGTTTTCTGCTGATATATCTTTGGACGAAGTGGCAAGCCTGGACATGTCCTCGCTTATAAAAGAGTAGGCCTCTCTTGGACAATCCTTTTGTACTCCAACATGATTGCATCATCTGTTTAGGATGTTTTTGAATATTTCTGAATGTTCCTGGCCTTACGTTCCTTCAGGCCCAACCTTTTTAGAAAGTATTGCAGGAATCAGTTATAGATTGAGTGTACATTCATAACATAGTATATATCTATCTTTATATTTATATATCTTTTAAATACAGACCATAGTCAATATATAACTCACTGTTTTTTTATCTGTATTTCACATACTGTCATGATGTTTTCAGCCTCAGTCTGTACTTCTGGTGATAATTCGTTAATAGTTAGGTTAGCTCGGTTGGGTCTAATGCCGTATGAAATGTTGAATGAAACTCTTATTCATAGTTTCAAGTCATTCATAGTTTTCACAGTATTTTTTAAGTGTGTCAGTGATTATTCTTTTTATGTGGTCTGACCGAGCTAACCTAATAGTTTACATATCAAGACTGAACAGTGTGAGGTATATTGTGTGTCATGTAAGTGTCCTGAAGTATTTTTGTATTAATCTAAAAAAGTAAAATCCTCTTACCTGAGTTAAAAAAACCCTCCACTGTAGCATGGCTATGACATTGTTCAGCATAAGCCTTCATCAAGGACAGGAAAAATATATATATGTAGGATGCTCAGTTCAGTTGTGGAATACAATTTCAAATGAGAGCCTGTTAAGAGTGTATAATAAACTGCTAAGTAGGGGTGGGCGATATGACCCTACAATAATAAAACGATATTTCATGGTATTTTTGCGATAACGATACTCTTGGCGATATGACAAAACATTAAATCAAAAAAATAATTTAAGAATGCGCTACTGCAATAATTTAATTTTCAATTTTTATTATTGCATATGATATGATATGGCACACCCCTAACTGAGATATTAAAAAATACAAGAATTTTCATCAGATTGTTACAGAAGTCAATGATCCAGAATGTCACGATACTAAATAATGCACTCCAAATATCTCTATATATCCAGGACTGAAGTAAAGTGAATGATGCTGGACAGATAAAAACCCTACTGCTGAGTATATATACAAGCATGTTAATCATGATCTTACAAAACATTGTGTTATGATGACCGGGGGCAGTCCGGTCTTGTGACCGGAAGGTCGCCGGTTCTAGAGATCGACCGATATGGGTTTTTCTATAGCCGATACCGATGTTTAGAGGTCAGGGTCAACCGATGGCCGATATGTGCTCCTGATTTTTAGAGCTGATATCTAGAAGTTTTCTGCTTTATTTGCTGCTAAAATGTCTCACTAGTAATAAGAAGTAGATGCCCAACATTTCTGAACTTAACATCATTTATTAAACACTGACTTAGAGTGTAACATACATCTCTTCAAACCCAAAACTAACCAGTTATTAAGGAGAGCACTGAAAGATACTTCCACACAGACCACATGTTCACTCAGTTACAGAGAGAGACTCACCTCACACTCGGGTTTTTATCACATTGTAGTAAAATTGTGGTTCTTTAAGGAGGATGAGGCGCTCAGAGAGAGAGAGAGAGAGAGAGAGAGAGAGGGGAAAGAGAGAGAGAGAGACAGAGAGAGAGAGGGAGAGAGAGAGAGAGAGAGAAAGAGAGAGAGAGAGGAAAGAGAGAGAGAGAGAGAAAGAGAGAGAGAGAGGAAAGAGAGAGAGAGAGAGGAAAGAGAGAGAGAGAGAGAGAGAGGAAAGAGAGAGAGAGAGAGAGAGAGGAAAGAGAGAGAGAAGGAAAGAGAGAGAGAAACGGCACAAGAGACAGAGATGCTGATATGCTGTAATGACTCTTTACTCTTTCTTTAGTTCTGTTAGTCTTGAGTGCTGGAAGCTGAGTGATATCCAATTAATATCTAATTAATATCTGAGTAATATCTGAGTAATGTCTGATTAATATCTGATTAGTATCTGAGTAATATCTGAGTAATATCTGAGTAATATCTGAGTAATATCTGAGTAATGTCTGGGAAGCTCTGTCTGCTCCGGAGAGACTGTCTGTGTAACAGTAACGTGTTAATGTGTGTATTACACTAGAGCAGTTAGCTTTAGCCCCTGAGCTAATGTGTGTATTACACTAGAGCAGTTAGCTTTAGCCCCGGAGCTAATGTGTGTATTACACTATAGCAGTTAGCTTTAGCCCCTGAGCTAATGTGTGTATTACACTAGAGCAGTTAGCTTTAGCCCCGGAGCTAATGTGTGTATTACACTATAGCAGTTAGCTTTAGCCCCTGAGCTAATGTGTGTATTACACTAGAGCAGTTAGCTTTAGCCCCGGAGCTAATGTGTGTATTACACTAGAGCAGTTAGCTTTACCCCCGGAGCTAATGTGTGCATTACACTAGAGCAGTTAGCTTTAGCCCCGGAGCTAATGTGTGTGTTACACTAGAGCAGTTAGCTTTAGCCCCGGAGCTAATGTGTGCATTACACTAGAGCAGTTAGCTTTAGCCCCGGAGCTAATGTGTGCATTACACTAGAGCAGTTAGCTTTAGCCCCTGAGCTAAGCAGTAAAACATCTGCTCTGGTTCACGTCTACAGCCGGAACTAGAAACACGTAACCGCCTCATTAAAAACGTCACTGTTCACTATAAATTATTAATTTTCACTTGTTTGGCTGAACAGTTTCAAAGGTTTCAGCCTGGGGTCCTTCACATGCGGCAGCAGCACGTTCCACCGCACCAATAACACGGGGCTGCCCGCGGACGTGCCTGACTTTAAATAGGCGCTGCCAAACACAATATCAGCTGACAGATGTATCGGTCGATCTCTATCCAGTTCAATCTCCGAGACTAGCAGGACACGACTGAAGTGCCCCTGACCCAACTGCTCCCCAGGCGCCGTGAATAGGGCTGCCCACTGCTCTGGGCACGTGTGCTCACTGCCCCCTAGTGTGTATGTTGACTAGTCTATGTGTATATGTGGGTGTTTCACTGCACGGATGGCTTAAATGTGGAGGTCAAATTTCTCTGTGTGCAAACACATTTAAAATAATTCTAAACTTAAAATAATTCTAAACATTGCACTGTCTAGTATTATCTTCTATAGTATTATGTGCTTTAATTATATATATATATATATATATATATATATATATATATATATATATATATATATATATATATATATATATATATATAAAACCAGCTTTACATTTATTTATTTCTCATGTTTTCAGGAATGCAAGTATCTCTGAATTATTCATCCTGTAATTTATATTTTTCTGTTTTGCAGGAAGGTGATATCCAAGGGCGAGAGCAGCTGCCCCGCGGCGGAGGATCCTGAGGAAAAGGAATATCGACGAGTTCGCAGTGAGACATGGAAACACATCACCAGTAGCAAATGGAACTTCATCCTCGCCCTGCTGGCAGACTTTGCTTGGAGTGACAAGGCAATGAGAGGGGCGGTATAATGGCCAAAAATAAGGAGCCCCGTCCGCCGACATATGCTATCAGCGTTGTTGGGCTCTCAGGCACTGAGAAAGAAAAGGGCAACTGTGGCGTAGGCAAGTCCTGCCTGTGCAACAGATACGTGCGCCCCAGCGCAGATAGCTACTACTCGGAGCACACTTCTGTGTTGAGCACAATTGACTTTGGAGGCCGTGTGGTGAATAATGATCACTTCCTATACTGGGGGGAAGTGCTACACAGAGGGGACGATGGCCTTGAGTGTAGAATCCAAGTCACCGAACAGACTGAGTTTATTGACGACCAGACGTTTTTGCCTCACCGGAGCACAAATTTGCAGCCGTACACGAAGCGGGCTGCGACTACCAAGCTGCAGTCCGCCGAGAAACTGATGTACATTTGCACAGATCAGCTTGGCTTGGAGCAGGATTTCGACCAGAAGCAGATGCCCGATGGGAAGCTGAACGTCGACGGCTTCGTGTTGTGCATAGACGTGAGCAAAGGATGCAATAGGAAATTCGATGACCAGATGAAATTCGTCAGTAGCCTTTACTCGCAAATCGCCAAGTCGAAAAAACCCATCGTCATCGCTGCCACAAAATGCGACGAGTGCGTGGAGCAATATCTAAGAGACGTCCAAACCTTCGCGGCAAGCAAAAAGAATCTCCTGGTGGTCGAGACCTCAGCTCGCTCCTCCGTCAACGTGGAGCTCTGCTTTAATGCTCTGACCCAGCAAATGGACAAAACGCGAGGCAAGCCCAAAATTATCCCTTACTTGGAGGCCTACAAAACCCAGAGACAATTAGTAGCCACGGTCTCGGACAGGTTCGACAAACTCATCGTGCAAACTGTTCGAGATTACCACACAAACTGGAAAATCGTGAGCAACACCTTGAAAAACCACCCGGACTACGAGGAGTTCATCAACTTGGAAGGCACCAAAAGGGCTAGGGGCACCTTCTCGAAGCACATTGAACAGCTGAGGCAAGAGCATATCAAGAAGAGGAGGGATGATTACCTGTCCAGTCTGCCGAAGATTTTGAACAAGTTGCTCAACAGCTTGGAGGAGATCGAGAACCTGAGCTGGACGGATGCTCAGAACCTCATGAAGAGCAGGGCTGAGTTTCAGTACTACTTCGTTGTGCTCGAGCAGACGCCTTGGGACGAGACAGATCACATCAACAAAACGGATGACAGGCGGGTGCCCTTTGACATCCTGAAAACGTCGGAAGGCGAGAGGATTTATCAAAACCACGTCCAGCATTTGATATCGGAGAAGAGGCGGGTGGAAATGAAGGAAAAATTCAAGAAGACACTGGAACGAGTGCATTTCATAAGCCCTGGGCAGCCCTGGGAGGAGGTCATGTGCTTCGTCATGGAAGACGAGGCGTACAAATATATCACCGAAGCTGATCGCAGGGATGTTTACGGGCGGCATCAGCAGGAAATTGTTGAAAGGGCCAAAGAGGAATTTCAGGAAATGCTCTTCGAACACGCCGAGCTGTTTTATGACCTGGATTTGAATGCCACCCCAAGCTGTGACAAAATGAGTGAAATCCACGCTGTACTTAATGAGGAACCCAGATACAGAGCTCTTCAGAAACTTGCCCCAGATAGGGAGTCGCTTCTACTGAAGCACATTGGGTTTGTTTACCATCCAACCAAGGAGACATGCCTGAGTGGGACGAGCTGTGTGGATCTGAAAGTTGAGCAGGTCCTTGCCAACAGGCTGGTTCAGCTGGACCATGGTCGCACCAGTCTGTACTACAACAGTGCCAATATTGATAAGGTGAACTTGTGCCTGGTTGGCAGGGAAGGACTCGCGCAAGAACTTGCTAACGAAATAAGAGCTCAGTCCACAGACGACGAGTACACCCTGGACGGGAAGATCTATGAGTTGGATCTCTTGCCCGTTGATGTCAACTCTCCCATGCTTTTGAACCATTCTTGGGTGTCCACTTTCAAACCTCATGGGTTCTTCTGCGTCTTCAGCTCAATAGAGTCGCTCAATTACATCGGTGACCGCATAAGCCGAATCCGAGCTGAGATTGCCCAGAGCAGGAGAGACAGGTTTACCCAGCCGTTGCCATTCATCCTTATCTTAGCCAGTCAGAGAGACAGCGTTTGCAAAAACATGCCTATTTTAAGGCATCAGGGCCAACAGCTTGCCAATAAGCTACAGTGCACATTCATAGACATACCCTCTGGGACGTTTCCACGAAAGTTTAATGAGTCTCAAATCAAACAGGCACTCAGAGCAGTCCTGGAGGGCCTGAAGCACAATTTTGATGGGATGAGCCCAATGCCCTCCATCAAAGATCTCTCCGAAACGGATTTGCGGATAGTTATGTGTGCCATGTGCGGGGATCCGTTCAGCGTCGATCTTATTCTCTCGCCTTTCCTGGACTCGCACTCCTGCAGTGCTGGACAGCCAGGCCAGAGCAACACCCTGATTCTCGA
Organism: Megaleporinus macrocephalus; assembly: GCA_021613375.1. Classification (NCBI taxonomy): domain Eukaryota; kingdom Metazoa; phylum Chordata; class Actinopteri; order Characiformes; family Anostomidae; genus Megaleporinus; species Megaleporinus macrocephalus. Next base: position 47,946,201 of record CM038712.1, on the reverse strand, counting down.
CAAAATCATTGGCGACAGTCGCCGACGCATACAAGTCACCGTTCTCTCGTACCACTCTTCGATCGGAATCAGAAAGGACGAGTTAGTCCATGGGTACATACTTGTCTACTCAGCAAAGCGGAAGTCTTCCATGGCCATGCTGCGGGCATTCCTGGCCGAAGTCCAAGATGTCATTCCTGTCCAAATGGTGGCCATCACGGACAGCCAGGCGGACTTCTTCGAGAACGAAGCAATCAAGGAGCTGATGACGGAGGGGGAGCACATTGCCACAGAAATCACAGCTAAGTTTACGGCGCTCTACTCCTTGTCCCAGTACCATAGGCAGACGGAGGTGTTCACGCCATTCTTCAACGAGGTCCTTGAGAAGAAGAACGGCATAGAGAGCTCCTTCATGTTCGACAACACGCGAGACGTGACGGGCACCACTGAAGACGTCTTCCCCCAGTCGCCTCACAGTCATTCACCAGCCTACACGTACTACCCCGACTCTGAGGACGACGCTGAGGGCCCGCCACCTTATAGTCCAATAGGGGACGACGTGCAGCTGCTGCCCACCCCTAGTGAAAGGAAGTACAGAATCGACCTGGAAGGCAACGAGTACCCTGTCCACAGTACGCCAGTGGGTGAACACGAACGCAACCACAAAGTGCCTCCTCCTGTGAGACCCAAGCCTGTGCTAACCAAGCCTAACGTCAAGAAGCTAGACCCCAACCTTTTGAAGACCATCGAGGCCGGAATGAGGAGCACCAGGAGAACGCGAGGCCCAATGATGCTCCACGGTGAGGATCTCGAGGCGTCCGATAATTATGCCGAGCCTGCGGACACTCTGCTCAAATCTAAAGGCTTCAGCGACGACATCTATGTCGTCCCAGAGGACACCCACAGCAGAATAGTGAAGATGCGCAACTCCTTCGGTGGGCTTCACGGTCTTCACGGCGATGAGGAGAACGGGTTTGACCGCATGTCCAAGTCCCAGGGCGGCAGAAGGCCCTCTAAGTACAAGCATCGCTCCAAGATCCTCTTCAGCAAGACGAAAGCCTACCATAGACGAGTCCACTCAGACGCCAGCGATGATGAATCAGGGCCCGCAATGCAGAAGAAGAAGAAAGGAAGGGGTAACCGGGGCAGTGAAGAAGACCCTCTGCTCTCACCCGTGGATCCTTGGAAAGGGGGGATAGACAATCCGGCCATCACCTCAGACCCAGAGCAGGATGACAAGAAGATGAAGAAAAAGAAGGCACCGAAAAACAAGGAACCCAAAAAGGTGAGCTTTACACCTTTGTTCATTTAATAATAGAGACGGATCGATCAGCGTTTTTGAGGCCGATTCCGATCGCCAATCACCTTTCAACGCGATCAGCCGATAGCCCATACTGATCCAGGGCGGGGCTATATGCCACGGCAGGGCTACATGTAGTTATTAGCGCAAGCAAGTCATGAAACATGGTCTAAACTGGTTTATTACCATTTTTAACAAGATCATATAAAACAGCATAATATTTTAAACTAAATTAACAGTAAATAAACAAAGTAAATCAAACAAATATCCCCAAATACTGCAATCATTACATTTAGACCCTTAATTAAAAACTAAAAAAGCTAATTAAATAAATACAGTAAAAACTGCAGTCCTTAAACGCAGACTCTGTTATTTTAAACTAAAACTGTAATCATTAAATGTAGATCTTGAATTGTAGCTGCTGTTCTGTTCGTACCGGTCAGATCTGGTCTGTATGGTGTTCTGGGTTATTAGTTTTGTGTTAGCTGTGTGTGCTAGCTCTGCTGTTTGCTGATACTCACTGTATTCAGCTGTATGGTGTAAATGTCTTTGTCTTGGTTCCCCAACAAGACACGCTGATTTTACTCATTTTACAAAACGTCCTGAATGAGTCTGAGTCGCATACGGTAAACACTGCCAGACGAGGCGCTGCTTTAATCAGTCTGTCTAAAATGAAAGGGTATGTATTTCCACCTAGCAGTTCAGATAGGAATTGCAAGGACTTGGCCGGACACTAGCTGGAAATACAGAAATTAGGCTCGTTTGTTTAACGTCATTGATCGGCTCTCAGGAATCAGCTAAATTGGAGAAATATCGGCCGATCACATATTTTGATTTAAAATCGGTTGATACCGATACATAGCCGATCGGCCCTTCCATCTGTAGTATCAACATAACTTAATAGTTTTATGTGAAATGTTATTGTTTTACAGATAAAAGCAAAGGCTACAAAGCCCTTGTATCCACCGACTCGGAGAAACTGGGAAAGCAACTACTTTGGGGTGCCTCTGCAGAGCTTGGTGACTCCTGAGAGACCTATTCCTTTGTTCATTGAGAAATGTGTGGACTACATTGAACGCACAGGTGAGTGTCAAGGTCCTGATGAATGCTTTATTAGTAAAGTGAACGTTTCATATGATAATGTGATACGTAACAGTGCTGAATGGTTTTGAGTCTAGTCATATTTGCTGCTTTACTCTCTTTACCAACATTATCAACTTTAAGAAATACAGAATTTTTATTGTTGCTTTGGAATGTTCTGTGTAGATAGTTACCTTTCGGCCTGGTATTTAGATCGCGATATGTTTCAGTAACGGTGATATAATTTTTGTGGTATTTTGATATGTATTATTTATGGCAGAGGTGCAGCCAGATTTTTATTGGCCTGCGGAATCACCCTTAATGGCCCATCGGTTGTGTTAGCAAGGCAAAGTTAAATAAACTGATTCAGCTGCCACATGTTAACAAAGTTACTCCTTGCGTCGTCCAATTATATCACGTGCTTGTGTTTCCGGGGGTTACAGGGCAGAGCTGATTAACGCTTGTGGTTTTATATGAGCTTTATTTCTTGTAAGCATATACACTTTAACCTACAAATGAGTTTCATAACATTATCTAGTGAGCAGCATATCAGCACATGTTTAGCCAACATTTTTACTGCTGTAAATACAGTAAAATTAAATTAATTAGTAATTATTCATTATGCTGTACAGTCATGTTTTTTCATATTTTTAATACAATGTCATATACAGTATATATTAGGGGTGTGTTAAAAAAATTCAGATCGATCTTCATTTGAATAATCCAATATCGATTTGTATAAACCCGAGATCGACCGTTAGCATTGGCGTTTTGGATTCAGAAACCAGGACGGTATTTAAACATATGAACACTAGATAGATAGATAGATAGATGGATGGATGGATGGATGGATGGATGGATGGATGGATGGATGGATGGATGGATGGATGGATGGATGGATGGATGGATGGATGGATGGATGGATGGATGGATGGATGGATGGATGGATGGATGGATGGATGGATGGATGGATGGATGGATGGATGGATGGATGGATGGATGGATGGATGGATGGATGGATGGATGGATAACTAATGATTTTAGTAATGGTAGGTTGAGTGTTCCTTGTACATTTATCACATTAGTTCTCTGAAAATCTCTTTTTATGTTCAAACAAAACATATTATTGTAACTGAAATTTCCCTAAATGAATCCATATTGAATAGAATTGAATCGAAAATCGAATTGAATTTGAACTTGTGAATCGGGATCAAATCGATCCGGGAAATCAGTGGCAATACCCAGCCCTAGTGTATATAAATATTATGTATAAATAACAAATTTGGAAAGAGAGACCAGCCCTTTTGTATTTTGATATTGTCCAGTCTGGCACCCTGATCTAGAGGATTGCTTATTTGACGGGGATGTCATGTTTCTTTTATGCATATGAAGATTTTTATGTTTTGTATCCGGGCTGACACACAACTGTTTTAATCTGTTAAATCTGTTTACAAAAGAATAAGAAACTCCGCCTCTGTTGTAATTTAAAGTCAAAGTTATTTACATTGATAAATTAGATACAGACTCTCATTATAGAGACTCTTGGCAATATTTTTGAAGCCATTATATTAGTAATATTATTTATATCGATATTAGGGCTGGGTATCGCCACTGATTTCCTGGATCGATCTCGATTCAAAGTCCCAATTCAATTCGATTTCTGATTCGATTCAATTCAATATGGATTCATTTGGGGATATTTCAGTTACAATAATATATTTTGTTTGAATATGAAAAGAGATTTTCAGAGAACTAATGTGCTAAATGTACAACCTACCATTACTAAAAACATTAGTGTTTATATGTTTATATACCGTCCTGGTTTCTGAATCCAAAATATAGCCAGACATCTGCTTTCAAGTTCTGGGGCGCCTTCACTTGTGCTCCAGCCATGCTTAACTGATGTGCGCCCCCATTCCAGGAAAAACAATGGCTGGAATGCTAATTTTAAAGGTCGATATCAGGTTTATACGAATCGATATCAGATTATTCAAAAGAAGAATCGAAAAATCAATTTTTTAAACACATCCCTAATCGATATTGGAATTTCCAGAATATATCGCAATATAAATTTTGCCCATATCGTCCAGCACTAGTTACATTTAAATGTACATTCTTCTCATCTGTGGTCTGCTCAGTTGGGAAGCTGTGCTTTTTTTTTAGTGCAGTTCATGCAAATTGTGCATATGTGTGTTTAGTGTATGCAAATATCAGAAGATGGAAAACCTTTCAGCCTTTACAAGGACCATAAATAAAAGTAACAAATAACAATAGTAAGACAGTGACTATAACAAATCAATGTCTAGATTTTAACGAACGTACTCACACAGCCGTGTGTCCTTCAGTGGCCTATTCTGTAACTGACTGAGTGTTCAATGGAAACTCTGACCAGCACATGCATCAATACAGGACAGCCGACCGACAATACAGGCCTGACTTTAAGCAGAGTAGTTACAATGTGGTCAAAGCTGGTGTTTAATGGTTTCGTTTTGAGGGAAATGATTATATTACTCTAATTTTCACTCGGCCGGGTGTTAAACATCAGTAATATTCCCAAGTCAGCGTGTTTGGGAAAGAGTTGTGTGTGGGTGAGGAAGAGACAGCAGCCCCTTTCTGCCGAGCTCACACCCCCATGTGTTGTAGGTTAATGCAGACTGACATTGATTGATGATTTTAGTCACTTGGTTTTGGGAACTGATTGTTTCTTCCCAGGGCGAATGTATTTCTTTTCAAAGCACCTCTATATAGTTTTCCTATAATGTGATTAGCTTCGTTTGATTGTTTGGATTAGGCTGCTTGGATTCGTCGTGGAGTTGTATGGAATGTTTCAGCCTTCACAGCTTTTTGAATCAAGCACAACACTGTGTAGCCCATCAGAACAGACCGCCTATTTTTTTTCCTAAGGGATAAAGAGAAGTTGAGAAATGGTCACGTAGGAGTAAATTGTAAATATTTTTTGTTTAGAAAACCACTAGGGTTGTGCGATATTGAGCAAAAATGATGAACAGCTTTGACCACACAGGCTGGCGGTGTCTGAGTTTCTTCTCATGGTGCAGTGTGTTCACTCATATTCAGCTTTAGGTGTGCTGTTTAGGTAGCTGTGCTAGCTTTAGCCTATGCTAGCACACAGTATGAGCACTCTTAGTGCGCACTCTCAGTAGCCTGTACTAAAGACTGAAGTAGTGAGTGTGTGGAGTCGAGGCGTTCTGATTGTTGTTTGTTTTCCAGTCAGTAGCGTATCCGATAACATCAGCTCACGCATCGTTAACACAGCAATTAAGATATTATCATAGACGATGTATATCACACAGCAGCTCTGTTTGCTACTATGCAGCCCTCAGGAGAATTTATAGTAAATACAATCCAACTTATAGATTCATTTCAAATCCAGTGAGTTCATGTATGTGTCTCAAATCCTACTGAGCTCCTACATAGGCAGCATTTTACATCATAGTATGCGCCCCCGACATGTAGACTGTCCCAATTCTTAGACACCTTAAACATGCTGCTACTGAGGAACCTTATTTAGACCTGATTTTAAAGAAGCATCGAACGCTTCCTCAGCCGCTAAGACAATCCCATGATGCAACACAGGCTAATCTAGGAGCAGTGAAGTGGTTTTAAAATGTGAGTTATTTTGATTTTCTCTGGAGTTTTAATGTGTTCTGGTCATATAATCACACAAAACAGTATTTTATTATCAACTCTGTAACGAGTCCTTCACCATTTACACTTTTATACTCGAGACATTAGCATTTATGCTAGCAGATTTTTAAGGCTATTGTTTTGGATGCAGGCCGGTAGCTTAGCAACCAGCTAAACCACCGGTGGCGTGCTGCAGTGGGCGGGAACAAGCCGCGACGCAGTCTCTCTCTAACTAGAGCGTCTCAGTAATCTGTTTTATGAGGAGAGATGAGGAGAGAACACTGATACTTAAACAGCTGACTACCTAGACAGCCTACTTAGACACTCACTAGGGTTTGAGACACACCCCATGTCTCTGGCTGGATTAAACACGTTGCATCAATTAATTAATAAGTCTGGAGTTCTCGTTATCGTTTTTAAAATGTTAGCATGTTTGGATTCCGTCTCTGCAGCAGCATGCAGGGGAAAGCATTGTTTCATCTCCCCCTCCCATCACCCCACCTGCCACGCTTATCTAGTTCAGAGACCCTCTCTGGTACCATGTTTACTCTGAAATATGCCACAGTGTGGATTGTTTACTTTTCCATGTTACATTGACTTTAACATAAGCGTATCTGAGTTAACCCTTTGAAATAGGACTTCCTTAACGATGCTGGTTTTGTGTACTTTAATCTTTATGACAGATAAATCGTGAAGCGTTCACTATTTCGCACCCACGTCTGAGGCACTAACACCCAAACCTAGAGATGGACTGATCAGCGTTTTTGAGGCCGATTCCGATCGCCGGTCACCTTTCAGCACGATCGGCCGATAGCCGATATCGATCGAGGGCGGAGCTATATGTAGTTATTAGCGCAAGAAGGTCTTAAAGCATGGTTGAAACGTGGTTATCTAGAACTATAAACTCAATCACTCTGGCTGTGGTTCTTTTAGCTCTCTGGCTGTTCTGTTAGTACTGGTCAGATCTGGTCTGTATGGTGTTCTGGGTTATTAGTTTTGTGTTAGCTGTGTGTGCTAGCTCTGCTGTTTGCTGATACTCACTGTATTCAGCCGTGTGGTGTCTCTAAAAACCGAATCAGATTAGTAGTGTTAAATGTATTGGTTCCCCCCCGAGACACGTTGATTTTACAAATTTTACAAAACCTCCTGGATGAGTCTGGAACTCGCGAGGCCGCTGCTTTAGTCAGTCTGTGGAAAATCAAAGGGTATGTATTTCCACCTAGTGGTTCAGATAGGAATTGCAGTGACCTGGTTGGAGGGGGTTTCATGGATGGCTCGCTAACTGGAAATACAAATTAGACACATTTGTTTAAAGCTCTTGGGTTTAGATTTAGATTAAAAATCGTCCGATACCCATACATAGCCGATCGTTCCTTCCATCTCTAGCCAAAACCACACAAATGTAAATCTAATTTATGAATTTAGTCTGAGAATTTTCCCAGTCCGCTGTGATGAGGCTCAGAAAGAAGCAGCCCTGTCTTTGTTCCGAGTGTGTTTAGGCTTCGTTAAGTTTACTCTTGTCCTGTAGTTGCAGTGATGGCTCAATATGCCTGTGGCTGTATCAGAGGATTGTGGGTCTTTATTTAAAAGCCCTTTCAGTGCATCTTGCCTGAAAGAGTCCTGCAGATGAAAGAGGTCATCAGCGCCCCCCGCCCTCCTCCTCTCCCCTCCCCTCCCAAACACACACACACACACACACACATACACACACATGCTCATCCTCATTCTGAGCTACGTTCTAAAACCCAGAGGAAATGATTAGTCAAACACAGCTAGTCCTTTACCAGTCTGAACTTGCTGGATGCCCTGGCCGGCATCTCAGCTGCTTCCATTTTGTGAAGCAGAGCCTGTGAACTGTAGAATTAATGGATTTCTACAGAGGTTTATTAATTGTCTTCGATGAATCACTTAGCACCTTCGCTGTCATTGTTCCCTAGCAGCAAGACGTCCACCCTGAAATAGCTTTGCACTTGTATGTGACAGTGTTCCAACAATTAGCCAGCCAGAAATAAACGTATCCCTGAGAACTTCCACGATGTTCCTACACAAATACACATACTGACCTTTTAGCAATGCGACTGGTTTCTCGGTGGCCGAGAAGACTCAACTCGCTGCAGATTCACGAACGCGCTGCAAAACCGTCCACAACACAACGGAAGTGTTTCCAGGTTTCCATCTGTATCAACTGCTACACCCTCAGTTACATCACTGTACCATCCAGATGCACCAGCATTGAGATAGGATGGGACTGTTTCAGCTCACGCCCACTTTACATAAAGACTCAGTCAGAGACGGCCTCAGTCAGAGACGGCCTCAGTCAGAGACTGCCTCAGTCATACACTGCCTCTATCTGTGCAGCTTCTAAAGCTTTGCTATCTAGATTTTTAACAGAGACTCTTTTCTTTGGTGTTTAGTTTATTAAACTGTAAATACTGTTTGATCAGAGGAGGATGGGTCTCCCCTTGTGAATCTTGGTTCCTCCCAAGGTTTCTTCCTCCAGTCTGAGGGAGGTGTTCTTGCCACTGTTTGCTCTGGCTTGCTCACTGGTATATATATGTTGCAACTCTCTGTTTTCAAAACTCTATAAAGCTGCTTTGAGACAACATCGTTGTAAAAAGCGCTACAAAAATAAACTTGACTTGACTTAAAGGACGTGGGACCACATACGACGCAATGTAAACAGAACCACACGGAGCCGCCGTAGCGTCTAATAGTGATGGACAAATGATACCGTTGCTTCGGAGCTTGTGTGGAGAAATCCAGGAACCCGTTTATGAAGCGTGTATGGAGGCTTTCTTCGTTAAGGGCGAGTGACGTCACTGATAACGTCTGAAGTCTCGCTGGTTCAGGACGTGGTTCGAGTATTGGCCTGATTTATTGTTTCTTAATAAAATTTTAAGTCACCATCAAACCACAGTCACTGTCCCATCTCTTAAAACCACTGCAACAGTTTTAACATCAATATCTCACGTACTATTAGATTTATTTACTGACTGAAATCATACGGGCAGTTTTTTTATTTAACAGACCCACACAATCAAACACAGATCAGATGAACAAATGAATGAACCACAGAAAATTAAATTAAGTTGTTTTATGTATATACTTGATTCCATGCTGACAACATTGCAAGAGGCCATTGCAAATAGTTGAAATGACAATAAAAGTTTTGGCCAGCAGGGGGGTTTGTGTGCACATGAAGCTTCGAGTAATGAACCTTTTTTTGGACCAGCTGGAGGAAAAGCTTCAACGCTTCAAGAGGCTTGATCTGACCATCACTAGTGTCTAATGAGAAGTAAGTCTGGATAGTTAGTAAATATAGTCTAACTTACTTCTCATTAGACGCTACCGCGGCTCCGCGTGGTTCTGTTTACATTGCATCCCCGTATCTGGTCCCACGTCCTTTAAGTGTCCTCCGGAAACACTTCCATTGTGTTGTAGACGGTTTTGCTGTGCGTTCGTGAATTTGCAGTGCGTTGGGTCTTCTCGGCCACCGTAGCGGCATGACATAGTAATGTTGGGATTATATAGGACAGAGGTCACTGGGTCCGGACCCAGACGTTGTCCATTGGGACCCAAACTGATAAACTATTAAGACGGATTTAATTCTGACTGTTTATAATGAGCGGCGGAGCTTTTCTTGTCTTTACAGTATGCAGGCTTTACGGCACAGTAAACTCACAGACCAATCACGTGATCTGTAAGTCGGAGACTAAAGCGAGTCAGAAAGAATAAGGAGCTCCAAAACTGAGTGTTTAACAGGAACGGTTCTGGAATGGACCTGCTCGTCTAGTTCTGGAGAATAACCGCTCTGTACAACCAACATGTTAATCTGTGAAGCTGAGTTAACAAGAAGGCACACGTTTTATTTACTTTCTCTATAAATAAACACTTTAAGATGCACTTTTTTCAAAAGCATTTTTAATGTAGCTCTTGATTTTACTTGAAGTGAGGAAAAAACATTTATTAGAAGTTTATAAATAATTCATTCAGTTCAGCATTTAAACAGTAAATATACTGAACGGTATGTATAATTATGTTTGTCTTTCAGTTGCTGGTGGTATACGATGCTGATACTAGGCTGTCGTGTGTACTTAGTGTGTTATGTCATTTCATACATTTTTAATGAGATTAAATGACAGTACAGGAGATTTCTTGTCAGTTGCTGTGGCCTGACGTATATGTTACTAGAATTCTGGAATTCTAGATGGAAGTTTTATGAAAATCGTTTTTATCAGTTAATTCATATTTACAGTTAAGGACGATGTGTTTTTATGAAAATTGGTTTTCTCTCAGTTTTAACTTCCGCCAGCGACGCCCCCTTTGGGCTTCCGTAGTTCAGAGTGATTGACCTTGAAATGATAAGCAGTAAAGCAGTTTAATAAAGAAGTAAAATAAACATAAAGCAATTTTACATTAGATTAATTGGCCTAGTTGTTGAACCCAGTGCACTGCATCGTTCTATAGTTTGGTCTACTCAGCCTTCAGACTCTCTACAAAGGGTTGGTTTCTGAACATGCCAGCTTTTTCCACTGCTCACATATTTGATTGTCTATAGTAATCCACAGGTTTAGAAATGGATCAGATTCTCTTAGTGAATAGTCAACTTATGCTGATCTTACACCAAGCGATTTTCAAGCAAAAACAAAAATTGTGAGAGTCTTGCTGGAGTTGAATCGCGCTCGCGTCATCTCGATGGTTTAGTGTGAGGTGGTCAGGACTGCAGGTTTAAGTCAGTCTGTTTCTCATCCGAGCGGTCTGATGAAATCAACCGTGTTTAATATTATCATAAGTCTGAAGTCTTGGCTCACGCAAACAGTGATGTGAACATTGTCGACAACCAATAGGAGAGCTCTGTTCACAAGGCAAGTACAGAAACGTCTGGCTGGTAAAGGCTTTAGTCATGGAGGGAAGTCCGGCGAGGGTTCGGAAACTGTGGTTCTTCTGGACTGTACAAAAGGAGGAGAAACTGGTGGAGCTGTGGCGTGAGCATGAGTGCCTCTTTGACATGTCTTCACATTTATATACCACGACAGAGTGGAGAAGAAAGAAAGGTGGACAGAAATTGCTGAAGCCCTCAAAATCTACAGTTAGATTACAATTAGCCTATCAGCTAACCATACATGTATCTGAATATTTAATAACTTTAATCATATAAATGGGAAATAATCTCATGAGATGGTGATTGAATGGTGATTCTGAAAGACCCCCAGTCTTTGCAGAATCATAGCTGTGGTATTAGATGATATTGCAGCCCCTCCCACCTTTAAGGGGGAATGTTTGATGGCGGCAGAGAGAGTCAGGAATTGAGGAGAACGAGTTCTTTAATAAAGATTTGGCTTGTCGAGAGTGACCTAAAGGGTTGTCTTGCAAGTAATTAACCCACGCACATGTAAAGAAACAAGAACACGACAATAGTCTGACTAGTCTTTAGATATGAGAGAGAGTCAGACCTTAGTCTATTAAACGTCTGATCAGATTCTTTTAAAAGTCTTCTAGTGTCAGCATTACAGTGTTTGACCAAGCAAGGGTCTGTGCATATAAGTCATTACGTGTCTGGAACTGACCTCCGCTCCACTGGCACTGCCCTCTTAAGACCACCACCTTGCTGAAAGGCATCGAAGGTTTGATGATTCCTCCTATGATTTTTTTTTCTTTGACACTCCAAGGTCTCTGGTGCATGCTTAGCAATAAATGTCCAACAACACAAAGTTCTGTTATTCCCATCGGCGTTTTGCTGTCTTTTGCGCTCAAGGGAAGAGGCTGTCGGAACAAATTGTCTTTGACAGGCTGTCGCCACACATCAGGCCCCGCACTCGGACCAGGGTGTAGATCTGAGAGTGAAATGAAAGGAGAGGACTGTACGTCATAAGCTTTGAAACTTTTACATACGTGCCAACTAGGGCAGCCCAACATATGGTATGTTAATCGGTAGCTAAATGTTGTTCTCTGTGGTATAGGGTCTCCAAAAGGCTGCAGTGTAGTTCATTCTAAGTAGGGGTACGGCTGCTGTTAACCACTTCATAATACTCATCTGCTCTGTAGGATAATACAAAATAACTGTGTTAATGTTTTGTTGAATTAAATGTTTTTTAAAATTATAGGTTTCATTGCTGTGACATGGCTTTGCGTGCAGTGTCTTTGAGAGCCTCATGGCTGCAGCTTTAAACAGTTATAAGGCCTTTCTATTAGAGATGGACCGATCAGCTTTTTTGAGGCCGATTCCGATCACCGATCACCTTTCAGCACGGTCGACCGATAGCCGATACCGATCGAGGGCGGGGCTATATGCCACGGCAGGGCTACAACAATGGACTGACGGGTCTCTAAAGAAAGTTGTTTCTTTCTGGTCATTGTGAGTCTGTCAGCAAGCCATCAACTGCTGATCTTCAGATACTAAACTAACCTAGAATGTTGTTCTCCCTTTTATACTCACTTATTAGTAGAATGTTTTTCAGCTGTGCATCACAATTGATCAAGAGTGTCCTAACAACCAATTAGTCCAATAACATCCTTAACTTGGATTGGTGGCCGTACCAGGAGATTTAGACAGAGGACCGAGAATTACTGATAATAGGACTATATGTAAAATAAGCCTCTATACAAAAATGAAGTTTAATACAAACATTTTTATTCTTTAAAAATCATCTGATACATTTAATTAATTGTGAAATGGACAATATTGTTTGTGAATTACATGAAATAAAATTCTGAAGTGATCCTAAACTTTTGAGCAGTAGTATATATATATATATATATATATATATATATATATATATATATATATATATATTTATATATATATATATATATAGTGGGGCAGTATTCACACACAGACACTGTGTTAAGTAGGCTGTTACTGGCCTACACTCTGTACTGTGTGCTTCAGCCACACATGAAATAGTTGGAACTCTAGTTCAGCCACTTGATTGGTTTGGAGCGGCGCTATTCTCATTCTCATTGGCTGTTCGTGTTGTCTCTCAAAACATGGACGGAACTTAATTCTATCGACTACGTCTTATAGTTCTATCGAGGAAACTTTATTTCACAATAATTATTGTTATCATTTTATCGCCAAGTCCTACTTCATAAGTGTGTAATCTGTTGTGGTCTGTAATGATATCCACTTCTAGCGTCGAACAATAATTTTAGGTTTAAACCACACCCACCCTCTTTTTAATTTAAAAGAGGACTTAAAAAAAGAAATTCAGGAATCAGTATCTGATGTACCGTGAACAAACAGCTTATAGGCCGTTAAAGGCGATATCAGTTCATGACTAAAGGCTTTTGATTGGAACACAAGACCCATTACAATCAGATCGAGCGATCACACCAGCGGTAACCATTCGGCTAGTTTAATTAGCTCAGAATGGAGAGCAACCAGGAGACTGCAGATCTCCCTGGCACATTGGTTATCTGCTGGAGTGTCCAGACAGCAAGCATTTAATAAAACCCAGAAATCGTTTCCCCACTTCTTTCTTATTTACCCAAAGCCAACAACAAAAAAAAGAATTCTGAGAACCCTAGTTGATCCATCAGTGGTGCGTTGTGGTGTGAAGAGCCAGTCACACCATTGCAGGTGTCATGGAGGCTCTGCTCTGCTGCATGTCTCGTCACATCAACCTCAAACTCACATGTCCAAATCAGTGGCAGTCAGCTTCACCCTAGACACCGAGCCTCTAAAAAACCTCTGCTGAGGCCTTCATGTAGCTTTGTTTGTGTAGTTTATTTGTTCAGACGGTGAAAGAGAGGTAGTGGTGCATTCGAAAGCTCAGTCTTCTGCTTTGGTTCTTTCTAGTTATGATCAGTAAGTGTGAGCAAATGTGAAGCATAGACCACATTAATTCTCATAAAGCAAGAGAGTGGCTCAGAATTGTTAATCTCACGTTCTAGAACTATGGATGAGATGCTGCTGGACACACTGTTGTTATGTGTGCAGAGCCGAATGTAAGTGCAGTCAATTTTTATAGACTTTGCATTTACCATGACTAAAAAAACCTATTACTCTCTACTCCTCTGAGGCCCATCCACACGCCTGCTAAGCAAGTATTGAATTTGCCTGGTCATGTTTACAATTAAGCCTGCTTTGACCGAAGGTTAAAAAGTCGCTCGCCTGTAAACCGATATGCTTCATTGTTTCTGTTGTGTTTAGCAATATGTTAACTGATTACTAAATTAGTAATTAGTATAAATGTTAACGTATTAGAAATGTTACTTGTGGGGCTGTACTTAACGATAAATTTCTTAATCGATTAATCTAACATATATATATGTACAAAGGACACATAGCCTACACACTTCTCATGGACACCTTGGGTGTGTCTCAAAATCTAGTGATCTCCTACGTAGGCAGCATTTCATGTTATAGTATGCGCTCCCAACATGTAGACTGTCCCAATTCTTACATACCTTAAACATGCTGTCTACTGAGGAACCTTATTTAGACCTGATTTTAAAGAAGCATCGAACGCTTCCTCAGCCGCTAAGACAATCCCATGATGCAACACCAGCTAATCTACGAGCAGTGAAGTGGTTTTAAAATGTGAGTTATTTTGATTCTCTCTGGAGTTTTAATGTGTTTCTGGTCATATAATCACACAAAACAGTATTTTATTATCAACTCTGTAACGAGTCCTTCATCGTTTAGCAGTTTTATATTTGAGCCTTTAGCATTTATGCTAGCGGATTTTTAAGCCTCGGGCTATTGTTTTGGATGCCGGCCTGTAGCTTAGCAACCAGCTAAACCACCGGTGGCGTGCTGCAGTGGGCGGGAACAAGCCGTGACGCAGTCTCTCTCTAACTAGAGCGTCTCAGTAATCTGTTTTATGAGGAGAGATGAGGAGAGAACACTGCTACATACACAGCTGCCTACATAGACAGCCTACTTAGACACTCACTAGGATTTGAGACGGACCCGATATGTGTTGTTCTACCTCAGTTCAAATGAAAAGTTCAATCACTTCAGAGAGATATTCAGACTGTTATGGAAAATGAAATGAAGGCTGTGTAGGTAGCAGTGTTCTCTCCTCATCTCTCCTCATAAAACAGATTACTGAGACGCTCTAGTTAGAGAGAGACTGTGTCACGGCTTGTTCCCGCCCACTGCAGCACACCACCGGTGGTTTAGCTGGTTGCTAAGCTACCGGCCAGCATCCAAAACAATATCCTAAGGCTAGCATTAATGCTAATGGCTCGAGTATAAAAGTGTAAATGGTGAAGGACTCGTTACAGAGTTGATAATAAAATACTGTTTTGTGTGATTATATGACCAGAAACACATTAAAACTCCAGAGAGAATCAAAATAACTCACATTTTAAAACCACTTCACTGCTCCTAGATTAGCCTGTGTTGCATCATGGGATTGTCTTAGCGGCTGAGGAAGCGTTCGATGCTTCTTTAAAATCAGGTCTAAATAAGGTTTCTCAGTAGACAGCATGTTTAAGGTATGTAAGAATTGGGACAGTCTACATGTCGGGGGCGCATACTATGACATAAAATGCTGCCTATGTAGGAGCTCAGTAGGTTTTGAGATACTGCTGCTACAGTGTGTTTAATTTTAATCTAAACATTACAGATGTCTTACCCCACCTCTTATTCTTGGTAAAATGACAGAGAGTGGCCGGCGTGCTGTCCTGCCATGTTAAGGTGCTTTTCTCTATTAAAAGCACAATTTTCTGCTTATGCTTTACAAACATCCTACTCACAGAATGCAGTAGTGTTTTTTATTATTTTTTTTTCTCTTACCACACACTCGGTGTAAACAGAGAGCACCTAGTCAGTAAACCACTCGTGAACTCCACTTCCCATTCTGTTCCCAAACAGGACATTCCATCCCATACAAATTACGGCACAGCTTCAGTTTATAGAAAAAAACACATTTATTTTTTATTATTATTATTTTTTTTAATCGTAACCCATCTGCTCACTATGAATTAGAGATGAGGTGGAGCGAATGATGCCATCGCTGTCTGCTGAAGGACAGATGTCCCGGGCCCACTGTTTAGCCCATGGACGAGCTGACCACAGGTCATCGGGGTGCAGCCGAGCTGACGCATTACGCACGCTTCACCGGCACATGGTGTGCTGGTCCTAGCACAAACCCAGGGCCATTTCTTTATTTCTCTAGAAGAGCATCCAGTCTGCTCCTGATGATAATAGCGCCTGGATTGTTGTGCATCTGCATACGTCTTATTTTATTTATTTATTTATTTTTTATTTTAAACCCCTCCCCTCCTCCATTTAAGCAATTTCCAGAGCATTAGAACTCTTTAATGCATCACAGGTTCACCTGTGTTAACATGGAAAGTCCATGTTTGCATGCGTGGAACAGGCTTTATGTTAATGAATGCCACATACTGCTATTGTAAGAGGGACACTGTTTAGCTGCAGGCAGCAGATAAGGCTCCTCGCTTCTGTCAAATCCTCTCAGTTGCTGGAGATTTCTTATAGGTCTCTCTCTCTCTCTGTCTCTCTCACTCCCGGCCGCCTTTCGATAAGTCCCAACTCTCTCCCTTCCTGCTCACAGACTCGAGTGTTTATTTAAAAGCACTCAGACTCGTCTTAAAGCCGTCATCTCATCTTAACTAAACCTGTTTTGGAGGCCGGCGTATTAAGACGCAGCCAGATACGGTTGCGGGAAGAGCTTGATGGCTATCAAGGCATTTTTAAGGTGCCGTTACGAGAACTGCACTACTGTGTTGCATCATTGCATCCACTGGCTGCTTGCGGTTGTCCCAGCCTTGTTTTGAACCGCCTGCTTTTCCCAGAATACCGTGCTTGTTTCTTTCAACCTTGCTGCAAGAAGATAAGCAGTAGGAGTGAGCAGTGTGACAACATGTTATGTTATGATTCACCATAGATTGCAATGCCCTGTCACTACGTCTGTATCATATATTAGAATCACATAAATATAACTGGGCATGCACAGAGTTTTGGGCCAATGTCTGATATTCTTCATGTCAGTGTCTCCTGATGTAGATGCCTGAACATGTTTATTATTATATCATTACAGATATATATATATATATATATATATATATATATATATATATATATATATATATATATATATATATATATATATATATATAGATGATGTTGCCGCCCAAAATAAAGATATGTATCACCATTTTTCATAACTTTTCATAGCATCACCACTAGAGATGGAAGGATCGACCATGTATCGGCCAATTTTTAATCAAAATATGTGATCGGACGATATTTCTCCAATTTAGCCGATCCCGAGAGCCGATCGGTGGCGTTAAACAAATGAGCCCAATTTCTGTATTTCCAGCCGTCCATGAAACCCCCTCCAGCCAGCAGCAACAGCCAGAGAGCTAAAGAACCACAGCCAGAGTGATTGAGTTTATAGTTCTAGATAACAATGTTTCATGACTTGCTTGCACTAGTAATTGCATGTAGCCCTGCCGTGGCGTATAGCCCCGCCCTCAATCGGTATCGTCTATTGGGCGATCACGCCGAAAGGTGATCGGTGAGCAGAATCGACCTCAAAAACTCTGATTGGTCCATCTCTACAAAAAAACCCCAAAGTGTTTATTGTATTTGGCCACACCCACTTTCAAGCATGTGTTTGTTCCACCTTTGTGTTAGAACCTTCGCTCAGCTAAATAAAATGAATACAGTTACATGGGAGGAGACCAGAGAGACAGTAAGAAGTTCAAATGGGACAACACTGTCTCCTCCGAGGTTAATAACACAGTGGGTGGGTGATATGAGAAGGTGGTCTGAGGTTAATAACACAGTGGATGGGTGATATGAGAAGGTGGTCTGAGGTTAATAACTCAGTGGGTGGGTGATATGAGAAGGTGGTCTGAGGTTACTTATGGAGACATGTTTAATTACTCTGTACTCTCGGAAGGTGTAGACGGTTCAGTAATGAAAAACTATAAAAGTACTGAAGCGTATCAGTACCTGCACAGTGGGAAGGTGGGTGTGTCCTCCTACACACAGACGGTGAGTTTATATTTCTGAAAGCCGGTTAAACCCAAGTCCAGCCAGCTGCCCGAGCCCCTCTGCGTGGGTGTTAGTTACAGTCCAGACAGCCTAGCGCGGTGGACACTGATCAGAAAACAGTTACTGAACTGATAGACTCACCAGCACCGACACGTCTGCTTCCTCGGAGCTTCATAAGCGAGACGTTTCTCTGGATAAGGAAGCTCTGGTGCTGGTTCTCCTCCACAGAATGGTGAGAGCAGACATACGGAGGTTTGGGTGGATGTTTTAAATTTAGAAAGTCTTCTTTGGAAGGCGGCCCCCCAACACTCTGATCTTTATGTGCTGTGTTCGTAACTCTGTTGTTCAAGCCAAGTTTTCATCTTCTTCCAATTACTCACTCCCTCTAACTGAAGATGTTATGCTAGTCATTTTATATGTTTGTTGTCGTTTTGCCTGTAATTAGTATCAACGTATCCGTGGGCGCACCGGAAGTTCTAACACAAAGTAAACAAAGAAGGCCCCCCCAGTGTTGTCATGGAAAATAGCATTAATACATGTAAAATAAATGCATCGTGGAAATACCTTCAAGCTTCACGTTGTTACATATTTACAGTAGCACCTGCACTAACTAGCAGCCAGCTATTGTGCTGCCATGGATTTTCCAGTCAATACAAGGAAAGACTTTACGTGCCCTATTCTTTTATCCTTGTCTTTGCTTCATGCCAGCTGCTGTGATTAATAGGGACTGAGAGCTGCAGGACCCATACTAATGTCCCTGTGTAGAGAATGATGACTCTTCTCGGACACTGTCTCCTTAAAGTTTTCAGGACAGCATGTGTAGGCACTTTAATTTTAATCTGGCAGCCAACAGGAAACTTGTCCTCTTTTATCGTGTCTAATTGGTGACGTTTTTTTTCCCTCCTAAATCAGTTTAAGTACATTGAAACCCTGTGATAAATGTGTAATACAACGTGGTTTATTCTAAACTGATTTCCTGTGGAATGTGCATGTGAACTGCTCTAGTTCGATTCTGCTGATTTGACTTGCAGGAAAAGGCAGATGCAGTAGACTGTAAAGTAGTGGTGGACGATATGGCCCTACAATAATATTGTGATATTTCATGGTATTTTTGTGATAATGATACTCTTGGCGATATAACAAAACATTAAATAAAAAAAATATTTCAAGAATACACTACTGCAACAAAATGTAAATTTAATTTTATGATTGCATACGATATGATATGGCACACCCCTAACTGAGATATTAAACAATACAAGAATTTTCATCAGATTGTAACAGAAGTCAATGATCCAGAATGTCACGATACTAAATAATGCACTCCAAATATCTCCATATATCCAGGACTGAAGTAAAGTGAATGATACTGGACAGATAAATTCTGTCTCTAGTAGATATAATGGGAAATGAGAAAAGTGTGAATGTTTCTTTTACTAAAAACAGTAAAAGTAGGACCTGATGTGATAATTAGTGATGGGTGATATGGTACGATATTTCAGGGTATAATATCGTTCACCATATTCAAAAATGTTGGTGATATTATTGTGTACGATACAATATGGCACACCCCCAGTGTAAAGTCCACCTAGACTGGATCTCCCAACACAGGCAGCCAACAGCTCATCTGTCATACCATACTTACATACATATACAGTTTTGCTGCTACCCACAATGCAGCTGATCAAGGCTGTCCTAATCTCAGATTTCACTGTATTTATTTAATTAGCTTTTTAGTTTTGAATTAAGGGTCTAAATGTAATGATTGCAGTTTTGGAGATATTTGTTTGATTTACTTTGTTTATTTACTGTTAATTTTGTTAAAAATATTATGGTGTTTCATATGAGCTCGTTAAAAATGGTAATAAACCAGTTTAGACCATGTTCCATGACTTGCTTGTGCTAATAACATGTAGCCCAGCTGTGGCATATAGCCCCGCCCTCTATCGGTATCGGCTATCGGCCGATCGTGCTGAAAGGTGATTGGCGAACGGAATTGGCCTCAAAAACACTGATCGGTCCATCTCTAGTACTTATGATTTATTAGTGGACGTGTACGCTATGCTCCATTTACATCACTGCTATTCACTACTGCATTGCATCTGTGAACTTTCTCATATGGCCTACTATTGCAGGTGTACGTGCAACATTTTCTTGTGAAGAATAAAACTAAATTAGCTTAAGTAGCAACTTTCAGGGTAGAAGTGGCATTTTTGGAGCAGGTAAGATAGGGGACCAGCCGTACGGGGTCTGGCCCGAAGCCCTGCCCTGATAGTACCATATGCTGGAGTGTTTAATACAGGCCACTGTTCTTATTTCACGCAGGCACGCCCTGCTCAGAGGAGCCCCGGTGACAGCGGTGGGTAGCAGGCTTTATTAAAAGGTTACACTCTCAATGTGAGATTTGTCCCAGCAATCCTGCTCTGCTTGTAGGATTCGCTGTTACCAGGGCTTCAGTTATTTGTGTTTATTGTTATTGAGATAAAATGCACCATTAAGAGGTGCAAAAACACAGCTGACCAAATGAAATTACGCACAGGCAGCGCGAGAAGGATGCAATTAAATCATCAGGAATGAGAGCCGAGAGCAGTCGTGCATGAGCACAGATACTGATACATCGAAAATACATAGGCAAGGCAAGGCAAGTTTATTTGTATAGCATACACAGTGACAACTCAAAGTGCTTTACATTAATAAAGGCATGAAAAGACATTTTAAAGGCATTCAGTTAAAAAGAAATAAGAAATATCAATATAAATCAGTTAAAAGTAATAGGTTAAAATAAAAATAATAAAAAATTAAATATAACAATGAAAAATTAGTTTTTTCTTTACCGTGCGTTATTCCTGCACCCAACCAGAGCTCGTCAGCCTATCAGTACTAAAGATTTCTCTTATATCATCATATAAGTTGGCGATTACTATTACCTTTCTTTCAAAATGGGGTTGCCCGGGTCCAGCCCACATTTTAAACTCCCCTAGGGAAAGCCTATGAAAAAAAAATATAAAAGAATGAGGTTTAAAGTGCTGTTGGACTGTATATATATATATATATATATATATATATATATATATATATATATATATATATATATATATATATATATATATATACACACACACTACCACTGTTTTCAATGGAGTATCTTCCTTCCTTAACACAACAATGGACTGACGGGTCTCTAAAGAAAGTTGTTTCTTTCTGGTCATTGTGAGTCGGTCAGCAAGCCATCAACTGCTGATGCTTCAGATACTAAACTAACCTAGAATGTTGTTCCCTTTTAAACTCACTTATTAGTAGAATGTTTTTCAGCTGTGCATCACAATTGAGCAAGAGTGTCCTAACAACCAATTAGTCCAATAACATCCTTAACTTGGATTGGTGGTCGTACCAGGAGATTTAGACAGAGGACTGAGAATTGCTGATAATAGACTATATGTAAAATAAGCCTCTATACAAAAATAGGCTTTAATACAAACATTTTTATTATTTTAAAAATCATCTGATACACTTACATTAATTGTGAAATGGACAATATTGTTTGTGAATTGAAACGAAAAGTGAGATATATATATATATATATAGTTAATCAGCTCCGCCCTAAATCCCCTGCTTCCGTAATATTACAGGAATCCACAATGCAGCATTACTGCATCCAATCAGATGACCTTCTTCAGACTTCTCTGTAGGTCAACCCTACAAACCTCCTGGAAACAAATGCTTATGAGGAAACATGATATTAACCTTCTCAATTTACTTTAACATAATAGAATAATGGGCTGCAGAGTGAGACTGTTGTGCCCTGTTTTGTGTCAGAAAAGTTTCAGATCAAGTTTCAAGCTTTTAACTTTAATCTGCAGATCATAATAACAGAGTAGATGACGTTGAGGCAGCAGCAACAGTTTATATTACACAGTAATATCAGAGTAAATAAGAGTTCTTAGGGGATCCGTTAGTATGGCATAAGATCAGCTTGGTACTTTACTCATGAGCTCATGAATGTTTTGATCTGATTTGCTGGTTTACAGTGAGACACCGCGATGATCACACATAAGAACTTTGTTAAAATAGAATAAAATTAACCTCTGTGTAAATAAGCTACTGCATACTGTTTACTATACTAGTTGCTTGGTGCTTGCTCGTGGTTACCATTATCTATAGATTTACATTTATGGCATTCAGCAGGCACTCTTATCTACAGCCACTTACAAAAGTGCTTTGTGTTCGGTCACGGTATGTATCTCTAGCTAGTACAGACAGGTTTAAGTCCAAACTACCCTTGAGCTCAAACAAACAAGGGCCAGTGCTGATACCTAGAGAGAAGACAACATCTCTGAGATGTCTTTGATGGTGAAACCTGTTTATTTGGCCCGGTAGAAAGATGCAGCACCTTCCAACATTGGAAATAGCTAAATTAGACAGTTCGCCCTTAAAGTAATCTAAAACACATAAGTGGTCTCTGACACTATAATATGCTGTTATCTAACAAAATAGGTAAGAACACTAGTAGCAGCCACCTTGAAGCCTCTTTTTGAAGATAACAGCATCTCATACAGTGTCAGGAACCAAAGGAGACAGTGTGTTTGAGATGACTTAGCTGCCTGAGCCTCGTAGCTCCAGTGCAAAACAAAAAAGAAGCGAACGTCAGGTACCAAACCTGTCTTGTTTGATCAATCACATATGGGCTAATGGGAAAATCATCAGGGTCAGGTGGGTTGGAGCAGCGGAAGAGTAAATATGTGCATACAACCAAATACTGAAACTAAAAGCTGCTATTTTCGTATATAATCTAAAGCAGGGGTCACTAATAGGCAGACGGCGGTCCAGGGCCGGACCCAGACGTTGTCCAATGCGGATCCAAAGCGATAAACTATTGAGAATTATTTAATGTTGACTGAAACAGACAGAAACAAAAAGTCCTGGCTGGACAACCAAGAGCTCACTTCTCTCACTAAACAAGAGAGTGTGGAGGAATACAAGAGAGATAAACTGTTAGGATTTAAATTGAGGTAACAAGAAAACTTTATTTACTTTTTCTCTAAATAAGCACTTTATAACGTACTTTTAATTTAGAGATGGACCGATCAGTGTTTTTGAGACCGATTCCGATCGCCGATCACCTTTCAACACGATCAGCCAATAGCAGATACCGATTCAGGGCGGGGCTATATGCCACAGCAGGGCTACATGTAGTTATTAGCGCAAGTAAGTCATGAAACATGGTCTAAACTGGTTTATTACCATTTTTAACGAGCTCATATGAAACAGCATAATATTTTTAACTAAATTAACAGTAAATAAACAAAGTAAATGAAACTAATATCTCCAAATACTGCAATCATTACATTTAGACCCTTAATTTAAAACTAAAAAAGCTAATTAAATTAATACAGTAAAAACTGCAGTCATTAAATGCAGACTCTGTTATTTTAAACTAAATCTGTAATCATTAAATGTAGAATATTGAATTGTTGCTGCTGTTCTGTTTGTACTGGTCAGATCTGGTCTGTATGGTGTTCTGAGTTGTTTGTTTTGTGCTAGCTGTGTGTGCTAGCTCTGCTGTTACTGATACTCACTGTATTCAGCCGCGTGGTGTTCTCTTAAGTGCCGTATCAGATTAGTAGACTGGATGAGGTCTGTATCACATACGGTAACAGACAGATGACATGCTTTCTATCAGCGCATGCTGTGAACGACATAACCTGTTCTTGCGAGGCTGCTGCTTTTTTTTAGACCTCCCAAACAAGATATAGCACTGAATCACAACACAAGTTATTAAGTTATTACGAGGGTCCGGACCTGGGCCAGAGGAAATTTCCTCTAAACTGGACCATCAATGAGTTCTAATTAAATACCACTGATCTGAAGGGAGCTAAATAGGTGAACAGAGGCAAAACAGGATTTAAGTTAAATCACCAAAATGCTGTTTTAAGCTGGCAACAGTATCCATGGAGGGGGTGTGTACCGGCCATATAAAACTGTGTGTGTGTGTGTGTGTGTGTGTGTTTTGATGCAATCTGGCTCTGGTCTGACCATGCATAGATTTGAGTAATGTCTTTTGCTTCCTGCGTGCTGACAGCCCTGTATTGTACGCGGGGGCAGAGTGTGATGGTAATCTGTTGATGAGGAGCTGCAGATGAGGCTGATGCGAGGGCTTTGAGGGGACAGTAGAACATCCTGCTGAGCCACATCCAAATTAAGATCACTTCCTTCACCACTGCTTCCTGACCGCTCTGTTTTCATGACATCCTTGACCTCAACCTTCCTCTCAGCATTTGACTAAATAAAGTCACATCAGTTCGTGATAGAAATGTTGGGTACTGCACGCCAGAGTGCGTTTGGGTTTCAGCACGTCTGCCAACTCTGGAATGGAGATGAATTGGGGCATATGTAGTGACCATGCTCAGTAGGAATCTCTTTGTTTTGTTTGTTTTTTTTAAACAAACCTGGCAATACAATACGTATCATGATACAGCGGTCACGATTCAATATATCTTAATATTGCAAGCAGAAGTGATATACTGAGATTTTTTAGATCTTAATATTAAAACACACCACTGTATGAACAGGTTTGCCAATGCCTACAATAGCATTGCGCCCTTGTGCTGCTTGTTAATGTTGGAGTGGAGCTGAAAATGGATTAAACACAACATACACTGATTCATACAGTATCACAAAACATAATATCCCAATATTCAATATTTTGATATCTTACACCCCTTTTTATTAGTTGATTATGTGCTTTGTAAAATGTAAGCCCCAATTATGTTGGATTCAGTTATTTTTTGACTTTGACTTGAATTGGATCTGCCAGGTTGATGTAATTTAGTATTAAATGCTGACATTTATGGGTGACATGTTTCTTGAATGAGGAATGGCTGGAATATCTAATAAGTTGTAATCTGGAGCTTAATTAGTTCAAACACAAGCACAGAATTCATCTAACCGAATGCACTGAGCGGTAAATTAGATTAAAGCTACATGATAAGATTATACTATTTAGATAGTCATGGCCCGTTTGCATGCAGTTCTTTCCATGCACGGATATTTGATGGATGCTGTATCATTGGGTTCCTCCATAAGCGTCTGCTGACAGCCTGGTCTGGCACAAACACACGTGACAGTCTGTGGGATGGCTGTTGGAGACTGAATTCAAACCCCACCACAGTGTGGCAACCAAACCACAAACCAGCTCTCAAACCACAGGTGTCATTGGAGGGTCGCTGGTTGGACAGTTGTTTACAGGCATGTTTGCAGTTATGTGAATGTTCGTAACTGCTGAAGTTAGTCTGGCACCATCTCTTGGTGGACCTGCTCGATAGGCCAATTATAGTATCAATAACACACAGATTATTTTCTACTTGTATTATATCCATTAAAGTTGCTGGAGAAGAATTTCTTCTTTATGCAAAATGTCTGCATAATTCATACTAGAGATTGGCCGATATATTGGTTGGCCGATATATTGGGCCGATATTTGCCATATTTTAATATATCAGCGTTTCGCAGTGTTATTGGTGCAATGGAACGTACTACTGCCGTATGTGAAGGACCCCAAGCCTAAACCTTTGGAACTGTTCAGCCACATTAGCTCCGGGGCTAAAGCTAACTGCTCTAGTGTAATACACACATTAGCTCCGGGGCTAAAGTTAACTGCTCTAGTGTAATACACACATTAGCTCCGGGGCTAAAGCTAACTGCTCTAGTGTAATACACACATTAGGTTTTTTTTCCCCACATTTTTTACTTTTCTATTGGTCCATACATCATAACATTTTTATGCTATGTAAACGGGAGCTACTGTGTTCAAATGATGAAAATAAAAATCAACATATATATATATATATATATATATATATATATATATATATATATATATATATATATATATATATATATATATTTATTAGGGCTGTGTATTGGCATGAATCTGGCGATACAGTACGTATCATGATACAGCGGTCACGATTTAGTATATCAGGATATATTGCGAAACTGCATTTAAAGCGATATATTGTGATTTTTCAAGTCCTACTATTAAAACACACCACTATATGAACAGGTTTGTCAATGTTTACAATAGCACTGCGCCCTTGTGCTGCTTGTTAATGTTGGAGTGGAGCTGAAAATGGATTACAACACTGACAACTAGTGGTCAGAGGTTTAAACACAACACACAATGATTCACTGTCTGCCAGGAATCTGTGTATCGATACTGTGTTTTTGAGAATCAATACAGTATCACTAAAAATAATATCCCCATATTTGATATATATATATATATATATATATATATATATATATATATATATATATATATATATATATATATATATACACACTATAGGTCAGTATATAGGTGAAAGATTTATAATGTAAGTTTCTCATGTTGATAGGTTTGATGCATTGAAGGTTTAGGATATTTAGTTCTCTGCAGGTTTCCCTCCCTCCATGTTTCTGGCCAGAACCAGAAGTGTGTGTGTTTGTTAGATATCCGCAGGCTTGTGGTGTTGCCGCGTTAAAGACATCTCACAAGACTACTACGTGAGCAATACTTCAGTCGACATCTAGACCGTCCTTCAGATCAGTTACACAGCCGCCAGAGTGCTGCCGCTCCGCCGAGTGGATGATTCACCTCGGTTGACTCCTCAGCAATAAAAGTACCGTGCACTCCCTCGGCTACCCTGCACCTGTCCTTTGTGTAAATAAGCCTGTGTTTCTATACGCAGTGCCGCGCCTCGCCCTAAAACTCCCACTGCTCCGTGCAGAGGGTGGAACTGGCTCTGACATGTGGGAACATCCAAAGAATGCACGGTGGTTTTGACTTGAAGCGCCTAGCAGCTCACTGAGCTAAGACAAGTGACTAAGCAGCTCCTGTCAGAACCAGCGCCATGGAGCAGCACAGAGCTCTGTCTGCAAGGTCATAGCAGAATTTGGCTTCAGAGGCGAAGGTTATCTGGCTAGATGTGTTGATGGAGTAGATATTAAGAAGACAGGAAATGCAAGGTGGTGTATCAGTCAACAAACAGGCATGTGGGAGTCATGGTTGTATTAGCTGTGATGTGAGTGCTGCTACATATTATGAAGAGAAAGTGTGTATTTGTCACACACTGTTCTGGTGAAGCATAATAGATGATAGGTATGTGATTGTGCTGGTTGAGTTTTGAATTTGACCTGTTTCTCAGTCACTGTGTATTTTAATGAAGTGTCAAAATGTAAACAAAATCATTCAGAGTGATGTAAATACCTAGTTCTTAAAAAAACTAGTCCCAATGGTTTGTGGTAGGGCTGTGTATTGGCAAGAACCTGGCGATACAATACAGTATCGTGATACAGCGGTCACGATTAAAATGTTTAAAATCCTACTATTAAAACACACCACTATATGAACAAGTTATTTAATGCTTACAATAGCACTGCGCCCTTGTGCTGCTTGTTAATGTTGGAGTGGAGCTAACAATGGATTACAACACTGCCATGTTGGTGTAGTGGTTAGTACGGTGGTGTAGTGGTTAGTATGGTGGTGTAGTGGTTAGTATGGTGATGTAGTGGTTATTACGGTGGTGTAGTGGTTAGTACGGTGGTGTAGTGGTTAGTATGGTGGTGTAGTGGTTAGTACGGTGGTGTAGTGGTTAGTATGGTGGTGTAGTGGTTAGTATGGTGGTGTATTGGTTAGTATGGTGGTGTAGTGGTTAGTATGGTGGTGTAGTGGTTAGTACGGTGGTGTAGTGGTTAATATGTTGGTGTAGTGGTTAGTACGGTGGTGTAGTGGTTAGTACGGTGGTGTAGTGGTTAGTACGGTGGTGTAGTGGTTAATATGTTGGTGTAGTGGTTAGTGCGGTGGTGTAGTGGTTAGTACGGCGGTGTAGTGGTTAGTATGGTGGTGTAGTGGTTAGTAAGGTGGTGTAGTGGTTAGTACGGTGGTGTAGTGGTTAATATGTTGGTGTAGTGGTTAGTACGGTGGTGTAGTGGTTAGTATGGTGGAGTATTGGTTAGTATGGTGATGTAGTGGTTATTACGGTGGTGTAGTGGTTAGTACGGTGGTGTAGTGGTTAGTATGGTGGTGTAGTGGTTAGTACGGTGGTGTAGTGGTTAGTATGGTGGTGTAGTGGTTAGTATGGTAGTGTAGTGGTTAGTACGGTGGTGTAGTGGTTAGTATAGTGGTGTAGTAGTTAGTACGGTGGTGTAGTGGTTAGTATGGTGGTGTAGTAGTTAGTATGGTGGTGTAGTGGTTAGTATGGTGGTGTAGTGGTTAGTACGGTGGTGTAGTGGTTAGTATGGTGGTGTAGTGGTTAGTACGGTGGTGTAGTGGTTAGTATGGTGGTGTAGTGGTTAGTACGGTGGTATAGTGGTTAATATGTTGCTGTAGTGGTTAGTACGGTGGTGTAGTGGTTAGTATGGTGGTGTAGTAGTTAGTACGGTGGTGTAGTGGTTAGTATGGTGGTGTAGTGGTTAATACGGTGGTGTAGTGGTTAGTACGGTGGTGTAGTGGTTAGTACGGTGGTGTAGTGGTTAGTATGGTGGTGTAGTGGTTAGTATAGTGGTGTAGTAGTTAGTACAGTGGTGTAGTGGTTAGTATAGTGGTGTAGTGGTTAGTACAGTGGTGTAGTGGTTAGTACAGTGGTGTAGTGGTTAGTATGGTGGTGTAGTGGTTAGTATAGTGGTGTAGTGGTTAGTACAGTGGTGTAGTGGTTAGTATAGTGGTGTAGTGGTTAATACGGTGGTGTAGTGGTTAGTATGGTGGTGTAGTGGTTAATACGGTGGTGTAGTGGTCAGTACGGTGGTGTAGTGGTTAGTACGGTGGTGTAGTGGTTAGTACGGTGGTGTAGTGGTTAGTATGGTGGTGTAGTGGTTAGTATAGTGGTGTAGTAGTTAGTACAGTGGTGTAGTGGTTAGTATAGTGGTGTAGTGGTTAGTACAGTGGTGTAGTGGTTAGTATAGTGGTGTAGTGGTTAATACGGTGGTGTAGTGGTCAGTACGGTGGTGTAGTGGTTAGTATGGTGGTGTAGTGGTTAGTACAGTGGTGTAGTGGTTAGTATGGTGGTGTAGTGGTTAGTATGGTGGTGTAGTGGTTAGTATAGTGGTGTAGTAGTTAGTACAGTGGTGTAGTGGTTAGTATAGTGGTGTAGTGGTTAATACGGTGGTGTAGTGGTCAGTACGGTGGTGTAGTGGTTAGTACGGTGGTGTAGTGGTTAGTACGGTGGTGTAGTGGTTAGTATGGTGGTGTAGTGGTTAGTATAGTGGTGTAGTGGTTAGTACAGTGGTGTAGTGGTTAGTATGGTGGTGTAGTGGTTAGTATAGTGGTGTAGTGGTTAGTATAGTGGTGTAGTGGTTAGTATAGTGGTGTAGTGGTCTCCTCACAGTAGGATGATCTGGGTTGGATTCTGGGTGGTTCTGTGTGGAGTGTGTATGTTCTCCCCGTGCTTGAGTGGGTTTCCTCCGTAGGTGTCTAGTGACCAGTCCATGGTGTACCCCGCCTTCGCCCGATGATGCTGGGATTGACTTCGACTAGTAGGATAAAGCAGAAGATAATGAATGGATGGATGGATGATGCTATGAAGTGAAACAGTTTTGCTTGAAGATCGTAAATAAGTGGTGAAGATGCTTGTAAACAGCAGCTCAGCTTTTTATGGTGTTTGGTCAGAAACGGAGGAGGCCCGTGTCATGATAATCGTTATGCAACCAATCAGTCATCTGACCTGTATGCCAGTGATTCAGAGCCGTGTAATGACTCACCACGTCGGGTAATTCCCAAAAGAAAGGGCAAAGTGGAGCTTTACAGCTTCAGCAGCAAACACTTTTACATCAGTCTGCAAACAGAGAAGTGTTATTCGTAGCTCATCTCATGTTACTCCACTGTCATTTGAGATCTTCACAGTTTGCTTGGCCTCCATTATTCAAAACATTGCATCATTTACATCTTCTAATATTAGGAAAACCTGAAGGTGATGAACGTGATGCCATGTGGCTCCCTGGGCCTTTAGGCGCTTTAGCAGTGTTTTTTCATTACAGCTTTTTAATGCAGTCTTTGTGGAATTTGCTTAAATATGTGCTCCTCCTGTTTTTTAGGTCTTACCACAGAGGGCCTGTATCGTGTGAGCGGGAACAAGACTGATCAAGACAACATTCAGAAACAGTTTGACCAAGGTAATCAAAGCTGCGGCAGTGCGAACAGAAACCAGCTGGTCGAATAGATGTTGTGAAATGAACCACTTTGGCCCATACAGTCAGAGCAGATTACAAAATGAGCAACGTTATATATTTGACCAATATAAATGTGAGCATAGTAGCTTAACATCGTTAGAAAATGCCCCAAATTATTATCAACATAATTTATAATACCAATTAGGGGTGGGCGATATGGCCCTACAATAATATCACAATATTTTATGGTATTTTTGCGATAATGATACTCTTGGCGATATAACAAAACATTGAATAAAAAAAAAAAAATCAAGAATACACTTCTGCAACAAAATGAAAATTTAATTTTATTATTGCATATGATATGATGGCACACCCCTAACTGAGATATTAAAAAATACAAGAATTTTCATCAGATTGTAACAGAAGTCAATGATCCAGAATGTCACGATACTAAATAATGCACTCCAAATATCTCCATATATCCAGGACTGAAGTAAAGTGAATGATACTGGAGATAAACTCTGTCTCTAGTAGATATATGATGGGAAATGAGAAAAGTGTGGATGTTTCTTTTGTTAAAAACAGTAAAAGTAGTACCTGATGTGATAATTAGGGATGAGCGATATGGCACGATATTTTAGGGTATAATATCGTTTACCATATTCAGAAATGTTGGTGATATTATTGTGTACGATACGATATGGTACACCCCTACTACCAATTAAAAGATCGGTCTGGAGGAAGAGAACAGTGAACTCACTGCACAACCTCAGATGTTGTCTACAAGTCTTACAAACCGCTGACTGCTGTGGTTTTATTTAACGTCTGCATGAATTAAGGTGTGCTTCATGGCAGTCATATGTAAATAAGGTCCTAGAAGGTGCTAGATTTCATATACTGAAGCTGATTCGTCATTTGTCGTCCAATCTCTGCTTCCATGTGAAAAGTTGCATGAATCAGACACATAGTAGTTAGAGATGGAAAGATTCATCGGCTATTTATCAGTATTGGCCGATTTTAAATCAAAATATGTGATCGGCCGATATTTCTCCAATTTAGCCGATCCTGAGAGCCGATCTATGGCGTTAAACAAATGAGCTTAATTTCTGTATTTCCAGCTAGCGCTTCGTTGAAACCCCCTCCAGCCAGGTCCCTGCAATTCCTATCTGAACCACTAGGTGGAAATACATACCCTTTCGTTTTCCACAGACTGACTAAAGCAGCGGCCTCGTGTGAACAGTTTATGATGTTCACGGCATACGCCGACAGAAAACATCGTCCGTCTGGCAGTTTGTTACTGTATGTGACTCAGACTCATCCAGGACGTTTTATAAAATTTGGAAAATCAACGTGTCTCGTTGGAGAACCAAGACAAATTTAACACTAATAATCTGATACAACACTTCAGAGACACCATGCAGCTGAATACAGTAAGTATCAGCAAACAGCAGAGCTAGCACGCACAGCTAGTACAAAACAAACAACCCAGAACACCTACAGACCAGATCTGACCGGTACCAACAGAACAGCAGCAACAATTCAATATTCTACATTTAATGATTACAGACTTAGTTTAAAATAACAGAGTCTGCGTTTAATGCCTGCAGTTTTTACTGTATTTATTTAATTATCTTTTTTAGTTTTAAATTAAGGGTCTAAATGTAGTGATTCCAGTATTGGTGATATTAGTTTGATTTATTTTGTTTATTTACTGTTAATTTTATTAAAAATATTTCGCTGTTTCATATGAGCTCGTTAAAAATGGTAATAAACCAGTTTAGATCATGTTTCATGACTTGCTTGCGCTAATAGCTACATGTAGCCCTGCTGTGGCACCTTCAATCGGTATCGGCTATCGGTCGATCATGCCTCGAATGGAATCGGCCTCAAAAACGCTGATCGGTCCATCTCTAATAGTAGTTTGTGCGTCATTAAAATCTGCTCTTTAAAGTATTGAATGAAGGCCGATGTGTGTGTGAACTGTTTAATGATTTAAATGTTCCTTCAATTGACTATTCAGATTTAATACCTCTGAATCCCTTTTGCATTTCTTTCTGTTTCATTTCTGTGGAAAGATCATTCCTCCCCTCCACCCTCTCTGCCCTACAGGCTAATGTATTCACCAGAGATAAGCAAAGCTTTTCACTTATGTAATGGCCTGCTGTTAAAGGCCAGCTATTACAGACCTCAGTGGAGAGATCACTACTTAGAATAAATGTGTTAACATCCAACAGATTCTGATCTACTTTCTATAAATGAGAATTACTCAATTTCAATATTGTGAAAGGCTGTCTATACCGGACAGAGAGCTACTCAGCTTCGCGGAAACAGTTTATAATGGATTGTTTTGTGGTGCAGGTTCTGTTTGGACGAACACACTTGAAATACTTGACAAACAGCTTCTCGTCAAGTTGCAACGGGTAGTAGTTGTTAGGGAATGCTGAGTGTCCTCCGTGTGATGGCTCACTGAGGTCCCCACATGTATCATAAACATGGGTTGTGTGTGTTGGGGATTGGAGTTTGCTGGAGATTTCAAAATGTATGTTAATGTGCTCAACATAAATATATATATTTGTATATAAAAATATATGTTGGATATATTGTTGTGATAGTTGTGAACAGAGTCATACTTGCGGTTGAACTGCTCAAACTATATACAGTGCCTTGCAAAAGTATTCGCCCCCCCTGTGTACTTTGCCACAATTTAAGCTTTAAACATAAAGATATGAATTTGTAATTTTTTGTGAAGAATCAACAACAATATGATCAATTGCACTGTGCTCCTTGAGATGTTTAAGGCTTGGGAAATCTTTTTGTATCTAAATCCGGCTTTAAACTTCTCCACTACAGTATCTCGGACCTGCCTGGTGTGTTCCTTGGTCTTCATGATGCTCTCTGAGCTTTAAACTCTCTGAACTCTGAGACTATCATAGAGCAGGTGCCTTTATACGGAGACTTGATTCCATGCAGGTGGATTCTATTTATCATCATCAGTCATTTAGGTCAACATTGGATCATTCAGAGATCCTCACTGAACTTCTGGAGTGAGTTTGCTGCACTGAAAGTAAAGGGGCCGAATAATTTTGCACGCCCCACTTTTCAGTTTTTTATTTAAAAAAAAAAAGTTTAAAATATCCAGTAAATTTCATCCGCTCCGATTGTGTCCCACTTGTTGATTCTTCACAAAAAATTACAATTTCATATCTTTATGTTTGAAGCCTGAAATGTGGCAAAAGGTTGAAAAGTTCAAGGGGGCCGAATACTTTTGCAAGACACTGTAACTCTGAAAGTAAGAGTTTGGCCCAAAAGGTAGCTATATATCTGTATAGGTTTTTGGTTTTTGATTGCTTATTCTTAGTTCAGTTTTGGTCAAAGCTTTTATTGTTAAAATTTCAACTATTTGCGATGAACCTTGTCAGCATGGAAATAAACACTGCCAAGTATATACATAAAAACACCTTAATTTAATTTTCTTAATTTAAAATTTAAAACCTTAATTTAAAAGTTAATTAAAAAACTTTGCCAGTATGATTTCAGTCAGTAAATAAATCCAATAGTATGTGAGATATTGATGTTAAAACTGTTGCAGTGGTTTTAAGAGATGGGACAGTGATTGTGGTTTGATGCTGACTTTAATTTTTATTTAGAAACAATGAATCACACCAATACTCGAACCATGTCCTGAACCAGCGAGACTTCAAGTCAAGTCAAGTTTATTTGTGTAGCGCTTTTTACAACGATGTTGTCTCGAAGCAGCTTCACAGAAGTTTTGAAAACAGACAGTTACAACATATTTATCCCCCAGTAAACAAGCCAGAGTCAACAGTGGCAAGAACACCTCCCTCAGACTGGAGGAAGAAACCTTGGGATGAACCAAGACTCACAAGGGGAGACCCATCCTCCTCTGATCAAACAGTGTTTACAGTTTTAATAAACTAAACACCAAAGAAAAGAGTCTCTGTTTGAAATCTGGATAGCAAAGCTTTAGAAGCTGCACAGATAGAGGCAGTGTAAGACTGAGGCAGTCTCTGACTGAGGCAGTCTCTGACTGAGGCAGTCTCTGTCTGAGTCTCTGTAAAGTGGGTGTGAGCTGAAACAGTCCCATCCTATCTCAATGCTGGTACATCTGGATGGTGTACAGTGATGTAACTGAGGGTGTAGCAGTTGACACAAATGGACAGGAGAGCTGGCTGGTGATGGTGGGGAGGAGGCCCTGATGGTCAGTCCTCCAACAGTGTTCAACAGACGGGAGGACAGTCATTACCTTGGGAAGAATAAAGAGAGAGAGTTGGGCTCGGGAGTAAGACTATTCAGAATTTTAGAGTGTGGCTGGCGACTCTGGCAGATCTAACTATAACAGCCTAAACTAAAAGGAGAGAACCAGAAGATAACATAGACATGAGACCACCCTGAGACACTGGGATCCCCCCACTCCACCGTCAACCAACCTGTGTGATCGCGTGAAGTGGTGGGACAACAACACCAGCATCTCAGTTTACCATAAACCTCTGTGTCCACGAACCCCCAGATGTCCTGCCTTTATCTAAAGGAGAAGATTAATCACCAAAAGCTGCTAAACAAGTATGTTTTCAGTCTTAAACGTCGAGACGCTCTTCACTCTTAACGAAGCAAGCCTCCATACGTGCTTCATAAACAGGTTCCTGGATTTCTCCACACAAGCTCCGAAGCCTCGGTTTCATTTGCCCATCGCTAATTTTGCCTCCTTGCCTTGCGTTTGGTCACACCCTGACACTCGGCTGTGGTGTCTTCTCGACAGAGTGGTTGATATTGGTTGAATTTGTTCTGCAGTCTGTACCTCGTGCCTTCGCAAGGAGCACATTTAGCTCAGCGTTTGTCTGAAAAGCGCGTTGTTTTCCTCCATCTTTCACTTCAGATCCCAGTCACAGTGGCCTGGTGAGCCGTGCACATGACTTGGTGGAAATTCTTCCGCAGAGTGACCAGATTATTCACTCAGTGAGCCAGAGTTTGCCCAAAAGAGCCACTATGGGCATCAATCTGCCCACTGGCCTCGAGCCATTAGACTGACTCTCTTTGCCTCTCTCTGTCGTGGCTGTTTTCTGAATTAAGTGCATTTTTCCTCTTATCCTGTGTCCATCTCT
The DNA here is from genome assembly GCA_021613375.1 of Megaleporinus macrocephalus. Lineage (NCBI taxonomy): Eukaryota > Metazoa > Chordata > Actinopteri > Characiformes > Anostomidae > Megaleporinus > Megaleporinus macrocephalus. The sequence goes on along the minus strand of CM038712.1, from coordinate 47,910,956 downwards.
TAGTAAGATCTACTCTGACAGCTGTCAGTTCACCTTAGGCCCTGCTCTTTCTCTTTACTATGCTCTTTCTTTCCTCTTGCTCTGTTTTTAGGTCTCGTCATGCTTTCTGTATTACTTTTGTTTCTCCTGCTGCGCACCTCCCCCAGTTCCTTTTCATTGTCTTACTCACTGCGTTGCCTTTTCTTCGCTCTTACTTAATTCAGTTGACACTGTTTTTATTGGCACTGCTGACGCTGACAACACTGAAAATAATCCCCCACCCCTGTGGCAATCTCTTTCTTTACCTTCTCTTCATTTTGTTGTTTGTCTTTTTAGACCACAGTGTGGATTTTATGGCCATGGACGTTGCTGTGAATGCCGTGGCAGGAGCACTGAAGGCTTTCTTCGCTGATCTACCTGATCCCCTCATCCCCTACAATCTCCATCCAGAACTAGTAGAAGCAGCTAGTAAGTACTTTGTTATTGTTGCTTTCCCTGTATGTCTCTTAAGTTGGGCTATAAACCTATTAAAGATTTTTTTATTTTCTAAGAAAAATGAAATCTTGGAAGGAACCAAGACTCACAAGGGCAGACCCGTCCTCCTCTGATCAAACAGTATTTACAGTTTAATGAACTGAATACCAAAGAAAAGAGTCTCTGTTTGAAATCTGGATAGCAAAGCTGTAGAAGCTGTACAGGTAGAGGCAGTCTCTGACTGAGGCAGTCTCTGACTGAGGTAGTCTCTGACTGAGGCAGTCTCTGGCTGAGGCAGTCTCTGACTGAGTCTCTGTAAAGTGGGCGAGAGCTGAAACAGTCCCATCCTATCTCAATGCTGGTACATCTGGATGGTGTACAGTGATGTAACTGAGGGTGAAGCAGTTGACACAGATGGACAGGAGAGCTGGCTGGTGATGGTGGGGAGGAGGCCCTGATGGTCAGTCCTTCAACAGTGTTCAAGAGACGGGAGGACAGTCATTACCTCAGGAAGAGTAAAGAGAGAGAGTGAGTTGAGCTCGGGAGTAAGACTGTAGAGAATATGAATTTTCAGAATTTTAGAGTGTGGTTGGCGACTCCGGCAGATCTAACTATAACAGCCTAAACTAAAAGGAGAGAACCAGAAGATAACATAGACATGAGACCACCCTGAGACACTGGGACCCCCCCACTCCACCGTCAACAAACATGTGTGATCGCGTGAACATCGTTCCAACAGCGTTCAACATATGGGAGGAAAGTCATTACCTCAGGAAGAGTAAGGAGAGAAACAGTACAATAAAAAAATCTAAAATCTAAAAAATATATAAGTTTGTATCAGAGCTGCACAATGCTGGGGATCCCATTTCAGCATTGTATATCTATGATAAATATCTGCAAATATTTCCAAAATTATTTAAATTATTTACATTTGATCAGCCTTGATTAATCAGAACACCCACAAACAACTCATCTCGACCATCTGAGGCTGGTTGAGATGTTTACAGCATAAAATAATAAAAAAAAATGAAGGGGCATGTTAGCAATAATGCTAAATGAGTGTCATAATGCTAAACAAATGATTATTATTATTATTATTTTATTATAGGATGTGTTTTTATGGGGTGCACAGTGATGGCAGAATCACATCAGTCAGCATTAGACACATGTTTACATCTGACCAGAATTTAAATTCGATGTTTAATGATGCATTTGTTGTACTCCAGAGGAGCAGCATGTTTAGGTTACTGTTGGATCATAGTATCATATCTGCAACAGAGAGAACGATCAGAGAAGACCACTGACTGTGTCCTCAGCCCCCAGCTCGGCTACAGCTAGAGCTTCCTCTTCGTTTTGCATATTTTACTTTTTTTATAAAACCAAGACATCAGTCCCCAACTCGACTGGAAATTAATCCCATCATCACTTGGTCTAATCCCAGCCCCAAGGAGGTTGGCGGTGGTGATTTAAATGCATCTGTATATTCACTCCTTTTTTTTTTTTTTTCTCGCGCCGAGTGCTGCGTCTAATCCGGATCCTGGTGTGATGTGTTCCCGATCGCTCCTCAGCCACTCAGCAGTAGGCTGATGTCGCTTCTGCCTCCCAGCCCGCCGCGGAGATTGCTCTCAGCGATCGTTCAGAACGTACACATATGTGTATGTTTTTTTTTTTCTCCTTCTCCGCCTCCACTTCCCTCCACGCGCAGATTATTGTTTGAGCCGCTGCCAGATATTTCCAGTCTTCGCTCGGGCAGCCGTTGTGCAATGCGCTCTGAGCAAACATTTTTGCTCGATGACGTCAGCGGCAGCCTCTCGGATGTGTTGCGACTAGTTTCACACCAGCCCCGTCGACACCATTTGCAGGAGGCGAGGGGATTTAACGAGAGGCTGGCTAGCGTGTGTCCTTTGGAAATACTATTAAACAGCAGGACGGAATTAGGACCCATATTTCAGGTCACGGTTTGTTCCGCTCTTTAGGAATGCTGTCAGAAAGCAGTCCTTAGTTTTCTTGAAGCCGCTGTTCAGGGATACACTGCATTCACTCCAAACGTAGTCAGTCAGTCAGACCTGTTTGGTGTCTTTACATTTATATTTATGGCATTTAGCAGACGCTCTTATCCAGAGCAACTTACATCAGTGCTCAGTGTTCGGTTAGAGCAGGGGTGTCAAACTCATTTTCACCGAGAGCCACATCGGCATAATGGCTATAAATTAAGTAATACATTTAAAACCTTTAATGTATTACTTATTCAATTAAAATTGAATTAAAAAACAAGTTTGCTTGTTGCTGTGTTATAACATAAATCTTTTTAATTTGTCATGTTTTGAAATCCACAAACTCCAATCAAGGATCAAACTTTTCAAGTGAATAAAAAATAACATCAAACACAAGCTATAATATTAACTTCGGTAAAAACGTTTCACTTACTGAAATTAGGGCTTAATTAGTATAAAAAAAAATTGTGAGCTGAAATTGTGTGACAGATAAAAAAACAGCCTTGCATCAAATTAATCATGAACATGTATTCGCCTTCCCATCTTTGTTGAAACAGCCGCCCATCTGCATCAACTTTTCTTTTTCTGGACGTTATAGGATCGGCCACGTTATCACATCACTGACTACACTGTCGTCTGGTGGCAGTAAGCCGTAACACAATCGACATGCATTGTGGGAAATGTAGTTTTTGGTCAAAGCACGCTTCTGACCTATTTATTTTTAGACACTAAGACCTTTCAAGCTCTCGCGGGCCACATAAAAGGACGTGGTGGGCCACATTTGGCCCGTGGGCCGGGAGTTTGACACATATGGGTTAGAGTATGCATCTCTATCTAGTACAAACAGGTTTAAGTCCAAACTACTCTTATACTCAAACACTGCTGTAAACTAGTGTCAGTGCTGATACCTAGAAAGAAGACAACAAACTATAAGATTAGACACAGAGCAACACCTAGCAAGACTGGAACACCTACAGAGAAGAGAATAAATACAAGACTACATACAGTATCAGTGCAGTACTTATCCAGAGTTCCTAGAAGATCAAGTGCAGTCATGGTTTCTACCAATACTAGAGATGGAAGGATCGATCGGCTATATATCGGTACCAATTTTTTATCAAAATATGTGATCAGTGATCGGCTCAAACAAGTGAGCCTAATTTCTGTATTAGAGAAATTCCCATCTGAACCACTAGATGAAAATACACACCTTTTCATTTTCGACAGGCTGACTAAAGCAGCAGCCTCGCGAGAACAGCATACACTTATAGAAAGCATGTCGTCCGTCTGGCAGTGTTTACCGTATGTGACGCAGACTCATCCAGGACGTTTTTAAAATTAATAAAATCAGTGTGTCTCATTGAGGAACCAAGACAAAGACGTTTAACTCTATTAATCTGATACAGCACTGCACACAGCTGAATACAGTGAGTATCAGCAAACAGCAGAGCTAGCACACACAGCTAGCACAAAACAAACAACCCAGAACACCATACAGACCAGATCTGACCGGTACAAACAGCACAGCAGCTACAATTCAAGATCTACATTTAATGATTACAGATTTAGTTTAAAATAACAGAGTCTGTGTTTAATGACTGCACTTTTTACTGAATTTATTTAATTATCTTTTTTAGTTTTAAATTAAGGGTCTAAATGTAATGATTGCAGTATTGGAGATATTTGTTTGATTTACTTTGTTTATTTACTGTTAATTTAATTAAAAATATTATACTGTTTCATATGAGCTAGTTAAAAATGGTAATAAACCAGTTTAGACCATGTTTTATGACTGGCTTGCGCTAATAACTACATGTAGCCCTGCCGTGGCGTATACCCCGCCCTCTATCGGTATCAGCTATCAGCGGATCGCACTGGAAGATGATCGGCGATCGGAATCGTCTTCAGAAACGCTGATTGGTCCATCTCTAACCAATACTTTAGTAGATTAGTGCTTATAAGTGCTTTACACAGAGATAGGTCTTCAGTCTGTGTTTGAAGACCGCGAGAGAGTCTCTTTAGTCTCTTTAGTTTTGCACTTAACGAGTTATGAGGTTCATAATAATAAGAAAGGGAAGTTCATAACCACCGATTACAAAATACTTATGTTAGTCACAGGCCACAAGGTGTGAAACTGATGTGTAAGAGAATTGCTAGAATTGTGATTTCTGACACCATATATCAGAGATCACTAATAGGTGGACCGCGGTCCAGGTCCAGACCCAGACGTTGACCAATGCGGACCCAAACTGATAAACTATTGAGAATTATTTAATTCCAACAGTTTTTATTTTAAGCGGTGAAGCTTTTCTTGTCTTTACGGTATATGGTAACCTCACAGACCAACCTTCAGACAGTGAAAAATGACTTTTCAACCAGGAATGGTCCGAGACAGAGATATTTAAACTTTTTATACTTCCTGTAGGCCAAACCAACATGTCTCATATGTTCTGAGACCGTGGCGCTAATTAAAAGCAGCCACGTATCTCATATCCATCCATCCATCGCATGGTCAACATTCACACACTCACACCTACGGGCAGTTTAGAGTGAGGATCAACCTAACATGCATGTAACTCTCTTCTCTCACTGAACAAGAGAAAGTGTGAGAGAGGAATACAAGAGAGAGATAAACTGTTAAGATGTGAAACTCAGTTAACAAGACTAAACATTTTATTTACTTTTTATTATAAATAAACACTTTATGATGCACTTTTTTTCAAAAGCATTTTAAATGTAGCCCTTGTTTTTACTTAAAGTGTCGAAATAGCATTTATTCAGTTCAGTATTTAAATAGTAAATGTACTGAAATGTACTGAATGGTATGTGACCTCACGCTCAGGTTTTTATCACGTTGTAGTAAAATTGTGGTTCTTTAAGGAGGATGAGCCACTCGGGGAGATCTGTTCTGTTCTCTTTACTCTTTTTTTAGTTCTGTTAGTCTCGAGTGCTGGAAGCTGAGTGATATCTGATTAATATCTGATTAATATCTGAGTAATATCTGATTAATATCTGAGTAATATCTGATTAATATCTGAGTAATATCTCAGTAATATCTGATTAATATCTGATTAATATCTCAGTAATATCTGAGTAATATCTGGAAAGCTCTGTCTGCTCCGGAGAGACTCTCTGTGTAACAGTAACGTGTTAATGTGTGTATTACACTAGAGCAGTTAGCTTTAGCCCCGGAGCTAATGTGTGTATTACAATAGAGCAGTTAGCTTTAGCCCCGGAGCTAATGTGTGTATTACACTAGAGCAGTTAGCTTTAGCCCCGGAGCTAATGTGTGTATTACACTAGAGCAGTTAGCTTTAGCCCCGGAGCTAATGTGTGTATTACACTAGAGCAGTTAGCTTTAGCCCCGGAGCTAATGTGTGTATTACACTAGAGCAGTTAGCTTTAGCCCCGGAGCTAATGTGTGTATTACACTAGAGCAGTTAGCTTTAGCCCCAGAGCTAATGTGTGTATTACACTAGAGCAGTTAGCTTTAGCCCCAGAGCTAATGTGTGTATTACACTAGAGCAGTTAGCTTTAGCCCTGGAGCTAATGTGTGTATAAGCAGTAAAACATCCGCTCAGGTTCAGTCTACAGCCGGAACTAGAAACACGTAACCGCCTCATTAAAAATCTCACTGTTCACTATAAATTATTAATTTTCACTTGTTTGACTGAACAGTTCCAAAAGTTTCGGCCTGGGGTCCTTCACATGCGGCAGCAGCATGTTCCACCGCACCAATAACACTTTAAATAGGCGCTACCAAACAGATATCAGCTGATGCCAACATATATTAAAAAATAAAGAATTAAGTAAAGCAAAAATGCCCCAAGCTTTTCATTTCATTGTATGCTGTTTGATTCTTGCTGAGTCTGGTTTGTTTAATTGTTTAAGATATGCTCCGGGGCTACAACAGATTCTGAATTGCTTCAGTCCTGCGGTCACACTTATTTTCCAAAACTGAAACAGGTTGCTGGTCAAATATTATCTCTTAGAAGTTATCTAATGTATACTTTCTCTGTTTTGTGCCAAAGTATAAATGTAGTAGAAGCCTGCAGCAAGTCTTGACAACCAGTGCTCAGTGGAATGATATAGTAATTAAGAAAGAAAACCACTTCACAGTCAATCAAATATAGATTTCAGAACAAACTACTGTTATTTTATCTGTAATGGACAAAAATAAAGACAAAACTCAGACTTTGGGCATCAAATACATGTCTTGGGTGAGCACCCACATCTTGGGAAATAAAAAAGGATGCTGAATGGTGACACTAAGATCACAGAAGCTTTTTATGTCTCCTGCTTGTGAAAAAAAAACTTAATATACAAATGTACTGTCTGTCTCACTTGTTTGTGTGTTGTGTTTCCTTGCAGAAATAGTGGACCATATTGAAAGACTACAAGTGCTGAAGGAAATCGTGAGGAAGTTTCCTCCTGTGAACTATGAAGTTTTTAAATATGTCATCACTCACCTCAACAGGTAAAACCCTTACCCTGAGATTGTCCCTCTTGTGGAAAGACACAGGGTGTGTCTCAAACCCTAGTGAGTGTCTAAGTAGGCTGTCTAGGTAGTCAGCTGTGTAAGTAGCAGTGTTCTCTCCTCATCTCTCCTCATAAAACAGATTACTGAGACGCTCTAGTTAGAGAGAGACTGCGTCACGGCTTGTTCCCGCCCACTGCAGCACGCCACCGGTGGTTTAGCTGGTTGCTAAGTTACCGGCCAGCATCCAAAACAATAACGCGAGTGTAAAAAATTCGCTAGCATAAATGCTAATGTCTGGAGTATAAAAGTGTAAATGGTGAAGGACTCGTTACAGAGTTGATAATAAAATACTGTTTTGTGTGATTATATGACCAGAAACACATTAAAACTCCAGAGAGAATCAAAATAACTCACATTTTAAAACCACTTCACTGCTCGTAGATTAGCTGGTGTTGCATCATGGGATTGTCTTAGCGGCTGAGGAAGCGTTCGATACTTCCTTAAAATAAGGTCTAAATAAGGTTCCTCAGCAGACAGTATGTTTAAGGTATGTAAGAATTGGGACAGTCTACATGTCGGTAAAATGCTGCCTATGTAGGAGCTCACTGGGATTTGAGACACACCCATAGTTTTCACACAGATGCACACATGCTTTAAAAACATGCGTAAGGGGCTTTAAAGTGTAACTGTTTTTTTATATATATATATATTTTTATTGTTGTTTTTTCCTTATCCTTCAAGAACAAGAACAACACACAGAAGCAAGATAGAAGCAAAGAAACATCAAACATAAAATTAAGATACTGTGAATAACCAAACGCATTTAGCACACCCCCCTTCCAACAAGAGAAAAGTAAAATCTGTGTATATATATATATATATATATATATATATATATATATACACACACACACACACACACACACACACACACACACACACACACATATATATATATATATATACACACACACACATATATATATATATATATATATATATATATATATATATATATATATATATATATATATATATATATATATACACCCACATATCCATTTACATACCAGCACTTGTACATACATATGTACATTCCTGCACTCACACACAAATATACATAAATACATATATGTCTCTACCAGGTACTAGGCTACAGCACCCAATCAGCAGTCAGTTTCAGGATAACTTCTCTTTTCCGAAAGCAATAGCTTCTGACCAGTGTCGGCTTGTAGCCACTTTAGCACGATGTAATCTGGCAGTGGCCCTCTCCAGCACAAGAACGTCTAGAAAAATATAAGAAGGTGTGTTTTAAAAAAAATATTCTCCTCCATATGAAATTTCAATATCGATTTCATGGCTGCTGTAACAGCTGGCATTATTATTTTCCTTTGAAAGACACACAGATTAATAAATACAGTGCAACTGTCTTCATTATTAACAGTCTCTTGTCCATGAACTGTTATAACTACATGGCATTTACAGTATCAAACAACATTCCCTCATTGCCCTGTTCATGTCCTTAACAATGCCGTGCCAACAGTGACACAGGTGTAGTTCTAATGTTTATGATAGTTGTAGTTCATCTCAAACACAAGATCAAATCTGTAAACATAAGGATAGTGCAGTACAGAGTAAAGACAGTGATAAATTTGGATTTTACTCTTTGCCTTTACTATCAGTAAACAATCTTTAGTCTTTATTAACTAATTAATTTGGAATATAAGACTCTGGTTATATAATACGGTCCTATAATACAATAGAAGAATAAAATATAAAGTTACTGTGGCACATATATATAGTCTTATAATACAATAGAAGAATAAAATATAAAGTGATTGTGGCACGTATATAAAGTCTTATAATACAATAAAAGAATAAAATATAAAGTGACTGTGGCACATATTTAAAGTCTTATAATACAATAGAATAATAAGATATAAAGTGACTGTGGCACATATATAAAGTCTTATAATACAATAGAAGAATAAAATATAAAGTGACTGTGGCACATATATAAAGTCCTATAATACAATAGAAGAATAAAATATAAAGTGATTGTGGCACATATATAAAGTCTTATAATACAATAGAATAATAAAATATAAAGTGACTGTGGCACATATATAAAGTCCTATAATACAATAGAAGAATAAAATATAAAGTGATTGTGGCACATATATAAAGTCTTATAATACAATAGAATAATAAGATATAAAGTGACTGTGGCACATATTTAAAGTCTTATAATACAATAGAAGAATAAAATATAAAGTGACTGTGGCACATATATAAAGTCCTATAATACAATAGAATAATAAAATATAAAGTGACTGTGGCACATATTTAAAGTCTTATAATACAATAGAATAATAAAATATAAAGTGACTGTGGCACATATATAAAGTCTTATAATACAATAGAATAATAAAATATAAAGTTACTGTGGCACATACATAAAGTCTTATAATACAATAGAATAATAAAATATAAAGTTACTGTGGCACATATATATAGTGTCTTATAATACAATAGAATAATAAAATATAAAGTGACTGTGGCACATATATAAAGTCTTATAATACAATAGAATAATAAAATATAAAGTGACTGTTTCTATAGTAATAAGTACAGATGTACTGTATACAGTAGTAAGAGTTTAGAAGTAAGAAGTCATTGTACATTTAAGTTGTTGCACATATAATTAAATTATTGTTTTATTGTTATTACTGTACATGTGAGAGGTGTCTTGCGTTAAGAGAGGAGTTATAAAGTCTGATAGCCAAATTTTCCTAAATAAAATAAAACGTTGTACGTATTGACTTTTTTATTTAACTTCTTTTTTTAACTTCTATAGCAGCAGTTATGCCTGTTTACAAAGTTTACATAAAGCACTATGGGCGTGGGCCAGTTTTTACGTTAATTTTAGTACATTTCAGCCATAGCCATATAGTAACCATCATTCATGTCATCGGTCCATCTTTGTCGATTTTAATTTTTCTGCATCATTTGAACACAACAGCTGCCATTAACATTGTCTACAACTGCCATGATAAATGGACCAATAGAAATGCTTCAAATTCTCTTGAGAAAAATTCTGGTTTCATTCACTTGCATTGAAAGTAAAGACTGTTTTTAGCCTCTCCTGTAAAGTTCCTGTTTTAGACATACTTGTTTTCCATTGGACAGCGAGGATATGCTTCTCTTACATGTAAACCCCACCGAGTATACATGACACAGTTCACAGTAAGACTTTGTAGTAGTTTGTTGATTTCTCAAGCTGTCACAGCCCTAACGTCTGTGTTAGTCTTATTTTCTATGCTTTCAGAGGGGGGGCTAATTGTCTGAGGTGCTGAACATGTTCTCAGCTTTACGTGTGTAATGCTTTTATCTCCTGGTTCCAGCTTTTACCATACGTGCCTAGAGAATCCAGTGTTATGGCTAGGTGTCTGTGCTGAGATGAATAATGATAAGAAGAAGGAGACATGATTACTAAAGATGTTTGTCAGAAGAACTTTGAAGTGTACCTTTGGCGCACAGCTTAGTGTCTTCTAAAACTTTGTGAATTGCGCAGAAGGATCAGTCTCGTACCTCACACATCGTTTTGAATAGTTTTTTTATGCTGCTGCTTTTAATCCAACATAAGTACTTTGGTGCACAGATTCACTTATCTGTCAAAGCACTGACTTACACCTTTTTCTTTTTTTTAGTAGTTTTAGTAGTAAGTAGCTGCTGGCAAAGAAGAATCTGTTCTTTTTACCTTATATATCTTGTATTTCTGAGGTTTCTATTATATTATAGGTCAGGGGTATTTAATTAGAGGTCAGTAAGGTCCAATTAGAGGAGGTTTTCTCAGGCCTAGGTCTGGACCATCATCATTTCTAACTTCAGTGATATATCCTGTTTACTGAAGTAGCCTAGAATCAGCATCTTATACCATCAGCTACTGAAACACCAACACACCACACATACCGTTCACAGACCCGCCAACCTTGGAACATTTTTTGAGGCCAGGTACATATGCTGATCAGTATTGATTGAGTTCACATGCTCACTCATCACAGCTTATTACTAAGCACATAGTTCCCATATACTTCATATACAAGTAGACTGTGAAGAAAACAAGACCTCTTTTAATGAAAAGGCAATATATTTAAGTTTTTGAATATTTCACAGTGATTTTTGATTTGGGATGCCATTTACTAATTCATATGTACATAGTATTCTAGACTCAGAACTGATATCTGTTGACTTTATGAACTACCTATTGGAAATTGGGCAGAGAGGGATAACAACCCTTACCCTTACTTTCGTTTAGACGACTTTGAAGAGTTTAAAACTAGTGTTATGATTGGTCAAAGTCTTTTGTTCTTTTTTTAGAGCTCACGGTCTGAATAAGCCTTTCACTCTGACTCACGAATTTGCAAAGATCTGATTGGCTGAGGAGATCTGATTGGCTTTAGTGATCTTAGAACACACGTGATTGGTCTGTGAGGTTACTGCTCCGTAAAACACGTATACCGTAAAAACAAGAAAAGTTCCACAGCTTAAAATAAACACAGTTTAAATGAAATCATTCTCAGTAGTTTATTACTTTGGGTTCACATTGGACAACGTCTGGGATTGGGTCCGGACCACGGTCCACCTATTAGTGACCCCTGATATAGGTGATTAATTTGAATTAGTTTTCTTGTACTGCCAAAATATGTAAAACAACACAAATATTGACTACTGTAGAGCATGTTATCAGCATCGTAGACGTTGTTGTTGTATGTAATATAAATTATTTACATTAAAAGTGATCCCAGACTTCTGACATCATCAGTTAACTGGCCAAATGGCATGTTGCCATCATGAATTAAGGCTACAGCAGCCTTAAGGCTCAATGAGACTATAATGTCTTGGCAGGTTTAGTTAAGATATGTTAAATGTATAATCTGAATATTTGTTCATTTTTAATAAAAATATAATTAAATATAATATAACTGAATAGAGTGCAGGGGGCGAAGCTGGTGCTCTCCTGCATGTACTCGCTGACCACTGTGTCGTAGCCTTACTCAGTGAATATTCTTTCAGTGTTACATAAAAAATGCATACAGCAATGATCTGCTTATGTAAGTCTAAACGTGTCCCTGTTTCTCTTTCTCTCCCCCCAACCAACCCAACTCCGCCCCCCCCCACACACACACACTTCCAGGGTGAGCCAGCAGAGCAAGACCACGCTGATGACGGCGGACAATCTCTCCATCTGCTTCTGGCCCACTCTTATGCGTCCTGACTTCGAGAACAAGGACACGCTGTCCACCACCAAGCTCAACCAGTCGGTAATCGAAAGCTTCATCCAGCAGAGCCAGTATTTCTTCTACGGCGGTGACATCACGGAGCCGTCCAGCGCCGAGGGCACGCCCCCTCCGCACGGTCACGGCATGGTGGAGTCCCTGCTGGCCCTGCAGCTCCCTCCCCCACTGCAGCCGCAGCAGATCCAGCACCCGCTGCCCTCCGAGCCCCTCATATAACACGCACAGATGCACCCAACGACCATTGCCATTTCAGCTGACTGCGTCACGCACTAGCGCGGGAGCCTCTTTAAAAAACGGGAAACGGAAAAAAACTTCAAGGCTTGTTTTTTTTGTACCCGGGGGACAGACTGACGTGACCGGACTCGCAGATATGCATTTCTTTTGTTTTTGTTTATTTCCCTTTTTTTTCTCTTTTATTTTTAAATCTTGACCAGATTTCAAACGGCGACTGAAAGTGACAAAAGTGACAATTCAATGTTTGTTAATGAGATGTGGTTAACTGGCCTGCTATGGCGAGCATGCAGATTTGACTGCAAATATACGGAAGATATATTTATACTGCAGTTTTTTTGTTTGTTTGTTTGTAAACACAATTGAACTGTCAATCATTCGCTGAAATGTACACTACATGCACGATCTGTTTTAATGGCTTTACCTTGTGCCATTTGTTTTGTCTCTCCCCCTTATTATTTTGCAATGGACACTTTTTTCTTTTTTTTTCTTTTTTTTTCTTTTTTAGAAATTTAATTTCCAAAAGAAAATGAATATTTTTGGAAATGAATGTGGTGATGGTATCCCAGGGCCATGTGACAGCTGAAACTATACTTTGTGAAAGTTAACACGGTGACACGGTTGTAGGGCAGTGTTCATGAGGCCTGACATGACATGACACATGCATAAGCTCTTCATGTGAACTGGTAAACCTCGTCATAGACACTTCGTTACGCCTAGGGTTGCTGCTACTGCCGATATTTAAGAATTTTAAGAATTTCTGAATGAAATGCCAAATAAACACACTGCACCCATTTATATTTCAGGCTTAAGAGCTACACACAAGGGTTTTGCTCTTAACACCAGCTACTCAACTAGTTTGTGCTGGGGTGTGAGGCATGTTTGCCCTGCTATCGATCGTTAGCTTAGCCAAAATGCTACCATTCCAAACACCTCAGAACAGGTTCGATTTTGGTCTTTTGCTCTAACCAACATTGATTTTTGTCATGTACTCCTTCTGCTGAGCTTCTGTTAATATAATCCAACCTGTACTGAGGTGTGTGGCAATGTTTTGTTCTTTAGCTCGCTTGCTAGGCTAACGTAAAGTTAGCCAACCAAGCTACAGATGCGAACGCCACAGGACAGGCTTTTGTCAGAGCTTCTGTTAGTTAAGCTAATGCTAACCAGCTCCTATCTTACTGTTTAAAATTTACCAGTTGTTTAGCGTCCTGACATTTACCCTGCAAACAGTTATGTCGTGACGATGTACTGTTTTAGTGCCCACAACTTTGTCACAACATTGAAATTGAATAGAAGTAAGGTAGAAAGTAGGGCTGGGTATCGCCACTGATTTCCCGGATCGATTCGATCCCGATTCACAAGGTCCCAATTCAATTCGATTTCTGATTCAATTTAATATGGATTCATTTAGGGATATTTCAGTTACAATAATATGTTTTGTTTGAATATGAAGAGATTTATTCTCTTATGAAGAGAACTAATGTGGTAAATGTACAACCTACCATTACTAAAAACATTAGTTTTATATGTTTATATACCGTCCTGGTTTCTGAATCCAAAATGTAGCCAGGAATGCTAATTTTAAAGGTCGATCTCTGGTTTATATGAATCGATATCGGATTATTCAAATTAAAAAAAAAAAAATTAACACACCCCTAGTAGAAAGTAGAGGTAACGTTGTCAGTATGTTGTCACAACCTCCTAGAATCCTTCATATATTCCATAATATGGGCATGGAGCGCCATAGAATTTTGCTAAGTTGCCAAAAAGTAGTTATAATACTATAAAAAGTGTGAAAGCACCACCTTTCTCTGTAATACCGTATACCCTGATAATATTTGGAGACTGTTTAACAGGAGAACACCACCATTGTAGCTCAGCATATATTCCACAGAGACATAATGATGCTAATAAGCTTGCCAGGTTAGTCTGGTTTAACAAAAGTAAGTTTTTATATGGTTCTTAGGTCAAGTGTGTTCATTTCTACCATTATGTCACTGTGATATATATATATATATATATATATATATATATATATATATATATATATATATATATATATATATATATATATATATATACAAGGCTACAAAGTTAATTAGAACTAATTATAAAGCTTATTATAGCATGGAATTTTATCCAGTATCAGAAAGTCCAACAGCTGAGGCCTTCTGTTTATGTTAATGTAGGTTTATGTCAGTTATAAGCTCATGCATTTGCCATAGCCTTATGAACACTGTACCACCCTACAGTCAAGTGTTACCATTCAAACAGACAGTAACACACAGAACAGGTGCACACTAGCCTGGGAGGGACCCCAGCAGCAAGAAGCCCGCAGCCCCTCGCAGTCGGACCGCCACAGAAGGGAAACACCCCACTGGAACTCTATGGCACATCTCAGAAAGCCGGGCTTTTTTGTTTTGCTACGGCCCGGCTGACTTTAACCCTGTCCTTTATTTCGTGTCCTTTTCTTTTCTTTTCTGTCTCTTGGAAAATATCTTGCACACCAACTGCAGGCATTGAAATAGTTCTGTTCATTTGTTTCTTGAACTGAATTTGCATGTCATTTGCCACTTGTAATAACTGAAAGATAGAAATACAAAAGAAAAAAAAAAACAAAAACAAAGAAGCTTAACTGTTTTTATGCAATCCTTTAAAAAAAAAACTTGTTTGAGGGAACATTCAATTGGGGTAAAATTGTATTCACTCATTTTATCATGCCATAGATTCATTTTAAGATCATATTTTCATTTCCCTGAGTAGAGGAAAAATATATAAATAAAAATATAAATAAATATAGATATATATATATATAAATAGACTATATATGTCAGCACAGCTTGCTGACAAATCATGGGGTACTGAAGCTCTGTATAATCTTGTAAAACTTGTAATCAGATTTCTTTGTGGTATGCTGTACTAAAATTTGGGGTTAGATTAATTGACTGTTCTTAATTCCCTATCTGAATTCTTTTTTTTATTATTATTATTTTTATTTTTATTTTATTTTTTTTGTAGATGGTACTGAAATTTCGTTCCGCTGTAACAGATGCTGCTTAGGAAGCTTACAGTCTTTGTGTGGAAATCTGTGAGAGTGAAAGGGGAAGCTTGTTCGTGAAAGGACGGTCGCAGAAACTATAGGGTTTACTTCTCAAAAGGTTTGTAAGACAGGATTTATATCTCAGTCAAATCACTATAACAAGAGGAAAGGGCTCAAATAGGTTTGGGGGAAGCGCACAGCTGCTAGGATCCCATTTGTGTAGTTAGAAAGAGCAACATTTGTTCATATGACCTGCCTCATACAAAACTGATGTACAAACTGAAAAGAAAACATTTAACATCATCTGCTATGTATAATAGTAAATAAATGATTTTGACAAATGATGTTGGGCTCGCCTCTGTTTGCTAGTATGTTTGTTTTAGTATTATTTTTGGTTCATACTAAATACTTCAGTAGTCCTGACTTGGAAATGAGCACATCATAAGAAACAACTTTCACTTTAAGCATGTCGTAATGTAAAGCTTGTGTCTTTCCTTATCTAAAAGCAACTCATCCTGAAACTGAAAGTTCTACTGACTTGGTAAATTGTGCCATCATCTGGACAGTCTGGCTACTGCACTGCAGTTTGTGTTCAGATCTGCATTAACACCTGAGGTAAGTGGTCTAAGCAGTTTATGACACAACCCAGAAAAAGCTGATTTGAAAGCTTTAAAATTTAGTTATGCGTTTTTTTCCTCAGTAACATGGTTTATAGACTTGGGCTGTGTCTCAAACCCTAGTGAGTGTGTAAGTAGGCTGTCTAGGTAGGCAGCTGTTTAAGTAGCAGCGTTCTCTCCTCATCTCTCCTCATAAAACAGATTACTGAGACGCTCTAGTTAGAGAGAGACTGCGTCACGGCTTGTTCCCGCTCACTGCAGCACGCCACCGGTGGTTTAGCTGGTTGCTAAGCTACTGGCCAGCATCCAAAACAATAGCCAGAGGCTTAAAAATCTATAAAAAGAATATAAAACTGCTAAATGGTGAAGGACTCGTTACAGAGTTGATAATAAAATACTGTTTTGTGTGATTATATGACCAGAAACACATTAAAACTCCAGAGAAAATCAAAATAACTCACATTTTAAAACCACTTCACTGCTCGTAGATTAGCCTGCGTTGCATCATGGGATTGTCTTAGCGGCTGAGGAAGAGTTCAATGCTTCCTTAAAATCAGGTCTAAATAAGGTTTCTCAGTAGACAGCATGTTTAAGGTATGTAAGAATTGGGACAGACTACATGTCGGGAGCGCATACTATGATGTAAAATGCTGCCTATATAGGAGCTCAGTAGATTTTGAGAGCCTTGGTTTCATTTATACTTGTTTAACATTTAGTTTTTTATTATGTATTTTAATGTTGAAGTAAAAGGCTTCAGTTGAGATGTTTAATTTATGTCGGCCCAGCTGTGCTTGTGGCGAAATTTCAGTTCTTTTTAAAGCTCTGCTTAATTTCTCACCAAACCTCTTGCACCACTCATTGCCCCATAGCAGCTCAACACAGTCGCAATTTTCATTCCACCAGCGGAACGGCCACAAGGGGGCTGGCAGAATGCGGTTAGCGCCCACTAAGACGCTGGAAGGGCCGTTAATATGTACTTTTTAGGCTGATTTCAATCGTCGATCACATTTCAGCACGATCAGCCGAAAGCCCATACCGATCGAGGGCGGGGCTATATGCCACGGCAGGGCTACATGTAGTTATTAGCGCAAGCAAGTCATGAAACATGATCTAAACTGGTTTATTACCATTTTTAACGAGCTCATATGAAACAGCATAATATTTTTAACTAAATTATCAGTAAATAAACAAAGTAAACCAAATAAATATGCCTAATACTGAAATTATTACATTTAGACCCTTAATTTAAAACTAAAAAAGCTAATTAAATAAATACAGTAAAAACTGCAGCCATTAAACGCAGACTCTGTTATTTTAAACTAAATCTGTAATCATTAAATGTAGAATATTGAATTGTTGCTGCTGTTCTGTTTGTACCGGTCGGATCTGGTCTGTATGGTGTTCTGGGTTATTAGTTTTGTGTTAGCTGTGTGTGCTAGCTCTGCTGTTTGCTGATACTCACTGTATTCAGCCGCATGCAGGAGGTCTCCTCTTCCTGAATGAAACGCTAGCTGGAAAAATAGAAATTAAGCTCATTTGTTTAACTCCATTGATCAGCTCTCGGGATCGGCTAAATTGGAGAAATACCGGCCGATCACTGATCACATATTTTGATTACAAATCGGCCGATACTGATACATCCGATCGATCCTTCCATCTCTACTTTTCAGCCTCTTAAACTGCAAGACTTGAGTACAGGCCTACATGTCAGTGCCTTATTTTCATAAAAACACTTAAAAAAACCCAAAAATATCAGTAATGGTTCTTTGGGTGATGCAATCGAAGAACCATTTTTGGTTCCTTGAAGGTTCTGTAGCAAAGTGAGTGTGTAAAGAGAGTTTGTCATGGTCACACATCTCTAAAGAAGCATCCATTTAAAGAGTCACACACATCACAGTGGTTTCTAAGGCATTGCATAAAGAACCTTCTTTGGTACAACCATATCTTTGCTCTTATTCAAAAATATAAAATACTAACTTTACCGGTGAGGATAGATGTTACAGCTAATAAATGTTGTGATTTTATGCCAGCAGTACATTTTTAGAAAGTTGGGACATGGACATGTTTACCACTGTGTTCCATCATCTCTTTCTTTATAACACTCAAGAAGACACTTGAGTGTCAGTTGCTCAGCAATTCAGTGTCTTTGTTGTATTTTTTCTTTGATAAAGTTTTAAATGGGTGACAGGTCTGGACTGCAGGCAGGCACATTTGGCACCCAGACCCTTTAACTATAGGGCTATGCTGTTGTAATACCTACAGAATATTGTTGGGCATTGACTTGCCATAATAAGCGAGGCCTTCTCTGAATAAGACAACGTCTGGATGGCAGCACAATCACTCCAAAGCCCACGTAGATCATTCAGCATTAATGGTGTCTTCATAGATGTGTAAGTTACTCATGCTATCAGAGATGTGGGTTTCTGAACTGCATGCTGATAACAAGCTAGATGGTCCCTCTCCTTTTTAGCTTGGAGCATCCATGATTTTCAAAAACAGTGACAGACTGTGGTCACTGGCAGTGGTTTTCGGAAGTGTTCCTGAGCTTGTACAATGATTTCCACTATAGAATCATGTCTGGTTTCAATGGAGTGTTGCCTGAGGGCCTGAAGGTCACAGCCATCTAATATTGATTTTGGGCCTTGTCCTTTGCATACAGAGATTTCTCCAGATACTCTGAATCTTTAGTGGTGTTATGCACTGTTGATGATGAAATCTCCAGGTTCGTTTCTATTCTATAGTGAGAAACGTTAATCTTGAAATGTTGCAATATTTGTTCAAACAGTCGTCCATGTCCAAGTGAATATAGATCCAGTTACTGTGTTTATATTGCAAAATATGTATCTAAATGTTGGTGCATCACTAAGTTTAAGCCATTTTATCTCCAGAATCTTCCTATTCCTTTGACATTTTTATTCTATTGCTCATTTTTATAGATATATTATATTTATTTTATATTTTTTAATATATATAAATATATATGGACCAATAGAAGTGCTCCAAAACAGCTTGAAAAAAATTCTAGTTCCATTGACTTACATTGAAAGTAATATATAATTTCAAGGTAGCAGCAATACTCCTTAGACAAACGATGTGTCTGCCATAGACGCATAGAAAGGCCCCACCATTTAGTCAAGCATAGCAGATGATGTTAAGCAGGAACAGCCTTAAAGTCACTACAATCAAGATGAGATGTAACAAGAGTGCAGCCCCCTTTTCTTCAAGGACAGCACTTCTGAGCTCCCTGATGTCTTATCAGCAAGTTGCACCTTCCACATTTTGAGCAGATCATTATTATTAGGCTGCTGAGTTATAAGCTGTACGTTTGATAAGTCTTGCATAAGAAAATGTCATTTTAGCAGATTTCAGCCAACTTTCAGAACAGCCTGACTTTGCTCTCTTCTCTAATCCTCACATTTCAAGTCCCTGCTGAGGAGAAGCCTTCCAATTACATGGTGCTGTCACTGTCACACTTCAGGATGTGGATGGTTCTGTGAGGCATAAGCAGTTTTAGACTTAACGCCAACCACCACAGATTGCTTTGATGGTAATATTGTCTTGCTGAAACGACAGTGTCGGCTTTGAGATTCAGTTTTGAAGAAGTGAATCAGTTACAAGTCACAGCTGTTACTTCTTTAAATGATTTGTTGACCTTCAAGTGAAGGTTCCTTGGCATCTTCTTGCTTAGTTAAATTTAGTCAAGCATGCTTTCCTAACTAGGGTGGGTTATGTGTATTATGCAGCCTCCCCTGCCTAATACTTAAGCCAGGTGTAACAAGCTGAATCCATTTTGCCCTGCAGGTCTGCATTTGTAGTCCTACAGTAGTTACCATTAAGTGTTACCATTGAAACAGACAGTAACACACAGAATGGCCTGGGATGGACCCCAGGAGCAAGAAACCCACAGCCCCTTACAGTCGGACAGCCAACGAAGGGAAACAACCCAATGGAACTCTTTGCACATCTCAGAAAGATGATGGCTGACTTAACCCTATGCTTTATTTGGTGTCCTTTATTTTATTTTCTGTCTCTTGGGATGTGTCTTGCACACCAACTGGAGGGGTTTTATTATCATAATCCCTTATTGAGCTAATTTAGCATCTTCTAGTTCCAGGATCAAACCTGGATCCATAGAAATACCACCTTTTCCTACGATTAACAAATTTAACAGCTACAGAATTAATATGCTGGGTTTGCTGGTGACCAGACATGCTAGTCTATGCTGGGGTTTGTTTCTATCAGCAACCTTCTGATTCATGTGCATGTAAGCACTTCTTAATGACTGCCGGTGTATTGCACCCATAACCAAATGCCAACCACCTCCCCCTTGTAACAAGGAAACCATAACACCTCCACAAACATCTACTTCCATAAATGCTCCTCCAGCGCCTGACTGAGACAAATTAGGCCCATCCCAGCCTCAAGAAAGGAGTTCCAGGTCTCTCCCCCTTATGTGAATCCTTTGACTAAGTGAAAGACGTCCTCAGGAGCGTCAACTAAAAATGAATCATGTAGCGGAACTCCACCATCAAAAGAGCTTAGAACCTCAGGAATTTGCTCATCCTCCTCAGACATGATTGACTGCAGTCCGAGCAGGAAGCACTCCAGGCTGCTTCTGTAACAGCAGATCAGGATGTTCTGCAACAGAATAACATCAAACACACCCTTTCCTTCAGTTCGTCAACAGGCATTCTATTAACACGGGGATGTGGCCCAACTTCCCATCGCACAAGTACACGCAATGAAAGATTCTTTCGAACACCAAGCTTCATGTTTCATTCCAGCAATGACGGCACCAGAAACAGGAGCAATGCATCTTCAGTCTAGTCTATCAAGGATTTCACCCAGTGTGCTTTAAGCTGGCTACTTCAGCATTAGCTTACTGTGAAGTCATTCACTGTGGCAGTGCTGATTCTAGTTTTAATTAATCTTCCACACATTAGCAGAGATCTTACACATCTCCTCGTCTTCAGGTGGAGAAGTAGGTAGAAATTCACACTTTCCACCAAACTCCTGAGAAGGTGGGCAGGTTTTCAGATTCAGGAACATGCTACAACATACTGTAAAGTCTTTAAGTAGCATCCCAGGCACAGTTAGGCTAGGAAGAACCAACATGGCAAACCAATTTGCTACAGTGCTACCCTGAAGCAGATGAGTGGTGCAGCTCTAGTTAGTTGGGAATAACAAAGACGGAGAAGCTCAATGATTGTGGATGAAGCAGCTAAACAATGACCTTTCACTGAAACTGTATTGAGCATCTGTTTTATCCTATCAGAGAACATTACTTTCAATGACCCTCCAGAATTTTGATTTTGAGACATTCAGCATGTCCAGGAGGTTTATTAGTTCATTAGGTTCATTAATTCTATTGGTCATACCTTGGCTTTACCTGCTACTACCCAACAACTCTGCATATACAATCAGATCTGACATTCACAGCCAGTCTAGAGTAGGGGTGTTCAAACCTGGTCTTGGAGATCAGGCCCAACACACCAGGCTCATACAGTCAGATGCCACTAAAGGGCTTGAATAGCTGGATCAGGTGGTTTTGATTGGGGTTGGAGCTAAACTCTGCAGGTTGGTCGATTCCCAAGACCAGGATTGGGAGTACCTTTGCTTTAACCCTTCTATTATGTTATGGGTCAGTTTGACCCATTTCAAATTTGGGTTTAAAATAAAATACTGGTCAGCCCCACTGAGCAAAATGTTTATTTAAAAGCTGTTAAAATGAATATATACAGCATATGTTCTTACATTTTATCTTTCTGAATCTTCAAAGAATTTATAATTAAGTTTTATTGTTTTGACTTGAGCCTTTGCTTGATTTTGCATGTATTTAAACTGTGTGGGTCATAACATTATAAATATATATACATTTTTAACTTAATAGGAGGGTTAAGACTACCCACATTCACTTTCCCCAGAGGAATGGGGCATATTTACAGCTATTCATGGCTTTTTTTAAATAGGAAAAAAATACAAACTCTGGAGTCAAGTCAGGATGTATAGAGACTACGCAACATAACTGCATATGGGAAGATACTCAAGAGCTACCTTTGAGGATACCATCATATATATAGATGGGTGTTTTTCGGGGGGTTCAAAAAGCGAACTTCTACAAAATTTAATGAAGACAACTCTATGCCAAAGGAGAAAAAAAATAGCAAAACAATCTTAAATTAGCAAAACAATCTTAAATTTAAAATTCATGGACCTAGTAATAGACCTACGTTCTTATAACTGCTGACCTTAATAGTGTCATAAATCAAGACTGTCAGAAACTGATATACACATGCACTGTTAGCACTTTTCCAACAAGGGCAGCGAACATTTTATAAATGAGATAAAAAAAAAAAACAACACCAACCGAAGCTGCCAACCGGACCCAGACGGGTGGAAGGGTCGAGCTTTTGCACATGCTTCAACAGAAACAACAACTAAATTAATAATAACTTAACAACTGGTAAAATCCATACACGCAATGTTCCCCATTGGCTTAACAGTTCAGTCCTCCATCTTTAATGTGCTGAAGAGTCTGATTAATTAAAGAGCTGTGGCTCCTTCCCTGCAGCACATCCGCCTCCTGTAATCATAAGGTGAAGCCCAGGCATCAGTCTCTACCAGCTTAAGTTTTCAACCAAGGACTGTAGTGGTTGGACCAAAGTAGAAAAGCCAAAAACTAAGAGACAACAATCTCTCCCACCTCAAGCACCACCTCAGTCTGGTTCCCAGGTGTCCAATTCTACAGAAAGCTGGACGCCTATTTCAGGATGCCCTGTGGTAATGTCAGAACTGATTACAGAACAGTTCAGCTCTGGCAGGAGAACCTGGTGAAGGTAGCAGTAGTAGAGTGTCTGTCTCTGTTTTGGTGGCATTGTTGTGAAAGCAGGAACCCCTTAGTTGCATTGTCAGGGTCCGGGGTGTCTGATCTTATCTATAATTGGCAGGTGTGCCTGCAAGTTTCCAGTCAAGCAAAGAAGAAGCTCACATGATTAGCTGTTTTAAGACTTGAGACCAACTGACTTCCCAGCCCTCTGTGAATAAACCTGGACAGCCCCTAGTTGAGGTGGTCAGGTGTGCAAGTGGTGCACTTATACACTGTGGTATTGTCAAATGATGCACTAGAGCAGGGGTATTTAATTAGAAGTCAGTAAGGTCCAGTTAGTGGAGATTTCCTCAGACCAAGGTCTGTTCTGATTCAGTGGTGTATCCTGTTTACTGAAGTAGTCTAGTATCAGCATCTTATACCATCAGCTACTGAAACACCAACACACCACACATACCGTATAGTATATTTCAGTATATTTACTGTTTAAATGATGAACTAAATGAATTATTTATAAACTACTAATAAATGTTTTACGCCAATAAAAAAGGGCTACATTTAAAAAACAGAATGCTTTTGAAAAAAAAGTGCATCTTAAAGTGTTTATTTATAGAAACAGTAAATAAATCGTGTGTCTTCTTTGTTAACTCAAGTTTCACAGATTGATATGTTGGTTTAGTGGTATTCTCCAAAACTAGGTGAGTGAGTTTCGGTCCATTCCTGGTTAAACAGTCAGTTTTCTGTGGACTTCTCTTTTTTAGAGCACGTTATTCTTTCTGACTCGCTTTATTCTCCGACTGCTGCTTCTAGCTTCGTACCTCGCTGGTGCGCACGCTGCACTCTTGAATCTGCACAGATCTGATTGGCTGAGGAGCCTTTGGTGATCTTACAGCGCACACGATTGGTCTGTGAGTTTACAGCACCGCAAAGCCCGTATACCATAAAGACTAGAAAAGATTCACCTCTTATTATAAACACCGTCCTTCTTAACAGTTGGGTCTGCAATGGACAACGTCTGGGTCCGGACTCAGGATGCGGTTCGCCTATTAATGACCTCTGGATTAGAGGCTGTTATTGACAGAGGACTCCCTTAACCATGTAATATGGAGAAAGCCGTCCCATCACAAACCTTGTCCATAGCTGGCTGCCGGCTATGCTTCCTGTAGGTATAAGGTTAGAGGCTGAGTGAGAACTAAGGGTTGCCTGCAAGCTAATGGATTTGAATCTCATGGTTTACAAAGTCATGGCGTAGTGCCTGGCGGCACAGACTCCACAGAACAGAGACAGGACAGCTGGCTCCCCTGCCAACGCTGTCATACCCTGCAGGGCTGGCAACAAAGACATCAACCCCACAGGGCATGACAAAAGAGGAGTAAAGGTTATATCAAGGTATGGCTGGCAACCACCCATATGGTCTGTCTGTTGTGGGCACGAGGGAACTAAAAGCACTTGCTTTGCTGAAGCTGGCTTCTGGTCTCCCACCATACTGAATAGCTTCTTGGGTGCTGTACGCACTACACAGCAGCAAGAGTGTAGCATGATGATGCACTAGAGCAGGGGTGTTTAATTAGAGTCAGTAAGGTCCAGTTAGAGAAGATCTCCTCAGGCCAAGGTCCAGACCGTCATCATTTCTAACTTGTGTTCTGATTCAGTGGTGTATCCTGTTTACTGAAGTAGTCTAGTATCAGCATCTTATACCATCAGCTACTGAAACACCAACACACCACACATACCGTTCAGTATATTTCAGTATATTTACTGTTTAAATACTGAACTGAATTAATTATTTATGCTTTTTATTGACCTAAAATAAAAACAAGGGCTACATTAAAAAAATTTTTTTTTGAAATATGCTTATTTCTAGAAAAAGTAAATAAAACGTGTAGCCTTCTTCTTAACTCTATTTGGAGCTGTCTGTGGGAAGAATAAACATCTATGTCTCGGTCCGTTCCTGGTTGCACTGTATTCTTTCCGACTCGCTTTATTCTCCGACTGCTGCTTCTAGCTTCGTTCCCCGTCTGTGTGCTCTCCGCTCTCCCGAATATGCTCAGATCTGATTGGCTGAGGAGCCTTTGGTGATCTTCCAGCGCATGCGATTGGTCTGTGAGTTTACAGCGCCGCAAAGCCCGTATACCATAAAGACAAGAAAAGTTCCGCCAGGTAAAATAAACACTGTCTGAACTGAATCCTTCTCAGACTATCAGTCTGGGTCCGTCTATTCTGTTCCCTATTCAGGATTGTTAGAGTGCCTCCTCAGGGCCACTTACAAAAAAAAAGTTACTTCTTAGTTACTTCTTTTAAACTAAAATGAAGTGAGTATGCTTTCAGTTTACTTTTTATGTACTTCTCAGTGATATACTAAACACAGTTATACTAAAGTATGCTTGGGATACTAACAACTATAGAACAGACTAAATATATTTGGCCTTTACTTGTACTTAATCTTTTGATTGAGATAGATTACTTGTACTTAATCTTTTGATTGAGATAGATTACTTGTACTTAATCTTTTGATTGAGAGATTGATTTATAAAGATTTATAAAGATACAAATATGTTTCTTAATCTGAGTGTGTCTTGTCTATTTTATGTGTGTCCACTAGTGAGTAAGTAAATGTTAAGTTTTATTTTAAGTAGAAAAAAAAACCTCTTAAACCTAGTCATATACTTTAAAGTACAACAATAATATAAGCAGTAAATTCTAAGTATTATTTTAAGTTCACTTAAAGAAAACTTACTTTTAGTGTAGTTGCAGTACAAAATATATAAACTAGTTTTATACTTGTTTTACTACTCTTACACTTAAAGTGCAATTAAAAGTATACTTGATATACTTGATATATTTGTTTCTTAAAAGTACATTTTGCAGTTTTACAAAAATAACAAAAGAAAGGAAAAAGTAATAATGGAAGAAAGACTCAAAGAAAAGAACAAAGGATGTGTATGAAACTGAAATCTTCACTCACTTCTTTTATGAAGCGCTTGATTCTTCCTGGAGTTCTTGTTAGCTATCTGTCTAGCTTTGCTCAAGGACGCATTCATATTGGACAGGAAGGCCTGGCTCCCAATCTCTGGTCTAGTGCAGCCCAAAGGTGTTCAATCCATTGAGGTCAGTCAAGTTCTTCCACTTAAAACTCACCCAACCAGCCTTCATGGACCCTGCTTTGTGGCTACAGCTTCTGCCAAAGCCAACTTCTTCCTTCTTCTGGGAAGCTCTACGTTCCTCCAGGTCTCAGCAACAGCAGAAGCCTATCTATAGGAATAGA
This sequence comes from Megaleporinus macrocephalus, assembly GCA_021613375.1. Classification (NCBI taxonomy): domain Eukaryota; kingdom Metazoa; phylum Chordata; class Actinopteri; order Characiformes; family Anostomidae; genus Megaleporinus; species Megaleporinus macrocephalus. The sequence continues at coordinate 47,884,750 of CM038712.1, read as the reverse complement.
GCCTGCGTTCCAAACAGCAGACATATTCTGACCTAACTTTCCTTTGTGGCTCATCTGGCTTTCTCTCCAGCACCCAATAAAAACGGTAGAACATCTTTTCTTCTTCCTCTTAGTTTTTAGTTATCTTAGCATGTTGTCTGCCACTGCTCACTACACTGCTAGCCCAAACCTGCAGCAAAAATAAAATTCTAATCTAACGAGTGTCTATAAACATTGGTAACTGAGGCAGAATCAGATGGGCCAACAGACTGCTTGTGTTCTTCAACAGACACTGATGGTAAGAGCTGGATCATACCACCCGGAACGCCAAGCGACAGCTCAGGAACACATGTTCAGAGGCCAGTAGAGATGAAAACAGCAGAGATTAAAAGACAAGTATTTTCTTTAAATTAAGTTCCAGACATTTAGGGTTTTTATCATTCTTGAGGCTTAAAAACTGAATATAGCGACCCAGAATGCAAAGTTTTACAAGCTCTGCATGAGTAGGATCAGTCATGATGGCAATTCACCTTGAAGAGCTGCTACTTTTACCTCTTTAAACAAAGTGCCAATGTGTTGATATTCATAATTTTCATGTTGTGTCCTTCACTGAAGCAACAATGTAAAGGTACATTGGTTCCTTCACAGATGTACTTGGTAGATTTAAGCTAAATAGGTGTGTTTTGGTATACAAGACTCATGAAACTTCAATGTCGATATGAATAGTCAGGTATGTGCGAGGGAAGTTGGCAATCTGGATTGGAAAGCAATTTATTTTTGGTTAAATCAATCGGGGAGATCCAGTAAAATATATATATATATATATATCCATAAATAGGAAGACCCACCCATAAGCACTGGCCATGTTTTCATGCACGCTGATAGATGTTACTCTAGAGTGTCAGAATACTCTGAGTAAGGCACGTGTCATGTGTCAACGTCCTCGACTACGTAAAGTCTATAAACCTGCTAGGCATGGCACCGATAATCACAGGGAAGTGAACAGAGGACCATAGATCCAAAGGTTGTTTTACAGTTTACATGTACTAGCTTGCCAAGATAGAGTGATATCTAAAGCTCTTTTCCAAATGGGTTAACAGTTTTTATTTCTCTGGCAAGTTCTCCACAGCTCTGGCTCTTCGTGAGACCCTCAGTGCACTTTCTGGCCTTTATCTATGAAGCAATTACAAAGAATATTGCTAATAATAATAATAATAATAATAATAATAATAATAATAATTCTCTCAAATGTTATAAATGTCATTGTGATGGATTAAATAGAACTTGCTAACATCATAACAGCTCTTTCTGGAAGTCTTACTGCTTTTCCCCTCTTGTCTAAAGCACATACCACAACCAGGACTTGCACATTTAGAAGCTCACAGCGAGAAAGTATACATGAGAGCAAAACGAAACACCTCTATTCTTATATTCTGAATTAATTCATACCACAGAAGCAAGCCAGTCTTTGTTTTGCTTGAATCATAAGAACACACTTAAAGACCAAAGGTGAGCATTTCTTTGATTCTGCCTGACATTGAAACGTGAAATTACTTATTTAAAAACAAAAAACAGAATAAACAAAGAAAGAAGGAACAACAACAGGGAATTTGGCATTTTCCTACAGATGGTGAGCAGCTAAACTATCCCAGTCTCCAGATGAAGTGTTAAAGGCACAGTCCACACAAAATCCAGTTTAGATGTGTAATTCCTTACCATGGCGACAGTTTGGAGTGAGTAGTGTAATATATTCCTCAGCGCTGAGGCACAGCTGCTCGCCCGTTTAACACACACTGACTAAAATTCCTTCCATTCCTTCCATACTTGCCAACATCTTAAATCTAATCAATACAACACATCTCTCACGGTTAGACTGTTGTAAGAATTATTTCTTATAAGCTTATTTCTAGACATTTTGTTTGTTATCTAATTTGGTAACAGGTAATTTTGATTATTCCAAAAATGAGCAATAGAATAGAAATGTCAATAGAATAGAAAGATTGTGTAGATACAATGGCTTTAAATTAGGGATGCACCAATATGGAAACTGTAGGCCATATCAGATTTTTTTTAGATACATATTTTGCAATATAAACACAGTAACACACACACACACACACACACACACACACACACACACACATATATATATATATATATATATATATACACACATATACACACATATATATATATATACACATAGAGAGATAGAGAGAGAGAGAGAGAGAGAGAGAGAGAGAGATTATATAATATAAATTATATTTAAAATTAATATTTGCATTATCTATATTCACTTGGACAAGAAAAAAAACTATATATATATATATATATATTTAAAGAAAACTATATATATATTTAAAGAAAACTATATATATATATATATATATATATATATATATATATATATATATATATATATATATATATATATATATAAACTATAGTTTTCTTTAAATATATATGTGTGTGTACATATATATATATATATATATATATATATATATATATATATATATATATATATATATATATATATATATATAATTTTTTTTTAAAAATAGATCCAGTTACCGCATGTGTCCATATTGCAAAATATGTATCTAAAAATATCTGACACTGGCCCACAGTTTCATATATATATACATACACATACGTACATACATACATACATACTGTGCATCCTTATTTAAAACAGGTGAATATATGGAATATATTAAAACACGTCAATATATGAAATAGTCTTACAATATTCTTATAAATCATAGTGAGATATCATAGATTAAGTTTTTTTGGATGATTTCTGATTCTGCAAGCTATTTTTGTCACTGCCTACAAAGTAAAGAATCACACTAACATTAGGGACTTGTTTTGTTGTGGAATGCCCCTTTAAGACAGAGTAATCTCTTGTCAGAAGTAGGGCAAAGCAAATAAAAGCTTCAAGTATAACTTTAAGAAATAAAAAAAGGATTATCCCAGCTTCCATTTTAAAAACTGACTAAAGCTTGATGTGGCATTTCTGAGGGAGGTGAGTAAGAAAGTAAATGTGGGTCACGTTAGGCATTAAAAGTTCAGATAGCAGATAACCAGCCTTTTAGTTCCTCTGTTAAAGCTTCACTCCAAACCAGACAAACCCACCACCGCTGCACTGCCTCCACAAAAACGGCTTTCTTGTCTATTTGCACCAAAGCTATGAGGGCGAGGACCGAGAGATGGATATCAGGCAAGCTGTTGTGAAAGAATCCTGAGATTGAAAGCTTTGTGAAGCCTGTTTAAGACAACAAACTTGAGATCAGGGCATTGGAAGAGAGCTGTTTACTCCAACAGCATGACTACAGAGGAGACCTCACATTGTTTTTTTTTTTGTTTTTTTTTTTCAAGCCAAGTGACAATATCAATGATTTGTATCTGTATAAATAATATAAGCACCCCTAATTAAACAATTAACACATAAATGACCCAAAATGAACCTTTCTTGTGTTGGTTTCCATAAGTAGGCCCGTTGTATGAGTTGGAGATGTGCAGGCTAAAGCACTTAATCAGAGCAGAAATTTTCTTTTTGTGTTTTTTTTTTTTTTTTGGTCAGTCAGATTTGTGAAGAAAAAAAAAATAAAACAAAAATAAAACACAGTCATGGAATAAGCTCACAGAAATGAGTTTGAAGGCCGCAGAAGACATCATTCCCTTTGCTTTTTCTACTTGAATGCAGATCAAAACAAGGCAGAAATAGTGCAAGAGGTAAATGGTGTAATAATTGGATGATCTAGGTTTGTAGCAATGTCAATAAGTAATCAGTAAGCAGGGTGGCGTCTCTCTCCTCAGACAGAAAAGGAGATGGGAAAGAAACGAAGAGGTAGAAGGTCCAGGTCAGTCAAGAAGGAGCGTTCACCTGCTGCGGTGAGCAGCTCACGATTACATCCTCGCCGGCTCTTCATTGCTTTGCCCCACCAACTTTTCTTAGACCTCTCCTTCCTCTTCTCTCCTTTCCCACTGAATAATGCCTAGCTCTGTCCAACCTCCTCTTTCTCCTCCGCCTGCTGGATCACGATGAGCCGCTGGAGCTGTGGGTGTCCCCGTCTGGCCAGAGCGTGGCCGGCCGTCCTAAAGAAACAGTTTCTGTCAACAAGGGCGACTGCAACTGCTCGCTAACTAGGTTCTCGTATTCGCTACTGTCCTCGTCATCCTCCTCCTCCTCGTCCTCCTCCGCCTGGTCCTCCTGCCCGATGGCCTGTCGATTGAGGGAATCCGAGCTGGAGCCATCGCCGTTGCCCAAGCCCAAGCTAGGGGATGGGTGGCCGGGGGAACCCACAGCTTGGGGCCGGGGCAGCAGGATGGTGCTGGGTGGGTCTGGAGGCAGTGCAGCAGTGTAGAGCGGTGGTGGAGCTGAGTTAGCAGGCCGGTCCAGGCTGGGCTCCAGTGGGGGACTCTGAAGAACCACGCGAGTCAGCAAAGGGGGGGAAGAATCTGAAAGAGCTGAGTCATCCTGGAGCGAGTGGGAGTCAATGTTTATTGACTCTTGTTGTCCTAAGAAACCAAGCAAGAGAAGGAGTCACGGTGGAGTAAATGAAAGGTGGGCTTGCTTACCGACTAAGTGATACAAGCATTTTGGTCATTTTTGCTATTCAAATAATTAAATATTCACATTTTCTGAATGAAACAATGAACAATGTGAATAGAAGGTTTAACATTTGTTTACAGCAGCTAGAATAAATGACAAAACCTTCTATTTAGACACTTAGACAGCTTTGACATGCCTCTCATTAAGAACTAAACAGAGACAGTATTTCTATTAATAAAGCTCTCGTCTTCTCTGCAGTCCAGCTATCTACCACACTGTTTAATGGAACAGGCAAACACATGCTGCCTAGGATGTGTCTCAAATCCTAGTGAGTGTGTAAGTAGGCTGTCTATGTAGGCAACTGTGTAAGTAGCAGCGTTCTCTCCTCATCTCTCCTCATAAAACAGATTACTGAGACGCTCTAGTTAGAGAGAGACTGCGTCACAGCTTGTTCCCGCCCACTGCAGCACGCCACCGGTGGTTTAGCTGGTTGCTAAGCTACCGGCCGGCATCCAAAACAATAGCCCGAGGCTTAAAAATCTGCTAGCATAAATGCTAATGTCTCGAGTATAAAAGTGTAAATGGTGAAGGACTCGTTACAGAGTTGATAATAAAATACTGTTTTGTGTGATTATATGACCAGAAACACATTAAAACTCCAGAGAGAATCAAAATAACTCACATTTTAAAACCACTTCACTGCTCGGAAATTAGCCTGTGTTGCATCATGGGATTGTCTTAGTGGCTGAGGAAGAGTTTGATACTTCTTTAAAATCAGGTCTAAATAAGGTTTCTCAGTAGACAGTATGTTTAAGGTATGTAAAAATTGGGACAGTCTACATGTCGGGAGCGCATACTATGATGTAAAATGCTGCCTATGTAGGAGCTCAGTAGGTTTTGAGACACACCCATTATGTATGTTACTGTTTTTTATTGTGAGAGTAAAATAAAAATCCCTCCAATTCTTAACACAGGTTTGCATTTTTAAAGTTAGGCTAACTGGCAAGCAGTGTAGCCAGTTAGTCAAATTACACATACTGGTGTACCATAAAATCAGAAAAAAGACAATTAAATTGTTAATTGTAGTTATTATGACAGGTGAGATACAACTAGAGCCAAGAATCACGCTGGTTCCAGTATGAATCAGTTCCTGTTTTCGACTGTGCAGTGGACAAACTTTTCACTGTGTAGGAAGTTCTTATTGCTTTGTTTTAAATGGCTGCCACATAAGACTATGGCATCTTGACCTAAGGTGTGATATCAGTGTCTTGTGTCCCAACATTGTTTGCGGTTCTCACAAAACCTTACATACTCATGAGATAAAACACCTCTATGTCCACATTTTCCCATTTTAAACTACACAGGCCCTACACAAATGCTGTTATATTAACTAAACATCACAGTAAGTTCAGGTATCTTTATAGTTAAAACTAGGGATGCACCGATACCACTTTTTCCTAACCAATACCAATACCAGCTTTTCAAGTATCTGCCGATACCGAGTATCGATACCAACTCTGACTTAAATGCTCAATATATGGCTGTAAATCCTGATATTTATAGTGTTCCACTTTTCATATGTTGTATTTTGTGCTTGCTTGGATGAAGTCGCTGTGTTCTTTGACGTGGTTTCACGTTTATCGCTTAATTTAATTTGTCATATTGAAGTCTTTGCTGGTCGTGCCACGCCTCGAAATGCTGGCGTTACAAATTTAGCAGCAGGCATTTTTGCTGCTGCCCGTCTCAACCGAGAAATACTCGCACACCGCGGACATGCTGTTGGCTTCAGTCAAGCTCCATTTAGTGGTGCGCATGCGCTTCAATAAGCTTCATGGTATCATGATACCGACACGGTATCGGTGCAACACTAGTTAAAACTAGTGCTGGATGGCCAAAAGTTATATTGCGATATATTCTTTAATTTTGGTCGATACAATATAATTCCGATATCGATATAAATAATCTAAAGGCCTCAGAAAAACTGCCAAGAATCCCTATAATGGAAGTCTGTATCTACTTTATTAATATAAATAACTCTGACTTTAAATTACAACAGAGGCCCAGTTTCTTATTCTTTTTTTTTGTAAACAGATTAAACAGATTTAAACAGTTGTGAGTCAGCCCGGATACAGAACATAAAAAGTCTTCATATACATAAAAGAAACAAGACATCCCCGTCAAATACGTGATTCTCTAGATCAGGGGGCCAGACTGGACAATATCAAAATACTAAAGGGCCGGTCTCTCTTTCCAAAAGTATTATTCATATATTCATATATATATATATATATATATATATATATATATATATATATATATATATATATATATATATATATATATATATATATATATACACACTGTATAAAACACTGTATTAAAATATGAAAAAAACCCACAAATGTACAGAATAATTACTAACTAATTAATTTACTTTTACTGTAATTGCAGCAGTAAAAATGTATGCTGCTCACTAGATAATGTTATGAAACTCAGTCAATCATTTGTAGACTAAAGGCTATATGCTTACAAGAAATATAGCTTGTATAAAACCACAAGCGGTAATCAACTCTGCCCTGTAACCGCTGGAAACGCACGTATAGGAAGTATAAATGAGCCTTAAGTTTATTTAACTTCGCCTTGCCTAGCGGTGCTGCCACCATCAGGTAAACAGAACAATTGCAACGTACCGAAAGGCCATTAAGGGTGATTCTGTGGGCCAATAAAAATCTGTCTGCACCCCTGCTGTAAATTATACATATCGAAAGATATCACCATTATTGAAACATATCGTGATAAACACAATATTGAATTATTGTCCAGCCCTACATACTAATGACATAAAACACCTCTATGTCCACATTTTCCCATTTCAAACTACACAGTACGTTCAGGTATCTGTACAATCAAAACAATATACAACTGCTCATGATTTGAACACAAAAAAAATATTAAATGATCAAAAAGCCAATACATACTCCGCTCCTCTGCAGCAGTGCTGCGTTTCCTGAGAGCGATCTCCTCTTTAAGCTTTTTCACTTCCTCTTGGATTTGTTCCTTCACACGTTCACTTTGATCCACCTCAACACACACAGCCTAAGGACAGAAAAAAAACAGTCAGTGTTATATAGCAGCACTCCCACCAACAGCCTGCCTCGAGCAGTACACAAATAAGCAAGATCACCAAACCATAGACATGTCAAGTAGTCAAGTAATGCTTCGCTAGAGCTCATAGATATCCATTAGTCACCGTGAGTGGCATTCAGGTGAGCTGCATACACGCTGTGTGTTTCTGGATGATAGAAGGCGACTAGTAGCTAGGGCTGGACGATATGGGAAAAAAATCTTATCACGATAATGTTTTTCATATCAGTTAATATTGATATATATCATGATATAAACCAAATCACTATTGCCTTTACTTTAAGTGAGAAGTGAAGATATCAAAATGTGATTTATTTTCTATCAGAAGTTAATGTACAAATGTACTATATATATCTCACTCAAACTCCTACAATATATATATATTTATCTTTATCAATTACAAAATTATGTCGATTAGCAAAAACGTGCATTGATGCGTTGCTAAGGTGGTCCCGTCCACTGAAAGCATGGATTTATCCGGAGCGCGAGCTGCAGCTACAAACAATCTCTCACGTTCATCTAACGTTGTGGAAATGTTTCACACAGAAACACAACAATGTGGTGCTCTGTCAGCTCTGCACAGTGGAGATGATCACAACAGTACAACTGCTATACACGAGACCTTGAAGATCAAACATCCCGTAGAGCTTCATCAACACAGCAGCAGGACAGCACCTGTTCACCTGTTTATCTTACCTTATAGATTATTTATAGATTATTAACACGTGTATCATATTTCTTTCAGTAGTAGTTTAACGTTTTCTGTTATTTTCTCTTATTTTATTCTCTCTGCTCGACTGTGACGCCTGCAGTAACCAGATTACTAGCACGTGGGTTAAGCTGCCGCTACGCCTACACTCTGCACTGTGCGTCTCAACCAAAGAAGAAATGTCTGGAACTGTAGTTCAGCAATCTGATTGGTTTGGGGCAGCGCTATTCTCATTATCATTGGCTATTCGTGTTGTCTCTCAAAACATGGACGAAACTTAATTCTATCGACTATGTCTTATAGTTCTATTGAGGAAACGTTATTTTGCGATAGTTATCATTATTGTTTTATCGCCGAGCCCTAAAGGACATCTGATCAAAATCAGCTGACGCTGGATCTCACTGAGACAAGTGCAAGATTAGGCTTGTTAGGGATGACACGGAAACAAAGGAGCCTTTCATATGCAAAAGTAAATATGGGTATGTATCCTCATTTAAGGATGATGTGGGGGAAAAAAAACAAATATATAAATGAAAACCACGTCAGAGAATCACAAAAGTCAACCTGCTGTTATTCCGAGCTATGCAGTATAGCTCAGAGCATGCTTTGGTATCTCTGACTGACATGGTTTGCACGTGACTCACCTGCACCTTCTCCTGAAGGGCACTGTACAACTGGAAAATGGCTCGAATGTCTTTCATCACTCCATCCTTGTCAAAGAACTCCGCCCTGTGAATGCACATCGCATTTACTAACAGATAAAACCGCTCAATGATCAAACACCATCATGCAAAATCACTGTTAACAATGCCTGACCAGGTCATAGTCATAGCAAACTGGAAAACTGTGCAGTAATAATAAAACACTTAGAAAGAAATAAGGACCCATATATTTCCTAACAGGCTTTCAAGGTCATCCTATGGATTAAAGGTTCTCTTACTTTCAGTACTAAAATGAGTTGGTTGCTTTTCAAGAACACAGGACACACTTTCACTTTATGTTTAGGTACACTACCGCTCAAAAGTTTATGACCACTTTAGAATTTAATTTCATGCAATTTTCATGCAATTCACAAACAATATTGTCCATTTCACAATGAATTTAATAAAATAAAATGAATAAAAGTTTTTGTATTAAAGTCTAGTTTTGTATAGAGGCTTATTTTGCATATAGTCCTATTATCAGTAATTCTCAGTCCTCTGTCTAAATCTCCTGGTACGACCACCAATCCAAGTTAAGGATGTTATTGGACTAATTGGTTGTTAGGACACTCTTGCTCAATTGTGATGCACAGCTGAAAAACATTCTACTAATAAGTGAGTATAAAAGGGAGCAACATTCTAGGTTAGTTTAGTGTCTGAAGATCAGCAGTTGATGGCTTGCTGACCAGAAAGAAACAACTTTCTTTAGAGACCCGTCAGTCCATTGTTGTGTTAAGGAAGAAGATACTCCATTGAAAACAAGAACATTTCACTGTGATCCCAAACTTTTTTAGGTATGCTTAAAACAAGTACTGCTTTGGAAATACAGGAAACACTACTTGTCAGTACATCGTGTACAATCAGTGTGAACTCACACTATTAAATAAAAAGAAAACATTCTCACCCATGTTCTTTAATAACACTGGCATAGTTCTTGGAGGTGTTAGGAACAGAGGAGACTTTGTATTCCTGCTGACTGGTGTTGCCAAGGTTTGGGATGCTCAAAGATATCCTCTGATTATACCTGCTGAAATCCAGAAAACAAATTAGGACAATAAAACCTGCATGCACAAATCTTTCAGGTCTCTAGAAACAATTTCTTTAAAATCTGTTCACGCTTCTTTAAAACACATGATTAAGTTTGTGTGTTGGAGCGCCGAATTATATTATTTTATGCTTCAAGTACGATTTCAAACATTTGTGATAACTGAGGAAAAAAAAATGTTATTCTTAATCTGATCACTGCTCGCAATGGCCAGTGTAGGGGTAATTATTCAAAAAAAGTAGTCAATTACTGATTACTTATTACTATTTAAAAAATTATAATGGGATTACTTTATTCATTACTTCCTGGAATATGTAATCTAATACCTCATTACTTTTAAGTTACATCCTGAAACCCATTCAAATATGCTGGCATCAAATCTACAAACATATCTGGAATATACAAAACAATTAATCTTTCAGTAGTTTATTTCATATTTACTTAGAAACTGATTGTATCAGTAGTACTTAAGTAGTACTTGAGTATGAGTATAAGAACTGAGTATACGAGTATAAGAACTGAGTATACGAGTATAAGAACTGAGTATAAAAGTGTAAGAACTGAGTATAAGAAATGAGTATACGAGTATAAGAACTGAGTATAAGAGTATAAGAACTGAGTATACGAGTATAAGAACTGAGTATAAGAACTGAGTATACGAATATAAGAACTGAGTATAAGAGTATAAGAACTGAATATAAGAATATAAGAACTGAGTATACGAGTATAAGAACTGAGTATAAGAGTATAAGAACTGAATATAAGAATATAAGAACTGAGTATACGAGTATAAGAACTGAGTATATGAGTATAAGAACTGAGTATAAAAGTGTAAGAACTGAGTATAAGAACTGAGTATAAGAACTGAGTATACGAGTATAAGAACTGAGTATACGAGTATAAGAACTGAGTATAAGAACTGAGTATAAGAACTGAGTATACGAGTATAAGAACTGAGTATACGAGTATAAGAACTGAGTATAAGAGTATAAGAACTGAGTATAAGAACTGAGTATACGAGTATAAGAACTGAGTATAAGAGTATAAGAACTGAATATAAGAATATAAGAACTAAGTATACAAGTATAAGAACTAAGTATACGAGTATAAGAACTGAGTATACGAGTATAAGAACTGAGTATAAGAGTATAAGAACTGAGTATAAGAGTATAAGAACTGAGTATATGAGTATAAGAACTGAGTATAAGAATATAAGAACTGAGTATAAGAGTATAAGAACTGAGTATAAGAGTATAAGAACTAAGTATACGAGTATAAGAACTGAGTATAAGAATATAAGAACCAAGTATACGAGTATAAGAACTGAATATAAGAATATAAGAACTAAGTATACGAGTATAAGAACTGAATATAAGAATATAAGAACTAAGTATACAAGTATAAGAACTGAGTATACGAGTATAAGAACTGAGTATACGAATATAAGAACTGAGTATAAGAGTATAAGAACTGAGTATAAGAGTATAAGAACTGAGTATAGGAGTATAAGAACTGAGTATAAGAGTATAAGAACTGAGTATTAGAATATAAGAACTGAGTATAAGAATATAAGAACTAAGTATACGAGTATAAGAACTGAATATAAGAATATAAGAACTGAGTATACGAGTATAAGAACTGAGTATACGAGTATAAGAACAGAGTATACGAGTATAAGAACTGAGTATAAGAGTATAAGAACGAAGTATACGAGTATAAGAACTGAGTATAAGAGTATAAGAACTGAGTATACGAGTATAAGAACTGAGTATACGAGTATAAGAACTGAGTATAAGAGTATAAGAACTAAGTATACGAGTATAAGAATTGAGTATAAGAGTATAAGAACTGAGTATAAGAATATAAGAACTGAGTATACGAGTATAAGAACTGAGTATACGAGTATAAGAACTGAGTATACGAGTATAAGAACTGAGTATAAGAGTATAAGAACGAAGTATACGAGTATAAGAACTGAGTATAAGAATATAAGAACTGAGTATACGAGTATAAGAACTGAGTATACGAGTATAAGAACTGAGTATAAGAGTATAAGAACTGAGTATACGAGTATAAGAAATGAGTATACAAGTATAAGAACTGAATTCACAAAAATAAACTCTCAGATCTTTTGGGGGCTCTTTTTAAACCTATTACTGGAACTGGTACTAGTTTACCTTCCTTGCTAGCACTCGATGGAAATCCAGTGTAGCTTGTTTGGGCACTATTGGGGGCACTCTTCTTCGATGCAGGGGTCTTTAGTGATGAGTTTTGTTTTACTGTGATTAAGTGCTTAGACAGACTGCTTGTGGAGTTGCTGCAGCTGAAAGGTGTTTCGGCTTGGACAGAACTCTGTCACTGTAATGTTTTTATCTTTGCGTGAAACAAATTCTAAATAAAGAGAACATCTTCCACTTGTGAAAACATTCACTTTCCTCCTCTATCATTATTGCCAAACTGCACCGCGCTCATCACGTTCAGTCACGTGACATACCCGGTAGTCCACTACAGTAAGGCGACAATTCACGAATTACACAGAAAACAGCTTCAGGACTTTTTACATTTTGGGCATTTAAAATAATATTTATATATAAATACAGGAGCAACGTTTTAATAAGAAGGTATCTATACCAAGATTACAAAATATTTTGCTGTAATGCATTACATTACTTTGCTTCGGAAAACTTAATCATATTACTGTAATGCTTTACTTTGTACTGCATTACCCCAACACTGCCCCTGCTTTAATCTGTGTAGGCTTTTACACCAGCTAAGAGCAGTAACGGGTCTGGTCACAAAAAGATGCAATTCTATGCTTCAAGTGTGATTTTGCTGCTTGTCATAAGCGTTGCGCCTTCAGAAGATATCTATTTAGTTCTGGCTTAGGGTTAGATATACATATGGGTATCTCTTAATTAATTAATTAATTTATTCCACACCCCTTCGTACTCCTAACCGTGTTAGCGTGAGGGAGATCGGATGGCTGAATAAAAAAAGGCCAAGCTAAGTCTTGAGGGTGTCCTGCTCAGTCTAGTGGGGCACTCCTCGTTTCACCCGTTGGTTCTTTTTCTTCAGTTTATTGACTTAGGACGTAGAACTCTCTAAAGGTAGAAGGGCCTAAAGTACGGCCCATGCTTTTCCTTGATCTTCCTAATCAAACCACGCGGACTGAAAATCGTATTGGGGGAAGTCATTGTAATTTCTACCACATTAAACCCTGTATAATCTGAACAAAGTATAATATCACTCTGCCTCAACACTTGTGTCTCGCAACAGCCCTAATTCTCAGTATTCTTGTCTAACAATAGACAGGCTGATTCTAAAGGTGGAATTAAGACAATACCCTGGCTGTGGCTGTGTTACTTGAATAAGATGCCATACTGCCATTACATAGCAACATACTGTGGTATATATCCAAATATATTGAAATCATGTTCACGGACACTGTTCATGGTTAATAATAGGCCGGCATCGACTCATGTGAATGTCTTGATTTCACAGGACACCCAAAGAACAGCTTAGGATGCTCCTAGCACACATTCAGTGATTGTATCACCAGGAGCGATGTTTAGCAGTACGGAATCTGTGTAATGTGTAGCCCTAGTGTCGGGTCATTTTCATAGCTAACTATGTTACCTTCTGTTGGGCCTGAAGAGAACATACTCCAGTGCGTGTGTTGAACTATTGGCTGTTGAGATGAAGCTGAAGAGAAGGAAGACGAGATCTGGGATGCCCAGTATGTGGGTCAGCTGCTTATGTATCACCTGCTCCCTGAATGACATCTGCTGTTGTGTGTTCCTGCGGAACCGATACCAGCCGATAACATTCTGCGGGGCAATATAAAAAGTAGATCAGCGACCAGTGAGCTTACAGACTAACAGTGACTAAAAGAAAGTTCTAGAAAAAAAATGAGACATATGAGACGACTATAGTACATTCTGCAAAGCAAAAACAAAAAAGCTAATTACATGCCAATGAGACAGCATATTATTAGAAATATAATTAAGAATATAGATTTTTTTCATTTAAAATAATAATTAGCAATATTATAAATCTTAGGAATTTGCCGAATTACACAATAAATTAAAAATAAACGAGAAAATGAATTGGTTAACAATTATTAACACCGGCAGTGGCACAGCTTACTTTTCTTCTGTCTTTGAGGATTCTGTTGAGATTTTCTTCATTGACTTTACCTGCGTAGTCATAAAAGCTGAAACATACAAAAGGATATCTGATTGCACCATGCAACGACAAAGAAGTTACAATGCAGTCAGGGCCTCAGGCTCCAAGTTAAAATCCATCACATGCATGACACTTTGCTATGTAACTGAGTAAATCTCCTGTGCCTTTAAAATCTTGCTTACGTTAAACTTGAATCTTATGGTCCAGAGGTAGACAAGACATTCAAACAATTGTGTGTAATCTGTCAACGTAAAGAGTTTATCTTGTGATGGAAAATGAAAATAATGATAAAATGTAATGAAATGTAAAGACTGTAATGGCAAGGTGGACTATAAAACAATGTAAGCACTTCAAAAGGAGGAGAAAAGTGGTCTGGGATGAACAACTATAACCTCTAATGACCTCTAACCGTGTACATGGACCTGTGACATAGACAGCTGTAAGGCCTTATATAAATGTTTGGAACCCCCAGTCAAATTACAAGACTTTGTGATTTTCTAAAGTGATAAGTACACAAATTCTCTACACTTTATATGAATCTGTAAATCTGTACTATTTTTATTCTCTGGAAAAAAATAGTAAACACACAATTATATCTATTTTTATTATTATTCATTAAATTCAGTAAATCAACAGTGATGGTGCATTAAAATAGGCCTGGACAATATTTCGATATTGGTATTTACCGCGATGACATATGTTTCAATAACAGTAATATAATTTTTGTAGTATTTCGATATGTATTATCTACGGCAGGGGCGCAGCCAGATTTTTATTGGCGGGCTGTGTTAGCAAGACGAAGTTAAATAAACTTAAGGCTGATTTAAGGCTCATTTATTCTCCCTCTATGTGCGGATGTCTGTGAATGTTTCAAGGGATATAACAGTCACTGCCACATACATTCTCTGCATCAGCTCCATTGACTTGGTTGTTGAGCAACAATTCCAGTAGAGGGCAGTTCGGAGTTAATCAAACATGGCTGATGAGCTCGTAGTTCGGTATTTACTTCCAAAACGAATAAAAACGACTGTCTCTGTTGTCTTACATCATAATTAAAATTTCTAACCAACTCGCACAACCAAAAAAGTCCCGTCAGTCCTTCTTCGCTGTGTTCAACTGACCTGAACACACTTCCCTCTTCAGCTGGCCGCATGTTAACAATGGTGCTCCATGTGTCCTCCAATGAAATCAAGTGCTTGCGTTTCCAGGGGTTACCGGCCAGAGTTGATTAATGCTCAAATTTTTTTTTTTTTTTTTTTAGCATATACGTCTACAAATGTTTGACTGAGTTTCATAACACTATCTAGTGAGCAGCATATCAGCTCATATTCAGACAAAATCTTTAGTGCGTTGTAACATTTTTACTGCTGCAATTACAGTAAAATATATATTTATATATATATATATATATATATATATATATATATATATATATATATATATATATATATATATATATATATATATATATTCATATTTTGAGTACAGTGTTGAATACAGAAATCTCCTCTAACTGGACCTTACTGAACTCTAATTAAATACCGCTCTAGTGGGTTAAGCCATATGTAATGAAAAGACAGTTCCTGGATTTTCACTTGTTAATCATTCATTCATTTTTATATATATATATATATATATATATATATATATATATATATATATATATATTTATATATATATATATATAAATACATACATACTAAAGGGCCTTTCTTTTCAAAAGTATTATTCATACACACATACATACATACATACACACATATATATATTGCTTATGTGACGGGAATGTCATGTTTCTTTTATGTATATGAAGACTTTTATGTTCTTTATCTGGGCTGACGCACCATAGTTTTAATTTGTTTAATCTGTTTACAAAAGAATAAGAAACTCGGCCTCTGTTGTAATTTTGTTGTAAGTTATTTATATCGATATCGAAATTATATTGTATCGACCGGAATTTAGGGAATATATCGCAATATAAATTTAGGCCATATCGCCCAGCATTACATTAAAATATGCAGCACTGCATTCTGTCATTTTCAAATACACCTTTGCCTTTGACTATAAATGCTAAAATCAGACCACAAATAACTGGACAAAATACTCGGCCATCTTACCTGAACAGTTGTGCACATGGCTCGTGGTTGTGAACCTCTGAAAAGTGAAAAAAGAATAAAAAACAACACACAAAACTACATTGGGCTTTCTTACTACACAATGAACACACAGTGAATGCTTCTAAATACGGCACAACTGTACACCGTGGTGTAATTTTCTATGCTAGACAGTGAACGGGAACACTTACCTACTACATGGAGAAATTCTGAAGCACTAATCTGAGAATCACTTATGCTTAAAGTCTCTTCTTGTCTCACTTCTCCCAACAGAAATCCCTCCTGCAAAGATTGATCAAAGACAACAAGACATTTGATTTGCCTGGCAAAAAAAACCCAACTTTTTATTGTCCACCATAGATCCAGCCTGGAACTCGCTAGTGGTCATACATTTATCTCATTGTTGCTAAATGAACATGTTAAAAGATTTTAAGAAGAAAAGAAAAGAAACAATGGCTAAGACTGATGATGCCAGAGCTCCAGTTATAATAATAACTGCGTGCATAACTGATGCAAGAACTGCATAAAAGCAACCAATATGCTTTCATCACTCCGTCCTTGTCAAAGAAGTCTGCCCTCAGCTGAAAGCCTTAAATATTATGTTTCGGTACTTAAGACGTTCTCTCATTACATAATATGCATGAACAACATTTCTGTGAGTCAGTAGCACCAAATAGCATCATATATTTTATATACACTATATGGACAAAAGTATTGGGACACCTACAAGAGATTTTACAGTATTACTTAATATAACATTAATATAGAGCTTGTCACCCCTTTTACTTTTCTTTCTACAAGTGTTTGGAGTGTGTAGGAATTTATAAATGTGTTTGGGGTTGAGGTCAGGGCTCTGTGTGTGGGCCAGTCAGGTTCTTCCACACTAAACTCACTGAACTATGCCTCTGTAGATCTTGCAGCCATGGTGCAACAGAAAAGGGTCTTCCTCAAACTGCTTTCAGAAAGTTAACACACATTTTCCAAAATGTCTTGAAATGCTGAGGTATTAAGATTTCCCTTCTCTAAAACTAAGCAACCCCATGGCATTATCCCTCCTCCACCAAACTTTACAGTCAGCACAGCACAGTCAGGTAGGTAATGATCTCCTGGCATCTGCCAAACCCAGCCTCATCCATCAGACTGCGCGAGAGACAGAAGCATAATTTGTCACGCCACAGAACTTTCAGATCTTTCCTCCACTCCACAGTTCAGTGGTGACGCTTTACAACTAGTGGTGTGTATTGGTAAGAACCTGGCGATACAATACGTATCCTTACAATGATTCACTGTCTGCCAGAAATCTGTGTATCAATACTGTGTTTTTGAGAATAGATACAGTATCACGAAACATAATATCCCGATATTCAATATTTCGATATTTTCATACACCCCTATTTACACCACTCCATTTGACATTTGTCACTGTGCTTGGGTGATGTTAATACCAGAATATGTGTAGAACACAGCAGTTAATAATGGCATCCTATTACTCTCTTTAGAAGCTCTTTAACCAAGCTTTGAACGAGCTCTTTAGAACAACAGACTGCAGGGCTAGCTGCTTGATTTTACACATCTGTAGCCCTAGATTGACTGATGAAAAGGCGTCTCCCAACACTTTTGTGCATATGCTCTTATATATGATAACAGGGAACACATCTGTAACCAGTTTTGTGTTATATAAATCTATAAAGTAGCTTTAGATGACGGTTAGGTTTCTGTGGAATGGTTCATCTCACATTAACAACATTATTTTCTTCATGCTATTTTTAAAAAATGTAAAAATATAATCTTAATGGTTCTTCACAGTGACATCGGCCCCTTTTCAATATACCAATTTAATCATTAGGATGGCGTGTACTTAGTGTGGAGTTACTCTGCTCATGTTTATAGTGTCCTACCCACATAAAAACATTAAAAAATGGATTCATGCTGTGATGTGGACGGTTGGCTGTAGTTTTCCCACACTAATGACAACGCTAAGGAAACAATGAATTCATTCAGGACTGCTAACAAGACGTCTAAGGTCAATATAATAATGTTTATAGAGTTCTAAATACATGAGTTCTACTGTTTTAGAAGCAAATGCAGTGCATAAATCAAGTATTCATGCCATCTCTGTAATATACACCATATTGTCTTCCCATGCAAATCAATCATAAACATTACACAGGTACTAATATCATAACTCTACCTCCCCATGGAAAACTAATCTCATCTGAATAGTTCTTATAACATCAAATTATGTTACAAAATATTTATTTTATATTTATATTTATTCTTGTAACAGCTATCATTCTTTCCCAAGACAGCAAACTGTAACATGAGCCCTGACATTCTCCTGTGTGCTCTCATTGTCATACCGGAAAGAACACTCAAAACACACAAGGCTGCAGTTCTGGGGCTCTCGAAGAAAAAAAAATAATTCAGCATGTGTACACAGTAGTGTTTGACTCAGACTTTCTCGAGAAGGTAAGCATACACATACTTCTTGTTTCTGATGTCTATGATAATGGAGCAGCCACAGAATTACTATTAATAAGTTTCTTTTGTACCAGAAAATGGTTTGAGGACAGAATAACTCAGGACGCCCACGTCCTTAGTACAAACCACAGCAAATGAATTCCTTAAAGTGCAACAAATAAATAAACAAGTGCATCACAAAGAAGAGGAGAGGTCAACGCGTGTTGAAGTGCTACTCCGGTACAGAATTATTTATAGTGAGATCAATAAACTGCTGTACTGTAATCTGCATTGCTACATTAACGACACGGCTCCTTTCAATCAAGGCCCATTCCGCCGCACAAGATCTTGTGTGTCTACATTCTTCCTGACAGGCGTGACTCTGAACCTCTTGGCCAGGCATAGTTCAAGCTGGTAACCAATTTCAGTTTATTATTGATCAAGCCCCTTTCGCTGAGGATTAAGGTGCATCACGCTCTTGTTAAGTGAATCTTATAGTCTCTCTTTAAAACTTTGTCACAAAAAATGATGGGATGAGTATGTATACACTCCATGCTGGAGAATGACTCCCACCCCATGCATAAGACTCTGGCAGCACTGTGTGAAGGAGTGATATCGCAGGTCCTACTGCAGTTAAGACTCTTTAACCAGCACTGCTCACTAGGGC